>OX387605.1:25148783-25521283 GCA_947568835.1 Protonemura montana
AGCATCGACGAAGATCATTTGAACGTAATTACCGGTTACAATAAAAAAACGATAAGCTTACCTAATGGCATCTACCATATTTGCCGTTTTAGGTCCTGTTGCCGTCAAAAGGATCTATCGTATCTGAAAACCCAACAGCACTGTGTTATGTATGAAATGAAATGATATGTATTATTTATGAACTTTCTTGAATGTTCCACATGGGCTAGGATTGTAACGATTGCCGCGTTTTGGCTTTAAATGCAGTGCTGCAAATCATTTTTAAAATGATTCGTGCTATGCGACAATGATCGAATTTTTGCCCGCATTGACCAGAAAAATGCAAAAAAAAACTCCCGTTAGGTATTTCCTAGAGATCGAGTGTTGGCAAGAATGATGGACAACAAATGGATGAACGGATTGTGAAGTGGGATAATTTACAATCGAGAAAATTGACTTCGTGACTGAATAATTCTTGCTGACAGCTCAGAATAATCAAGGAGCTATTTTATAAGTTCCTAGACACTTTGCCGACCAATCTATATAAATTATACTTTCATATCAATTTAAAAGAAAAAAATCAAATTTCCTGCCAGTCAAATCCGAAACGAATAGGTATTTGCGAATTTTCATAAAAGAATAGCGATTCCATTATACGTCAGAGAAACGGAAACTCGAAAATAAATTTATGTCAGCATGCTAAAATTCACTTACCCCACCATCAAGCCTCTTGAAAAGTGCTTTCGACAGAGACAGTGCTACCATCTGCCGGCAATATTAAATGTAATTTCGGCAGACGAAGGAACCGCTTAATCTCGTATGATATCATCACCCATCACCACGCATTCATTCAGCGCTGCGGCCCATTTCCGAACTAAATCCTCGACCTCTGATGCCACGATCTGATGACATGGACATAATAATCAGCACATTTACTTTCATCTCAAGCTTTGCCTCTTCCTTCACGAGTCCCCAGAGGTTCGACTGTATTACCTGCATGGTTCGATTCAATTATCTCCGAGCAAGATCGGCGTCCCCTTTCGACGCCTAGATCTGCTTAATAACGGAATGGAGCAGAAAATGGCGCGCGATAATTCAGCCGGTGGCTTAGTTCATTACCTCGCCACGGCGCGCGCCACGGTGCGATAACAAAAGGTGAACTCATTAAGATGTCAGTTAGCGAATGACAAAGGTGGCGAATTATTTTTAATGTAGTTTGCGCTGCCGCCGTCGTTGCCACCGCGGCGCTGCGGGTGCCGGTGTCGGCGTGCACACAAGGAGGTAGTGACTAATAAAGTCATCTCCATTCTCGTTTTGAGCGTGTGATGTTGTTAAGGTGCCTAGGTGTGGATGATAACCGCGCCTTAGGGTGGATTGCAAGTCCTGCAAGAGAGGGAGAGAGTTAAACCGTTGAGTGTGCAGGTTCTAGGTAGAGACAGAACGTTAATGTTAAACCGTTGAGTGTGCAGGTTCTAGGTAGAGACAGAACGTTAATGTTGAACCGTTGAGTGTGCAGGTTCTAGGTAGAGGCAGAACGTTAATGTTAAACCGTTGAGTGTGCAGGTTCTAGGTAGAGGCGGAACGTTAATGTTAAACCGTTGAGTGTGCAGGTTCTAGGTAGAGACAGAACGTTGATGTTAAACCGTTGAGTGTGCAGGTTCTAGGTACAGACAGAACGTTGATGTTAAACCGTTGAGTGTGTAGGTTCTAGGTAGAGACAGAACGTTGATGTTAAACCGTTGAGTATGCAGGTTCCAGGTAGAGACAGAACGTTTTGTCTCTACCTAGAACCTGCACACTCAACGGCTTAGAGCCGAAATTACAATGTCCGGTTAGCGAGTAGATTTTGTTGCCGTTAGCGTAACCGGGAGGATAGTCAATTTTTTGTGTATTACAATGTCCAGGTAGTGGCTATCTGGCAGGATAGAATAAGCTAACTGCAGGATTTCTTAACCAGTGCTCTAGGTACCGGTTACCAACTTATCTACCAGGATAAGAATAAAAGATGGCTGACAGTTCAATTCGTGACTTGGCTAGAGGCATGGTGTAAGGTTATGTTTGTCATTTTGTAATTTGTTTTATGCATCAGGAATAATATTGAAACAATAGGAACATTTCGTTATTATTGGTGGTTATTATAATTAAGTTTATAATATATATAATGATAATAATACGCTATTATTCCGCAAAATATTGATGTCTTATGAATTTCTACAGTTTTTAAGATTTCTTTTTGAAACTTTTTGCATTTTATGGCATTCGTCTTATCTCTACAATATATTGCCGCTCCAAAAGCGTGTTGTAATAGGACTTTAACTCGTTCCAGTCTCCGATTGAAATGGATAATTTGGTTGTGTCCGATTCCGACGGGGAAATTTCGAGCTTGTTTGATTCTGATTTTGACGACTCTGATAGTGACGACGAAATGATGATGCATATTGCTGCCCGAGGTAGAGTTGCGAAAAATGTAAGACCTAGAGTGAATCACTTCGAGATTTGGACTGAAGATGAGTTTTTTATGAGGTTCCGGCTTACGAGACCAACAGTGCTTCATATTTTCATATTTTCATATTTTTTATTTCATATTTCGGTTCGCTTGTTCTCTATAATATTACGGTGTTCTTCCACCAAGTCAACCAAAACATTAACTTCTTCGACGTCGAAATTCACTGCGCGCACACGCTTCGACGCCATAATAATATATTGGGATGAAACTGACAGCTAGGCAGGCGAGCAGCTGACATAAAAATGTACAATTGCGCATGCGTGGTGTACAGTCGAACCGAAACTTTAAGCATGGCAGAAGCCACCCGACGGTCAGACTGGCCGGTACGTAGACGGATGATAACTAGCGTTCGTAATACGCGTCAAAAAACTTATCCGGCCGTTAAGCTATCCTGCCGCTAGCTACCCGCAACAAAATCTACTCGCTAACCGGAGATTGTAATTTCGGCTAATCAAATCAAAATTGGCTGCAATTTGACAGTAACGAAGGATCGTCAGGATAGCTTGCCTTCATTTCCCCCAAAATGAGATAATATGAGACAGAAAATTTGTTTCAATGTTTACAATGGAAGACATGCAATCTTATTTCATTTCATTTTACTGGAAAAATCGGCAGGATAGCACTTTTATTAATTATGCACAGACTCTTTGAAATTTAAATAAAATAAACTTCAGGCTGGCGTTCAACTGGTTGTAACTGGCATTAAAACTTTCTCTTCGTAACCACCGCCCACTGGATTTCCGTTGAGCAGCCATCTGTCGGCAGAGGATCTTGTCAGAGCCGTTGAACCTTTAAACAAGGTGTCGACAACCGCTCGCGTTTTTCTTGCCTAACTAGCGCTATTCCAAAACAGGCGGCCAATTTGGAACTAATTTCTCACATCATGATTGACCGAGGGTTTTTCTAGCAAATAGCTCTGATCTAGTAGGCTTTGTTCTGTCACTATAACACTAGCTGAAAATTGAGGTCTTATGAACAATATCGTTTATATATCGTTAATAATATCGTTTACTAGCAGCGCTAGGACTCCTGACTAAACTTATAAACTCAAAGACCCAGCCAATAGAAGCCCTTGCATACCAATCAAATCTGCATCGACCTAGTTTTATCCAAGAGTTGACCGCAATTAACAAGTCAAGGCCCCTTAGACGCAGCACGGGCGAATTTTAAACGAATTAAGCCAGATACAGATGGCACCGCCTCCTTGACGTTCACGCTATACGCCCTCTAAACTTTCAGCGTGCGAAGCATACGGTTGTTTTGTAATGTTTCCGACAGGGACATCCAACTAGGCGCTGGTAGGTGCTAGAAACTCCATCGCCCCGGACAAAACGTGCGGTCCTGGTTTCGATATCTTATGCCACCTACCGGTCGAGAGCCAAACAATCGTTTATCAATTAGATTTATCCCACCAGAGCGAGCGCACCGCGCAAAGCTGACTAACGACGGTAATTATTAGCAAGCGCATTCTAATGGGCGCTGATTGTCGGTGCTAATGAGAGCGAAATCTTTTATTTTCTACAAAATAAATCTCGTATCAATGGCAGATATATATCTATATAATGACACTGCGATAGAAACTGAAATGCGCTATCAACTTCCTATGTAAAGTGAACGAGCCGATAGCGCTTTCCACGCGGCATCGACTCCAGTCGCAGGTATTCATCTAGAAAGTATGGATTACCGATATATTACTAGTTAACGACGCGATCGCAAGACAAGATAAGTCGCTGGAATCGCCCCTCGCGACGCTGGCCAGCGCAGTTATGAATTTAGTTTCAATGGACTTTGGTGGTGATAAATTGCGTGTTTGAACGTCGAGCGAGATATAGGTGGTACCCATCTTCACAAACGGAGGCGCTAGCACAAGTTCCGCACCCGACCACTGGCTGCAATGGGTCGCTTATATCGGTAGTCTATCGGAAACTAGTTTGTTTTTAGTGTCGTGTGTGCCGGGCACGGTGTACACAAGTAGCGCTGAGAATATGAACTAGCACACGCTAGACCACGCGTTCTTTAGTTCTTCTATAGTGATCTATACGGCCGTTACCTACGCCGCCGCCGCTTTCTAATGCTCGCGAAGTCATAAACCAGAAGGCAGTGAGCGCCACTGTGACGCAGGTACACGAGTTTCTTTGTCAAGTTTTTCCATGCCCGGTAATACTGTTCTTTCTTCTTTTTATTGCCCCGATGCTCACACTTTCCCCCAACTTTGCCTACTGCCGGTTGGCCGAGACGAGTTCCCGGAGCAAGATTTCATATATCCGTTCGATCATAAACAACCACACGTTTATGGTCACTGCGAAAGAGATAATCAGATTTGCCGTCCACCGCCCTCGAGATTAATGAACGGTCCGCATCGTATCCACGTGGCTGTGAGCTGGGCCGCATGGAAATTAATTTCGATAATTAGCGAGCGTGCTGCGAATACCAACGCCATTGTTGCCAACCTAGCGACGAGAATTCGACGGCAGCTTAAGGGTAGAGTGCGTTTAGAGTGGGTTGTCGTGCGGAGGAAATCATTGCGGATCTCAGGTAATGGTAGTCATTCCAATCTACAAAATAGGTTTAAGTAGTAATACAACCATATGGTTTAGGTACAATAGACCACAAAAAAAAGGAATATTTTACAAATATAAACCAGAAAATGAGTCCAAGTAATTAAATTTGATTAAAATACAGAATTTAACGATGACCCAGTGCCGGCACGTAGACCACCCCTGTTAATCTAGGTCAAAGATAAGTTCAGATTCCGTTACTTTCTTGTAAATATTGTGTTATTGAGTTGAATTCTTATCACTGATCCACTGATGGTGACCGTCCAAAAGAAACATACTCTAGGTCGAGACCAGGAATCCGAAATCACGGGCAAAGCCGAACCATTTGAATGCGTGCGTTCAAGCGACAATAGTTCAAACAATGCTCGCCAGGCGTCACGTTCCCAAGTAACCGCTGACCTGAGCGTTTCACATCGACGAATCCTCGGCCATTTTTGTCCCATCAGCGCACGGAGCTCGCCGATTTAATCTGATCAGTACCACGGAGATCCGCTCGAAACCTAGCATTAACCACTCAAAGCGCATGCGTTGTGTTAATTGCACAAGGTTGCGATATGCTTCGAGAGCACCGACATGCGCTCCAATTATCGTTACGCTATTGTTGCTGTTGCCATGGATACGTACAGCGCAATGTATTAATTAAATCAACAACATTTGTGCAATGCACGGCGGGTAGGATGACAAGGTGCCAGCAAACATGGGTACCCCGATTGTATCTCCGTGGCGTGCGCTAGACACCGTCAACTGTTTGCAGATATTATAAGCCCTCTGTACCTCTTCATTGAATTAATTAAATTATATTATTATACGTATATAGCAGGCAGGCGGTGTACAGTAAAGAGCATTGGTTGTTTTGTTTTAAAATTTACACTGTTTAATTTGTGTTTGCTAATTTCAACAGATGTTGCCAACTTCAAATGGAAAATTATAATTAATTTCGTCGTCGTCGTCGTCGTAGTGTTCATATATTCGTTTTGACTTTTCGTTTGGGACCAGCTACGTCATCGTGCTGCGTTGCCATGCGACGATTCGGTGCGGCTAACGCTGTTAATAAATATTATTTATGCATTAACTCTGCGTAACTCCGGTGTCAAAGGATTCGCTTCTAATGGATGATGCCATCCTCTTCCCCTTCTTTAATGAAACACGGCGCACGCCAATTTAAGGAAGTCTCGGTGACACGTGTCGGCCGAATGCAAGGCCACGCGTTAGTTCCAGAGTTCGCCGTCCAACCATCGTGGCGCTACTATCACTTTCTTGCCGCTATTTTTCATGTTTCTTTTGTAAAATACTTTCGAAACTTAAAATGTCGTCATCACTCTTTAGCAAAAAATTATCATTATCGACGTTTTTCGGCTTCGGTGGTTGAAAACACATTTGAAAACAACACAAATGCATTTTTGACCGCAATTGCCTGGTGCACTGGACTGCTCTCAGTGTTAGAAGGATCAAAGTTGCCCAGCCATGGCATGACTTACACATAAGTTTCAGTTCAGAAGACGTCAACCAAAGCAATGTGTCAGATTTTCAGGAAATTCATTTTTTAATTTTCGTGTAGTTATAGGTGCCGTGAGCTCTTGTTTTCTTAGGAATTCCAGAGCCAACTTGATACACTTTTGTACTAAGTTTTGGACCGAAATTGTGGATCCACACAAGAAATAATTTAAAGAGCGAATAACCCCTTTAAGTGTATTGCGTGAGTGCAGTCGACTTTTTATGCCCAAGAGTATAGGTTGTAGTAAGAGATCCTGTCGCTCTAAGAACGATTCAAGTCTGCCGTTTCCTACGAATCGATCGCTTTAAGGAAGCCGTGCAAGACAAATGGCAAGACGTTGGGGCACGAGAGCAATCATTGTGGCCGTGCTTTCCGCGTGGAAAAGAATCGTCCTCATTATCTCATACGCCGATGTATAATGCAAGTAGGACGTGAATCAGAGACGTGCACTGCGTCTGCCGGAATCACCGCTGGCGGCGCTGCGATCGCATATTATCACGGAGAGAGAGCACAACACTCGATTCAATTTCCCACGCGGTTTCCAGAAGGCCAGTGATAAAAACGTACGACTTCAATAATTTTGCTCGAGTACAAAAGGCAAAGAGTTTGCGGTGTTTCTACACCGCGGTGATCCAGTAGCGCTCATTGCGCGATTAAACTTGCACACCATGTTGGAGGGGTTGGGGGGGGGGGGGGGGGGGGAGGAATTTTAATTGCCTCCTTCCTCCGTGCCCGCGCGCTCTGACGGCGGCGTCGTTCATACAGAACATGACGTCGGCTTACCCGTGTACGTTTGAGAGCGAGTCGAGATGATAATCAGTGGCGTTTTACTTTTACTGTCCCGTGTTGTGTGTGGGGGCGATGTGTTATCGGTGTTCCTCGCTGTGCTGAACTAGTTCGTAGGCCGGCCGCTTGTAGGCGCCTCGGATTTTGTGGAAAAGTTTGAATTTTAAAATACAGCTTCATTTGATTATTATTCTGTCAAGCTCTTGATAATTGACAGAACGGATTAGTATTAGGTTTGGGAACGAATGCGATGTATCAGATTTTGAATAGGTGATCTAGCTCAGGTTTTGCTAGGAGAGATTGGAGTTTATGACAATTTTTACTCGCCTTGCTTATCAACCTTTCGGCTGCATGAAATGGGGGATGTACTGTTATTCGAAATGTCGCTTTAGTTATGGTCTATTTCCTTTTGTTCGCATCAATTTAATTTCAGTTACTTCACCATAAAAAAAATCTAACACACTGAACTTAAAACCATCAGTTGGTGCCTCTTTAAATTCATATGCAACAACTTCAATAAGATACTGTTTGGGAAATTGTGGTGCCTCTATTCTAACGTTTGCCCCAATCCTGTTTGGGTGTGTTTTATCTCCCAGCAGGTAAATTGAAAAGATGCAGTGACCTAGCTGTGACTCACTCGATTAACCATCGTCAGAGGGATCTGTAATAAAAGCATTTAGAGCCTCAGTACTTATAAACAAAATTAAAAACGCACCCTTATGCTAATTGGATGTAATTACGTTTTGCTTTGTGCTAACTTTCATTTCATTCTTAAGGCTGCTGCGAGTGAGGGCGTTAACACATAGCTGGTTGACGATTGTGTTATTAACCAGCTCTGGCAAAGGTAACAAAGTTCTAAAGCCCATTCTTTTGAGCGCCCACTCCTAGGTGTCGCTGTTTGTCAGGCGGGCGATCGGGATTGGCCGACGCTTGGTTCCGACACGTTCCACCCGCGGCGCTCGCTGCGTGTTTGCTTCTGCTTTGTACAGGAGAATACTGAGTGTAAGGGAAAGGGTTGCTTGGTACATAGGGAGAGTACCCCTGGCCTTTCATTTGCATTCTTTTTTTTTCACCAAAGACCTGTTTTTTTGACTTTCATCTTTTGAGTGGTGGCTAAAAGCGCGAAAATGCCTGGTCATTGGCTGTCACTTTTGAGCGAGACTTAAAAAAAAGTGAATTTTTGTTATTTTATTTATACACATTGTGAAAAGCATGATTATTAGACGTTTCCTGAACCACTTTCAGAGATCCAGTTAAGTGTTTCTATATAAGACACAAAGAAATGGTTATAACAATGAGATTAAAATCAAATCAAAGACAGCCGGTCTAAAGAATTCTCTGAAAATGCTCCTGCTGGGCCATTTATTTGATGCTTACAGCACTAAAAGTTCCTGCAGTCCTGATAAAAATCGATCCCAACCAAGTTTTTGGCTCTAATGTGCTTCTTTGTATCTTTCCCTCAAACACCTTATGGAGCAGACGAAGAAATTCGTAGCATCCAGTGCTCCCTGAACATTATCCGGGAGATAATAAAAAATCCAGACGTTCTCCCGTTGTTTACAGTTATATCCCCGATCAAAAACATACAGTTACGTTTATCGCCGTCGTAGCAATCTCTCTGGAAATGCGGAAAGTTGTTACCGCCGTGGTAGCTGTCGTCCTCCGCCTCGGTTGAAGTTACGCTCGGCTAGTCCAGAAGTTTCCCCGAAACGTACCGAACTGGCGACTACGCCAAGCGCGACTGACTTCGTTAAGAGACTTGTGGACCACTCGAAGTTGTCAGGATAGGTCGCTAACCACGTCCTTGGTGATCAGGACCTTTCTAATCTGGACGATAGAGAGTCGAAACCACAAACGCACACGCGTCACCTCATTGGAGGACGTTAATGAAGTCAGCTGCGTCACTAGACGCGTTCCAAGATAAATACGAGCGCCCTCTCTCTTGCAAAACCTTTGCAGCATCACCTCATTTCCCGCGGAGGATTAAAATTAAAGTTCCGATGTTAAGTTGCCCATTACGAGGTATAAGAGTGATTTATGCGCGAAGATAATATTTTGAGTTTCATGCGAATTTCAGCAATGAAACCACTTACATTACTCGAAAGAGAGTTTTCAGTTTCATCATTGGCTTTACATGTTTAGTCAGAGTCCCTGCGCATATGAAAAGCTGTCGCCGCAAAAAATTATCAACCGATCAACTACTGTAAAAACTTAATTGATAACTGCTACTTGGTGGTGGCACTATCTTTTTGGGTGATAAGAAATGCCTAGTGTTATTTCTTGCCGATTACTGGAAATCGAGACTGGATTGCACTGAAATAATCTTTAATGAAGCTAACCTCAACAATTTAAATACATTTACCGATACTTGTCTTCATTATTAAGTTTGGAAGTTTCATTAAAAGGTCAGCTGCAAGAGCCATCTGGTGGCACCTACCTTATACCACATGTTGTCGACTCGTTTGCTCAGCAATACGCTAACCATTAGCATTGGGACTAAGTCAATAAGGACTCACATGCAAACAAGGCTGCTCTGAGCATTGTAAGCCAGCAGAAGTGTCGGAAACTTAACAACATATGTTCCTCGCTTTCATAAACCAATCATAAAGAAACAACGGATCAGTGTTCTCCACAATGGTTGACAGTTTTGCGTTCGAATATTCATATGTATATGAATCTACTTCAATGGTGGTCGAGGAAGGATTTTGAGCTTTGAACCTAGAAGGTCTCACGCCCAGTCATATGGCGGCCATTTTGAAATGCTACAATTCTTCAGCGGTCCACCCAAGGTCACTTATATTATCAAGGTCACGCTTTTTTTCAAGGCCAATCGACACGAACACAGCGAAGAATAAGTGGTGCATGCCGCCGCCACTAGAGCGCGTTGCGGTCGCTCGCCACGGAGACACTCGCAATAATTCATGTGAATTGTACGAGCGCCACTGCCACCGAGAGCGGCTGACTGATGAAGCAATTTCTGTCTGCTTTGTGTTTTTAATGTCGGGCATTAGCGCAACGCGTCGCGTTTGAATTTATCTCAGCGGCAGCGGCAGGCGAAACTTTCGCGGGGACAAAAGTTTCTTAGCCGTAGCAATTAAGTCGCGACCATGTTTTTTAATAAACAGAATTCGTTATGTATTGTAATGGTTTTTGTTCGAAACCCGGCCCGCCGGCGGAACGGATCGATCACGCTTGCCAACTTTCGCTCTTGAGAGATATATTTCCTCGGCAAGGCCAATTTCAAGTCGCGCAAGTTTCGCCGGAAACAAAGGAGCGCACGGGCTCGACGATGATCTACAAGCCGAACCAATCGCAAACTTAATCAACGTTCGTCGCGGACAAAAGAACATGATTAATATGAAACAATTTCTTTGTTTACGATACAAGAAGCTTTGCTCGGAAAGTGCGCCAAAATTCTGGCAAAAGTCATTTTACTTGGCGCAGTCGTTAGCGTCAGTTGGCGATAATGACGCGCGCGACTTCAGAACGAGACACGTCACAGCTCGCGACGAGGGCACAATGCCGCGCGGAGGGAAACTACGTGGCGGCACACAATATTCTCGACGCTGTTCATTTCCACGGATGACTTATGGACGGGGCTTTGGTATGATTCGGTTACCTTTTCATTTCTTTGGCGGCGGGGAAAATTGTGAAATAAGGCGCGAAGATGAGAAGAACCCAGGCAATCACCGCGCGTTTGCGTGCATAGAGCTTGTTTGGTACACAGCCTACAGAAGAGAAAGACTCTTATGTATTCACATTCTTAATGGAACGTCTTCTTGGAACGTAAGGTTTTGTAATATTCTACAAAACATGTCGCGTTGGTCGATAATACACCGTCTTTTTTCATTGAAGCATCTTTGGTTTATCAAGAGTAAGCCTCACACCGTTCTGATGGACTCTGTTGGCTTAAATCTCTGATCCTCTGGTCATGGACTAAGCTTGTACTCCAATTGAATAGCTCCTGACTGACTTTTTTTTACTAAGACACGCTCATTGATGGCTGATGTCACCTGAACGCCATTTGATTCTACGTGAATTAGGGGTTAAGAGATGGTTGCAGATTTGAAAGATCATGCTTAGGTGAGTACTGGAAAAAGGTGCAAATATGTTTCATTTTTTAACTTGACCACATGTTCAGAAATCACTGCTGAGTTGGCTTATAATTTTCTTTAAATTCAGCAAATCACACAATCGCCGTTAACTATTGAAACTTTGGAACGACTTGGGCGCAACTTTTAAACCATTTTTTGGCTGTCAAAGTACAGTAGTACCCCTTTTTTTGTAATATCATACCACCAAATATTCCCAAGCAATGTAAACACAGAACTCAAAAGCTTTTTTTTGTGTTTCTCCAAGAATTTTATCAACACCTTTGTATATCCATTTTAAAAACTATCCGTGTGTACAAGCATCATTTGAAGTCACACCTGAACGTCGCTTGATAGCAACTGAAATGAGGTTTTCATCAGTAAACCAATTTGAAGTCAGAGAGCCAAGCCTCTCACCGAGACAATTCGGACGCCATCAAGCCTAGCACAGAAAGAGTCCACCAGCCAAGCGGTCACCCATCACCTGTCACCGTCCAGACTTTATATCCGCGAGGTCACGCGAATAGTCCCTAGCAATTAGTCTAATGTTGCTCTCCCCCAAGTTGACTCTTTCCACCCGACAACGGCGTCCCTTGCATCGGGAGCTAATCACGCAGTTCTGACAAGCCAAGCCTCGTTATAAATTGCGAGATCGTACATCTTACGTACGCACAGCAGTTCGCTTATAAGGAGGTAATGCATTATTAAACACCGAACCATTTATCAAATTTCTAAACAAAACATTTCGGTTGCTAGGTAAAACGATTAGAACATCTTTGTTATGTGGACGGGGTACATGATTAATCGACGTCAAACTTGTTAAAGAGCCGCCCCTGCGGTTCGGTGGTTAATTTAGACAACATCGCTACCCTCGTAAGCCTCGTTCACTGCACAGTACCTCAATGTGAAGTGATAGTTGGACCCAACCACTCGAACTTTCCAGTCGAGAACTTTGCCTAAAGTGAGTTAACAAATGACCAATCACAACAAGTGTCTTACAGCCTGAAGCCGGGATGAGTTAATTGCTTGCTACATTTTTCTGGTAAAATTTGCTGGAGGAGCCGGGTTAGGTTGTCCTGTGGGTTGCGTTCAGGGGCCTCCGGCAACCGGTCGGACACGACAGCCTTGATAATATCGGCAGGGAAAATGTTTGGTGGACGTGCCGGGTTCTCTGTTCTGCGGGCTGCGTTCAGGGGCTTGACCGATATAATTAATTTTAGCGCTGTCAATAATGGATTTCAAATAAACTAATCGGGTATTAGTAAAATTACTTCCTTAAGCTGCCGCCCAATTATTCGACAATTATCTACTTGTGTTCTAATACGCTATTTCTCATTGTCCAACATAATTCGTCCAATAACAGTAGATTTAACTATAGATATACGATAAATACGATATAATAATAGATTTCTTCTAATGAAAAGCAAATATTTCCCCTCCCCCCACTTCCCCATTCATCTACCATTTTTTCCTCCTCTTGTCCGTTCACTACGAGCGCCGCTAAACGCCCCTCTAAGCGACAGTAGAGGCGTTTCAACGCATTGTGAAACACACACACACGCACAGTGCGTGAGAGCGAGGATCAACACGTTGCTGTTTTGCCAGAACGGTGACGTCATCATCGGTAACCACACGATGACGTATATTGATGACTTTCTAGCCTAAGTTAAATCGCGTGATTTTAGTATGTTGAAAAATTTCGAAAATTCAAAATGGCGGCAAGAGGAAACCACCGTTAAAATTTTTTTTTTCATATTAAATTCAGGTCAAAACAAGTAATTTTCTCTGCCTACTTTTAAGTTTTCGTTGAATCTATATTGTAATCGGAAATTTTGCCAGAACTTCCTGGAAATCTTGGAAAACTTGGAAATCTTGGAAAACTTGAAAATCTTGGAAATCAACGGCCGTCATGTTGGTTAGACAGCTAACAATTGACATTAGCAACATTATTATAAACTGCAACAAACAGTCTGTTAATTCACTCGGCCACATGGACGTTCAAACGGTCCGCTGCATTCTACCGAAAGTTGTCGGAAACGATCGGCACCATCATAGACTAACAACGCTGCGTATTGATATGAAATCTTATTTAAATTGCAAACGCTTGCAATGTGCGGGGTATTTTATTATTATGAACACTAAAAGCGTCTCAAAAATGGATGCCCAAACGGGGCATTGATGCCCATTCTCATCAAATACACTAAAATCGTCTAAAAAATCCAGTGTCCAAGTAGCTCAATTGGTTAGAGCAACACCCGCGACAGGTGGAGATCGGGGTCCAAGTAGCTCAATTGGTCAGAGCAACACCCGCGACAGGTGGAGATCGGGGTCCAAGTAGCTCAATTGGTTAGAGCAACACCCGCGACAGGTGGAGATCGGGGTCCAAGTAGCTCAATTGGTTAGAGCAACACCCGCGTCAGGTGGAGATCGGGGTCCAAGTAGCTCAATTGGCTAGAGATTGGTTAGATCGGGGTTCGAGTCCCCGTTTGGGCATACATTTTTGAGACGGTTTAAGTGTTCATAATAATAAAACCACGCTGCATGTTTGCCGGAAGTGTACCACATTGCGCGATGCCATTTCAAACCTTCACTTAAAAACCCCCAGCGTGGTCATGGAGATAAGTGGTGGATTGGAGATGAGTGAAAGCAGCTCCCCAAGCAGAGCTGCATGCAGTCGACACCAAGACAAGATCCTCTCCCCACCCGATGCACAGAATGCAAGATGCAACTTTACCCCGTCGAGCAAGAGAACTTCGAGTGGGTGTGAGCCAGTGATTTTATTTGCAAAGTTGCAGCGAGTTGATGATGCCATTATGCAACCAGGCGAAGATTGTGAAGCTTTGAAAACTTTCAAGAACTCGGGCCGGCTCATAACTCTGTCGGTGCAGCGGCTCTTTAAGATGTTCACTACACTAGTTGAGACTGTGCCGGAGTGCGGCTGTTGAGGTCGTTTTGTTTGGGATCAAGACGCCGTGGTACTTGCGAGAGCGAACAATATCGCATCGTGCACACGGTTCAGTGCCGCGTGGAAACTTCATTAAAATGACGCATCCATTCGAATTAAAATGAGCATTTGAGCGGCTGGCTGGCACGTGGTCTCCATTGGGTCGTGCATGGCGGTTGCAACTGTTTCTACTCGCTAGCTAGCTCAAAGCGATTACCACTGATGCAGTAGAAGGAAGAAAATGGGAAACAATTCGATTCTTCAATGCGGTGCAGGCCGTCACTAGCGTGTCAATTCATTCTCCTCTTTTTCCTGAATTCGTTTTGTTACTCGTTGTTAATTTGTGTCGGAGACAAAGCACAGCTTCTCCATTATCAAAACGGTTTTTCCGTAAATCGTTTTGCATTGCATTATACACAAGTTGGATAATTTCCAAAATGTACGAGCGACGCGTGCGCCGCGGGGCTCATAAAATGCAAATACTTTTCGCTGCCGCCGGCTTGTTTGGAAAACAAATTGAGGCCCCGGCGATTTAAGCTACGACCGCGCGCGCCACGACGCGATGTTTGTACGGAAGGGGACTTCACTCTCCCCCCAGAGTGATTATTCGTCGGGCAAAATGCATCTGACGGCGCCACGCGAAACAATCGACGGCATGCGGCGTCGCGACCTGTCTCAAAGCGGCGTCCGTTTATTTGGGACACTGTGCTAGCCGAAGCTAATTAATTCCCTGCCGCTTTGAGTCAACTGCGTAGACCGCCTAATGGGTGAAACTTTCTTGAGAAAGTTTCCTCTCAATCGTTTGAAACATTGCCCAGTGCAAAGTTGGCTTCGACGCAAAGAAATGATTCGTTAGCGGTAATTGTGTTGCAGAGAATTCGTTTCCGTGGCCTGCGAAGATGCTCTCGAGTTAAGCCTCAATGTATACCCCTTATTTACATTTGGGGTGCGGGCGGGCGGGCGGACGAGGTCGCCCGTGCTTTTGTACGAATCCAACTCAATTTAATAAAGTTGGCGCGAGCGGCAGAGTGGGCCCCGTTTCGATCCCGTTCCGCCCATCTTGGTGAAATTGTTGTACGTGGGGCATCCGACCAGCAAAAAACCTATTTACAATCTGGAGAGCATGGGCGAGGTAAGAAATCTGAAAACATATATCAATTTAGAGCTGGAAACTTAGACGAGTGAAACTTTCGTCGATGTGTGCGAACGCTGCAAAGAATCACACTACTTATGAGTTTGTAAGAATTCTAATAAATAATGTTCGACGAATTGCTTGCGCTCCGTTTAACGATGTACTTTTTCATCTTGTAGCCAAGTTTGTGTGGTGCTCACTGCTTGGTGAATAAATTCTAGCTTGATCAATTTTACATCCAATATCAGCAAGCACTGCTAGCTAACAGCATGGGTAGAGAGTGGGTGAGAGGGGGCACAATACTTTGTAGCGAATTGAAAATATTATGCAGCCCTGCTCAGCCTGTATCGCCCCTTTTCTTAAGAAGTCACTCTTTAGCAATGATTTCCTGGTAGGGGCAAACCCTCTTCAAAGCGTAACATTAACATATACTTATCACTGATAACTAGGGGGTCTTTGTGTTCTATGCTCATTCAAATGCCTTCTCTGTTTGAAGGTTTGTTTATCATTTATCAATATAGTGATCTAATATTTTATGCTGTTTATCACAAGCTATAGCAAAAATGAATAACGTATTTATTTTTCGAAGAAGTTATCTCCCTCAAGAAGAAATTTCAAAATAGAAACAGTCCTGTTAGATGTATTTTCCCATGAGACGGAGGCAGACCTATTGTATTTTGATTGAGAAACATACGCATTTCCTTAATGGCCTTTATTGATTTTCCCACCAAACAATAAACGTGTTCGTCCGACCTTTGCTAAGATGGCAGCACAAGTAAACTTAAGCAACGTGTGTTTATTTCACAACGTTCTTGTCATATTTTTGCTTCAACGAAGTCGAAAGTCGCTCATGTTTAAATTTTGAATAGCTCCCAAGAAAACTCAGAGATCTCTAGACACACTCTCCGATGCGCCAGCTTTCAAGCGCATACACAAGAAAGTAGTAAACACATTATTAATAAATTCCAGAGCTTTTCAGATCTAGACGCCTTATTGGGTGTTTGGTGCGGGCGTTATAGCAGATATTAGCACAGGTATCAGACATTTTACCAAGCCTGAAGAGAAAGGCTTTCTAACTTATAACACAGTGCGTTTCATTTACAAGCAAGAAAGCGATTTCATTATTTGTCTCCCGATTCAAGCTCGATGTAATCACATGAGATCTAACGCGTTATGAGGTGTGTTTTTGTGTCCCTGCCCGAACGGTTTGGCGTGTTGGAAACACTGGTTCTCGTTCGATCACCGAAGTTAAACAACACTGCGCTGGGTCAGGTATTGGATGGGTGATTATCATACACATGACCAGTTCTGTCTGGGAGAGAGGTTGGAGGGATGAAAGTTAAGCAACACTGCGCTGGGTCAGGTATTGGATGGGTGATTATCATACACATGACCAGTTCTGTCTGGGAGAGAGGTTGGAGGGATGAAAGTTAAGCAACACTACGCTGGGTCAGGTATTGGATGGGTGACCATCATACACATGACCAGTTTTGTTCGGGAGACAGTGGTTGGAGGGATGAAAGTTAGTACAGCATTTTTACTCGCCTTGCTTATCAACCTCTCGACAGCATGGATTTGTGGAGGAATCCTGTTGTTCGCGTTGTAACGTCCTTCGGAAGGGACGTTAAGCCGATGGTCCCCTTGGTGCTCTTCGATAGGAGTAGGCTACGTGCCGGCACCGGGCTTCTCCTCTTCCGTTCTAGACTAGGTTAGGTTCATCATCATCATCCTCATCATCATCCACTCATTTACTGACGCCATTAGACCAGTCCCGCATGCCCAGATGTCAAAACAGTGCGTCGCTAAACACCACAAAGAAATAAATAGTGACCCTTCTGGTCCCAAGCAGTGTTAATTTACTTCCTGCTCGTTCAATCTCTCTCGGCGGGCGAAGAAAACTCCTGAAACACAAAACAAAAATCTCGTGACTGAAACGAGATTCTAATTGAATCTGAAACTAAAAGAGCTAAGAGTTCATGTGACGTAAACGTAGTTATCCGAGCCGAATGATTGCTGGGACATGAAAACAAGTTGTGCAGATGTTTCCCAAAATTGATCATTACTCTGCAGCGCATTGCCGAACACAGAAGATGCCAGAAGAGACGCAAAAAACACGTGACATAAACACGTCGACGTACTAGCATGTATTTTTAAGTAAATCTTCTGAGATTGCTCCTTCTTTGGTATACCTTCAAATGACTTGGCCACTTGCAAAGAAAAAAATCTTAACCTCCTCTTAAATGATAGCAAATAACGTGTACTAGTTTGCCAAGCTAAGAAAACGTGTGCACCTCCATGTTCAAACATAACCAAAAAAAAAAAAACATATATAGCAACAAGAAATGCCCACTTCTTGAATCTCTGCCATTTCCAGATCTATTAGATCTTCTCTACCGAGCCAACGAAGACGTGCGAACACATTTAAATAGTTCAGAATCGTCTCTCTCAAGTCGCAAACGCAGTCACCGCTAATTGGAATCAATTACAAAACTGTGCCACCTTCCGACAGACGTCCACGTTGAGGACTATTCGATTAGAGCGCATTGGCATGACGGTCGAAACGTCGTCGACTTGCGACGACGGAGAAACGTTCGACATTGTCTACGTCAAGTGCCCTCAGGAAGAAGGCAGGGGATGCATTGCAGTCGAGCTGAGCAAACAACCGTCTTCGCTCAGGACGACATTGATAGTTTCTTGTCCCCTTTGTCTAGTCTTTGTTTATATTCTAGAGCTAGCTCTATCTCGGGCATTTTCTTCAGCTACTTCCTCGCATTTCCCGGATTTCCCAGAGAAAAAAAAAGTATAAGCAGACAAACAAACAGACATTCCGTAAGCTGGAAGCTGGGATACTCGATGCCGAATATATATCCGTTATCTTGACTTCCTTACATCTTGAGTGGAGAAGACCAGGTGCACTAGTGAATCTGCACGGGACTGCTTTTTTGTTTTTACACATTTTCATTATCATAAAGTGTCTTTGCGTTCTGCAGTATTTTTCCTGCCCGTAGCGTCGAGACGCTCGAAGTCGTGTCGACAGCTGCACCAAACACTGGCCAACGCGCGGATAACTCGCGTCGTTTTTTTTTTTTTTTTTCTAATGGCCAGCGCTAATTGGAAACATTCTTTTCCGTCGACCGACCGATCGACCGAGCCACCGACACGGCGAAACGATCTCGCGACTTGCCCGAACATTTTCACCGAACATTTCGAAAATGAAAAATGCTCTCGGCCATCGATTCCCAGGGGCGCTGTTAAAACCCCCGTGGCCACCGCCTCTCGGTTCGACACGCGCCGCCTCAGAACCTTCAATCGACAATAGAACACCGACTCGCGAATGTTTGCCATGGCAACTAAAATAAGTCTGGTTTTAATTAACTCCGACGCTCGAAGACAACGAATAGCCTGCGATTTCCGTGCACGTGTTTGTAAGAGGGTGTAGGAGGGGGGGGGGGGGGGCTGGGGGGGGGGAAGAAGTCAGACGGGTCGCTTCATTTCCGAAACTGTTGTCTTGCTCTGTTTGCTCTTCCGACGCCGACGCCGACGCCGACGCCGCCCTAAACACGAGGACATTCGCACAAGGCGAAGGAATTACGCGCGTAAACACTGCACACCGCACACGGGAAAAAAAAAACACATCTCAGATCCATTCGGTCCAGTGCGATGAAATTAAAAAAATTAAAACTAATTAAAATGTTTTTTTTTAGCCTTGCCGCAAAAGGGAGCAAACCCTCGAATTAAATTCGCCGTGCAAAGGGTCTCCCCCCCCCCCCCCCCCCCTACTTCCGGTAACACGACCGCGACATCACGGATAAAACTCGCGCACTCGTTTCGGCGTCGTCGGTTGTTTCCCGTACGCCTGTCAGCCAATTTGCCCCGCGGCGGCGGCGTCGGCGGCGTCGGCGTCGTTTCACCGGGATAAGGATAATTGCGTTCAATTGTCCCGACGGCGTCGTCTGCGTCCGCACGGAATGACGCTCGTTCCGACGCCCCTCGGATCACGGCCTTCATGTTTTTCTCCTATCACCTTTGAATGGCCAGCAGGTATAGAGGGCCGTGGAAGTGGAAAGAATGGCAGTTAAAGCCTTCTAGATCCAGAAAACCTCACTTGCAGAGTCATTTATAAAATTGCTATCAAAATTTCAGAATTAAAAAAAAACTTTTACAGTTTTTCTTGTACCAAGGTTTATGTCAAACTGACTTAGACCTCAGCCTCAGCTTTGTGCACATTGGCTGATATTGGCTGCTAGAAAAAATTCAGTCATCAAATTACCGAAATATGTGACTCATTTTCATGAATTCTTTATTTGACTTCGTCCCAAATATCCCAACTTTATTTTTCTGACATGCGAGTACCAATTACTCCGTCGATGAAACCATTAATGAAATGACTCGTGGAAGCCGTGGATATGATATAAATCATCAATATAATTTGTTTCTAAATTACATCTACGCGACTGCCAGCCAACTTCAGGCACTTTTCCCTCTTCCGTAACGATCCAATCAGCAGTGGACAGCTTCACTTTCAAATCCACAGAGCTTATTAGTGCGAGTGTCGATGGCGCGACCTAGCGGGGGCGACATGAAACACTCGCCAGTCATTAGCATCTAGCTGGCCGAGGCCGTTGCAGCTATGCGATAATTATCATGGAGTCCGCCGCGTCCGACGCTAATTGAGTGCTGAGCTCCACGGCCGCCTGCATACTCTGCGACATGATTTAGAGGGCGCACTCGCGAAAAGAACACTCGTTTTAATGTGGCAGTGACGGACGTGTGTCATGGCGCTGTCAGTGGCGCTGTCAGCGGCGCGAATTGGAAGTTTGTAAACAATGTGAACGGGTTTTGGGTGGAAGATTTTTCTTGTTGCATTTGACAGTTTTGTGGAGGAGGGAGGGGGGGGATTACACCGCTCCTAGCCAATGATATTAAATTTACTAGCTTATAAGGTGATAGGTATTTTTCTATACGGGTAGGTATGCCGTTATTTCGAAAAAAATATATAAATAAATGGACAATCCACAGAAAGGAAAGAAACGTTGTTTCGAGCTTGAGCACTGTGTTTGCTTCGAAACGGTGACATAAAAATACGGCCAGATGAATGTAACTGCAACTGGGTTTTGACCTGCAAATCACTATTTTTTTTTGTTACGCCTCCGTTTAATTGTACGGAATCAATTACAAATTAATTTTTTCAAAATTTAACATCATACCAAATAAATATTACTTTGTTAATTTCATAAACGTCATGAAATTATACGTTTGTTTTTAAACTCAGCTTCCCTCTCGATCTGCTGATTTCCCCTCCAAATATGGTTCACCGTTTGGTCACTGATTCTCTATGTTCTTACAAGGCAAACATGATTCCAATGACCGCCATCTTGCTAGATTGCACTGTCACTGACATGAGCAGGCAATGATTGGCACAAATGGGGAGATCGAGTGCCTTACCGGCGTAATGCATCCGCTTTCTGCTCAAGAAGCACAAGAAACTTCTGGTAATTTTAACAGATCCTGCAACAATAAACAATTCAGTGTCCTGGTTGGCATGCTCTATGAGATTTGTCTGATTTTGGGGTTAGAATCTGATCAAAATTGTCTTGGTTTGTTTGATATCTTTTTGTTTTTGATCGTATCGAAACCTTGAGTTATCAGAGAAAAACATCTTTTAACTCCGATACACTTAAACTCTAATTGGTGGGATCCATGAAACCCAAGAGTTTAAATATGATCAGCCAATCACATGACAGTGTTCACTGAATTGCACGAGTTGTTACCGTGGTGATAACAACTTACCACACAAACGTGTGGGTAAAAGCTTACACTCTGTTTTGTTAATCAAATCCTGGGAAATAACTAAATTGTCCCTAAAATTAAACTAACATCTGAGCACGAGGAAACAAAAGTATATTTTTTCAATATCAATCGAATGGATGACGATTTTTCTTGGCTCATTAACCAAAAAACTGCGACTTTTTACCAACTTTATTTTTTAATGAGGTTAATATTTTAAGATATTTTAATATCTTATTGGTTAATAAGATGCTCCCAACCAAACGAGGTCGGAGACAGACATATACATACCCGCGTTACTGTCGCCATGGCATCGCGCGTGCCGCCGTAAAACCGACGCCGATCTCATTACGACGTGGGCGCCGCGACGCCGAGAAGCGACGCTTTGCACCTGTCGGTTCGCACGGGACGTCGCTGTGCCGCTACCGACGCCGAGCCATATTTGTCGGATTCGCATGTGCGGTGTAGACGGTAATCTTTCGAGACTGCAATTCGGCGGGTCTCTCTGTAGGGTATTTGTATGGGACAAAGGTGATTAGAGTCGGCCTAACGGTTGGTTAATGGAAAGTGTTGTCAAGGCAACGTTGACTGTAGACCGATATTATATATTGGAGTGTGTTTAACAGATTTTTTGATAATAATTTGATGAAATCTATTTCTTGATATGAAATAAGGGACGAATTTTACTGGGAAAAGTCACATAAATGACTGTGAAATTCGGTTAAGAGAGACAATATTAAGATATGCTTTATTTCGGTATCTTGTGCATGATTGGAAATTTTAGTAGAAACATATTCAGAACTTTTGGCTGGAAGTCTAACATATTTTATAAACTGTAAGTGATTTAAAAAAATATATATGGACGATTTTTCTTAAAAAACGCGTGAAATGTACGTTAAAAACACAAATATTACCCTAAAATGGTAATCTAAATTGGATATAGGTGATCTTAGGGGTAGTTTTATTTTTCAAATTTGCTAGCTCCTTTGCTCAATAAATGTTTAGCGTACAAATTTGCACAGAAACACATCACAAAAATTGCCACTAAATAACCGATATGAAAACGGGAAGAGACACAAAGATAAGTAGTACACCTGAGATGCTTTTTTAGTACCTAAGTTTTACACAAGTATTGTAAAATTTGGTCCATTTGTTTCATTTACACGCCACTGTTTTATCAACTCAGACGCAAAACAAAACTCACCTCATGTCAAATCAACCAGACTCCAACTCCAACTTCTGGAGCTAGGTCAACTGCTAGGTCAACAGCCAATTAAAGCCACAAACTAACCATAATAACTCCGGCTAGCCGCAGCCCCTAGATTCATCCCGCAGAGCAATCTCACTTAACCTCAAAATGACAAAAAGATTTATAACCTTGGCGGTAATCTAGGTACAGCGTGCATATGTGCAACAAAACCCGTGACCTTGCATTAAATCAGTGTTACCAACGTGCTGGCAATCGCGAGATTGCAGCTTGAAAAGCTCAGCCACTGGGAATAATGCATCTCCCAGAGATCCATTTTTAATTCACGTGGCTCGTGCGGCGATCCCTGCAGTGTTTTGTTTGTTTGCCACGTCACGGCTTGCCACGTCACGGCTTGCCACGTCACGGCTTGCCACGTCACGGCTTGCCACGCTAGAGAGCGTTGGTGTACGAGGAGTTGTTGACGAAATGGAAGGTTTTTTTTTTGTTTGCTTCAATTCAAAAGTTTGAATTAAAAAAATGGATTTTAAATTAAAATAGTGTGTTGATTTTAGATGAAATCTGATTGAAATTGCAAGCGCTTGCAATGCGCGGGGTATTTTATTATTATGAACTCATAAACCGTCTCAAAAATTGATGCCCAAACGAGGAGGTTGGTTTTGATTTTGCTTGATTTTGCTAAAATGTCGTCTTTGGCATTGGTTTTGTCCAACGCTTTAGCGCCCAGCCCTTTTTAGACTTATTATTAATTATTAACTTATACTATTAACTTTGATTATATTATTAACTTATTATTTACTTGCAGCGGAATGTGGCTGCATACAAATTAGTGTAATTAAAAGCTCTCGGCATGGATCATGATTCTCTGTTGGTTAAATTATATATATTTATAAATATTAACGATACCAATTCACTAACTAACTTAACATAAAGAAATCCAGATACAATTAAATATCTGGTATTCGTACATTATAAGTTTAGGCCCAGACATTGTTGCTAAATCATGTTTCCAGCTTGTTTGGCAAATTAACTTGATCAATTAAACACAAACAATCTCATCAAAAGTAGGCTGAATTCAAGCTACAACATTCGGCAACACCGCGCTGACAGAATCCATGTCCCAGCAGGTCGGCCGTGCGGAGAGTTCCCCACTCCGTCACCAGGGTTCTCTAGCGTCAGCCACTCTGATCAGCCGACTTTGTTTACTGTCCCCTGGGTGCAGCCACCTCTTTGCAACAACTAACTTCTGGTCGCGAGTCCAAGCCATAGATGCCACTAGTTGGGAGCCACCGCCGCCGTAGCGCTAGCGTCGACAATCCTAAGTAAAGTCGCTTCTCTTGTTGTTGTAGTTGGTTGGCTTCAGTTTAGTTGTAACTTTGCTGAAGATTTACTGAAGCTTCGCTGCAGTATTCTTGAAGCTTTGTTGAAGCTTTACCGAATATTTTATTCAGTTTTGCGTAATACCTAAAATAAGTCACAAAAGTTGACTGAAAAGAGTCAAATATGAACAAGTGTGTCAATTTTGAGATGTGTTTATGCGGCTTTTCTCTGTGTTTAAGAGGTTTGCGGTCCTAAAAAGGGCCTAACGTCTCAACTTTTCGACGAGGCACGGCTTTTTATCTTCAGGAGAATTATGCTTTTGTTTTGAAATTCCAGCCCCCCCCCCCCCCAGTCCGCCCTGGCAGCATGGCGATCGTTTCACAATACATCGCCTCTGCTTTTTGGGTAGAAAGTATTTCTAAACTGCCCTGGTTTTATGGCGGGATGTTGTTTGTCTGTTGGGTCCTGGTGTGCTGCCTTCTCATTGGTTCTGTGACTGGGTGGGCCCTGGAATTTGAAAACAAAACAGAAGCATCATTCTCATGAAGATGACGAGCCGTGCCTCGTCGAAACGTCGAGACGTTAGGCCCTTTTTAGTACCAAAAAACTCCACAACAAAGAGAAAAACCGCAAAAACACATCTTAACATTGACACACTTGTTCATATTTTACTCTTTTCAGTCAACTTTTGTGACTTATTTTAGGTATTACGCAAAACTGAATAAAATATTCGGTAAAGCTTCAACAAAGCTTCAAGAATAGCGCCGCGAAGCTTCAGTAAATCTTCAGCAAAGTTACAACTAAACTGAAGCCAACCAACTACAACAACAAGAGAAGCGACTTTACTTAGGATTGTCGACGCTAGCGCTACGGCGGCGGCAAACCGCAAAGCACATCTCAACATCATACCACGGGTCTGAAAATAACCACCCAACCAAGCGTGTCAATTTTATCGCGATAGTGGCGCTGCTGTGGTCAGTGGTTGAATTGCGAATAGGGGCAGATGTGATTCCTGGTATCCAACTCTATTGTAGCGAATTGGCTTGGAGAAGAATAGTTTCGTAAAAAAAATAGGATTTCAGTTGGGAATGGTTCGACCATTTTATCGTACCACTTGAGTTCAGAACTCTCCTTGGCTAGCCGAGCAGGGCACAGACGTAGGCACTCGAAGGTACCGAGAATCGTCGTCAACGTCGCCAGTCGCAGCGCCGAAGAGCATCGGAGTTAAACGACGATCCGGGAGCCGACGGCGGCCGAAATTGTGAAAACACATTTCTTCGAAATGATGTTATTCCTTATCAAAAGGGATTTCGTTCTGCGCTATGGGGCGAAAAAAATCTCTAGCCCAGCGTTTGCCAATAAATATAACTCATGTTTCTAAGTGGATAAGATAGGATAATACGAGACCGGCCATTGGAGAGCGGCTGGAAAATATTCTGCAGTTCCCTTGGCAACGGTCGGACCTATTGTGCAATGATCTCTGAATAGAGATCCACTGGTTTTCCATCGGAATTTCCACGATCTTTCCGCACGGTATCTTTGCATAGCCGTCGGCGACTCTACCCGGCCGTGCCTAATGTGATTAAACTTTCAATTTTTATTTGTCGCCAAGAAAGCCAAGGCCACAACGTCGCGCACGGTCCCGTAGATCTATGTTGGCTCGTTCATTCTCTTTCGACAGCTACAAACGCGTGAAACCTCACCGTGATCTACGTCCCCGCGATGGAATGCCCCACGCCGAGTCACGCTGGCACAACATTTTTTTTTCCAGCGCTTTCAAACTAATTGCTCTCGCGTTTTGGAAATATGAGTTGCGATTGGTGGATTTATCGACGGCGGCGCTGATTAACGAGTGCTCGCCCGATGATTTGCTAATTTCACGGGGCGACGCGTGCTCCGCTTTGATGACATTTGTCACACTGCGTAAACAACGCGTGCGGTACGCAATATTATTAATAACCCACCGATTAAATCCGGGCTGTCAAAGGCAATCGCCATGTTGGATCGAGCACGTGACCACGATATTAAACCGCAGTCCGACCCCGGTGCGTCACGACAACGGCGTGTTGTAATCTCCACTTCGACTCGGGGCGTTGGGGTGATATTATCCAACCCCCACGGGACACTTCTTTTTCCGAGACCGTCAACTTTTCTCATTCTCGACGACGTCTCGTCGCGGAATAGGTCAAGAGAGGCGTCGCGACGTTGATTAGCAGCCGGCGGCGTCGCGGGCGTCGTTCGCCACGACGCCCGTCATAAGACGTAATGACGTGAATAGGTTAACAGGTCCTTACTTTGGACGGTCTTGATGTCGTCCGCTCTTTAACACGCTGGGACATTCTGTTCGCTTGCCATTTCAGCTGTCGTCGATGATTGGGTGGAGCATAGTTGAGCAGAGCTAAGCCAGACAAAAGCACTGTCGGAAAACAAAACGAGTTGCAATTTGCAGTCCAACATTTGAAGTAGTTTTAATTCGTTACTAAATTGCTTACAAGCAGTGCGCACGCGCAAATAACTGCTAATTACGTGCACAAAACCCGCGCGGTGGATCCTCACATATCAAAGAATAACGTTTGCAATTTCCTTCGCAGCTGATTCGAGCGGACACCCGCGCTCCATGCGGCGAATCAAATAACCACCACGTTTTGTTTGGCCAGCCTCCTGGCGGCCGTGTGTGATCGACGTTGTAGATTGTGTCGCGGCCACTCGATCCAATCGGCCGTGCTTTGATGTCTCATCTCCTCTCCTCGCGTCAGTCTCTATCTCTCTCTTGTGGCACGAATCAATCGCACAAATCGGATGAATTGAAAAAAAAAACCGTCGACCGTCGACCAGACAAACACACAGAGGGCGTTTGTCCGTCGAATCGAAACGCCGCGAGCTCGTCATTTCCTCAATCACCGCGTGGTGGTGGACAAATCAAAGTGACCACCGAATGGTTTGACGTGGTGGTAACACTGGGTTTCATGAGGTCACTGAAGTTAAGCAACACTGCGCTGGATCGGATATTGGATGGGTGACCACCGAACGGTTTGCCATGGTGGGAACACTGGGTTTCATGAGATCACTGAAGTTAAGCAACACTGCGCTGGATCGGATATTGGATGGGTAACCACCGAATGGTTTGCCATGGTGGGAACACTGGGTTTCATGAGATCACTGAAGTTAAGCAACACTGCGCTGGATCGGATATTGGATGGGTGACCACCGAATGGTTTGGCGTGTTGGAACACCGGCAAACGTGGGACTACTAAATTTGAGAAACGCTGCGATGAGTTAAGTGTTGGATGGGTGAGTTCAAACTTCAATGGCAATCGGGAGAGAGGTTAGAGGGATGAAAGTTAGTACAACAACTTCACTCGCTTTGCTTATCAACCTCTCGACAGCATGGATTTGTGAAATAATCCTGCTGTTCCATTAGTACCGGTCCTTCGTAAAGGAAGTTAAGCTCTTCGAAAGGAGTAGACTATACGTACTGGCAATTGGTATATCCCCACCTCCCTTCTAGGCTAGTTGATGTTCATTGTGCATCAATACCCACACACGCACCGACACCATTAGACCGATGCCAGAAGGCAAGTTGTCAAAGCGTCGTTAAAGACAACAAATTAATCAATCAGGTGGAACCATATCGTCGGAGGTGGCTGCTCTTCGGGACATACTTGCCCGTCAAACCTCGACTCTCTGGAGGATCGCGTCGACCGCCGAGAGAGCCGCACCGGCCCGATGTTGAATTATTGGAGTGCGACCGCGTCGAGAGGCGGCTGATAAATTACCCACGCCGTCGGCACATACACCGGGTCGTAACTCTGCTTGCCGGTAAGTAATATCCTTGCCGCATTAAATATACATCATATTCGTCGGGGACCTAAATCAAAATCTGTTGTCTCCCATATCACTGTTGTCTTGCCCGGTATTTTTTAGTCGCCTCGTAAATATTTTTACGACTTTTTGCTTCTGCTTTCCGGCGGCCGTTAAAGGGAAGGGGTGGCGGGAAAGATGATTACGTCGTCGTAAAGATATGAGTCAACACGACCTGGACACGGGTTTCGTTGCTCGCAAGTCGTTGGGTGCCGGCGACTCCCTCGACGTGCAGAGCATGAGATCGCTCGGTCATCGCAAGCGCTTCTTCATTGAGTTTTGTCTGCACGGTGAAGAGGGTTGGGGAAGAGTAATAAAAAAATAAGAAGTCTTCTAATCCAAAGAATCTGTTAGTCTTTGAGGAATCAGGGTTTGTAAGAATTTGTAAGTAGCAATACTTTTGTTTGAGAATTGCAGTCTCTGAGGACTAGGTTGGTTGTCGTTTGAATCCAGTTCGTGGCCACTTTGAAAAACATAGATACATCACCAATTCGAAGGAACCATTTTAAAAAATTCATTTCAGTCGAATTATTCAGGTAATTTTCGGAGTGACAAGAGTTATAAGGTTATTTTTCCATACAAGTTTAGGAAAAAGTGAAATCCCAAGCCTCCGTGGTCGGCAACAAAACCAATGTCGACGTCCCTTATGTTCCACGAAGGCTTACAAATCCGATCTTGTCCTCGTGCAAGTGACGCTTTTAATTACTAACGAGGTTGCAAGAATTGTAAGGAGTTTTAAGTGTATTTTTTTGTGCACGCAGACAAGAACAAAAACACTATAATATGCACCCTTCATAGCAGGCCTCGCCTTGAGAATGCCTGGAGAATGCAGTATGTGTACACACTTGCCTTCTGGTATTAAAACTGTCACAATGGGTAAAGTGACGCAACCATTTTAGTTTCAGGGCTGGTTTGTAGGAAACATTGGTAACGACGCATGTCGTTCAGAACCAGAATTGACTTAGCTCTTGTGTCAAGTCAGAGATTTGGCTGCACAAATGTAGCACAGAGCTTCCTGCTTTTCACACAAGCAGGCAAAGCTGTTTTCACAGACGATGATATCTGGCGGAAATTGTGTGACTTTTTGAAATGAATTCGAAAGTAATGGAAGTTTTATGACGACTGTTAAATTGTCGAAATCTTCCGAGTAGAAAATAAAATGCACTTCACCATCCATGAGATTCGCTGATGGCTTGGTAATCTTCTGGATGAAATGAAATCACAAAAGAAAAAGTGTCGAGCACTTGTGTAAACTGGCATTCGGTGGCGTGGATTAACGCCGTCCCTCCACGACGCCGTCCCTAGTTGTGGGACGGCGTCCCTAGTTGTGGGACGCATAAAGAAATTCACTTGTGCTAAACGGCTTCGCTGTGCGGATACTCGAGCCATTATCACGTCGAGCTTAGCGTCTTGTGAATGCACTACATGGAGGCGTTTTCTGTCGCTCTCGCCTGGAAACCAGCTGCCAACATCGGCACGGTTTACTCGAAAAGGATCTCAAGGATTTAGGTGCATTGACAGTCACAGCCAGTGGTCGAATATGCGATTGCTACCACATTATGATGAGATTGTGTTAATGAAATGTATAGATTAACTAAATGTATATGTTTACCCTAACTGTCCCGCGTGGCTGGTCCACGAACTAACAACGTAGCGGACGCACATAATTGCAGATCAATACTTTACGGGTCGCTATTCCAAATGAAATATCGAATTTGAATAAAATTACTAGACATTGGCTTCTGCGCAGCGAATCGTAACCACGATAGGCGGTCGCGATTAGGTATTCTCCGTCGGAAAGTTATTATTTTATTAGGTAATAGTCTAGCTGGGATCCGTGCTGAATCCCACGGTGTCTATAGTTCGAGGCTGGGCCGCCATGGCGCTGTGCGATGAATATTAATGAACCCCTCGAGAAGCAATTGCTTCAGACAGAGCAATACTCTTTTGCGCAAAGCAAAGCTTCTCGGTACCCCCCGAAGTGCCGGCCGCGCGTGGACGTGCTGCACCGAGAGCGATGCAAGAAACCAGCCGGGGATTTCAACTTCTCGCATCTCGGCGCAACTTTAAATCCAACGCCGCGGGGCTCGAGACGGAATCAAAAGTTTATGGCCGCGATTTTTGCAATAGCACAACTAAATGTTTTAATTGTGCGACGATGTTGCCCGAAGCTAGAGGTCGTGAGAGCTCGGTTCTTCTCACCCCCCTCCCCTCTCTCTCTCTATCGTGAAAAGTTGACGGTGTGTATATCTCACTAACTTGTAATGCAGTTTGAAAACCTGCCAGGCGGAATTTTCGTTTCATTCGCAGCAAATAACGATATTTCGCCGTTTGTTTGGCTACAAATAATTTGTTTTGATGTGGTGTGTGTGTGTTTTTTTTGTTATTGTTCGAAACCTTGATAATTCTCAAAGAAACTCTAGAAACAATGCCAATTAACCGAGGGCCGAGAGCGAGTTGAGACGATCTAATCGCATTTGCCGACGCTATACTCGGCGTCGGATCGCAATTGACACCCGTCCGTTGCCTGGTAACTTACCGCGCCTTGCGGCACCCAAACCCGACCTCGTTGACGCGTCGGCAGAACGATTGCACTCACGAGACCGATTGAAAGTTGCAACATCAAACGTGCACCTCGATTGCAGGGGTCGCGGGTTCGAGCCAACGGGTCCCCGTACTGTCATTCTATTTGTTTTCGATCGGCGCCAAACAAATTATTCTTTGATTAATATTTCATCAAACTCGTGGTTTTAATTTCGTTCGCAAAACTGCTCTCGTCGACACGTGCTTGTTCTACGAAAGCTTCTGCAAAAATTCGGCAAAACTTTGTCGTTCAGTTCTGTCTAAATCGTGGTATTACCGCCTCCCGCATTACCGCATTGCCGCCTCCACGTGGCCTGTAAAACAAACGAAACTCTTTACGTGTCCGCATAATTTTCCATCGCTCGCGCGTCCCCAAATCTCGCCTCCCTTGTTCTTTTTCTGCATATTTAGTATTGACTTCCAGATGAGCTCGCGAGCGCGTTTGCCCACACGTTGTTTGAGTTACTCGGCTGCTCTAGAAGCCCCCGTCGCCCACCGCCGCCCCCGCCGCCCCCGCCTTCAATCAACAGAAGCGAGCTCCAATCCCACGGAATCATCCACGACACTAGAGCTTTTTCTACCTCGGCGTTATCGTAGCGCCCATCATGCCCGTCATGCCCATCATAGGCATCATAGCAAACTACAAACCACATGCGTCCCTGTGACAAACTAGCAAACAGCGATACAAGCTGTTTTTGTTCGAGTGGGCGACATTGTGTCATGTCGAGATGTTTTTGCCGCCGAGCGATGGGCATGCGCGGAGTGCCCGTGTTATCCGCACTCGCCGCAGGGAACAACTAAGTGGACAACAAAGGATGTTTTCATTTGACACACGGCTAGTTTTCGTTCTAGATGGGGTACCGGCGTGATTTGTTGATAGGACCGTGCAAATGCGTTGTTGATTGCGGTTGTCTCTGCGGTGCTGGATATTGAACCCCGAGTGTCGTGTCGGGAGGTCGGGAACGATCAGCCCGAGACGCGGTTGTTTCTGGTGGGAGATACGCCTGCTTTAATGGTAGCGTCTGGTCGACGTCTGGCGTCCAAGTATGCGCGGCAAAAGATGTCGCAGACCCGCGACGGTCTGTGCCATAATAAGCGACAAACTCGCTTATATTTATATTCTGGCGACGGGTAAAAATCGTGTCGGTGAGTTGCGGAAGTAATTTACTTGCCCCGGCCAACGAAATGCATGCATATGGTCTTTTATTTTAATTACTTTGTGAATATTTATGTAATGAATTTTAAATTTTCTCGCACAGGCGTCCAGAGGTCTTTCATAGGGGCAAGTCTTGGAGACGTCTGGTTGACACATGCCGGAGGCGCACCGCGTTTTATCTGCACACGGATATTTTTACAGCATGGTCGTATTTTAATTCATGCATGAATACTTAACGCTGATGAATATGAAAATTACTTTTATTATGACAACGTTTGCGGAGAGACATGCGAGAAAGAAGTATCTCGTCTCGTGCGTGGACGAGTCTCGAATTGTTAACTCATTTTCGAGCGGTGAACGCGGTCGGAGAATTTATTTTCTTTTGTGGAAATTGAAATGAATGCTGGCCGCACGCGCGCGTGGCACGATCTTCTTGCGAGCGAGAGTTTTTATCGTTCGACTTCAGCGTGGCGCCTGCGTCGTAATAAATGGATCCACTATTTTAGCCAAACGCGCGAAATAAATCCACCTGAGAATTATTATGTGTGTGCCGTGGTATTCTTCTGAATCTAAAACAGAAGAAGCAAAGCTATGCAAAGAAATTACAAAGTAAGATTTAATGAAAAGAAAGGGAGCAGAAACACAGACTTCCTTTGCTCCAGCTGAAATCTGGAAAGTTTTATCCAAGGAATGAATTTATCACTTGGCTCATAATTAATGACGAGATAAATAATTCCCGACGCCAGGCTCCAGGTTGCTCCAGGATGACACGTCATGGATTGCATCGTCACACGTCCTCCATTTAACTTACAAGAGACCACGGTGCTAGTGAAACGCCTCCATTGCCTGTTGCTAGCGACAGACCTCTCACTTCCTTGGACCCTGGCTCTCAACCACTGAGTATCTCAGCACAGAAGTGACACACTCAGCTTCATCCGACGCTAGCCCGCAGTTCCAAGCAATTGCTCTTATCTAGTTACTATTTTGACCGCCTCGTGTAATGCACCCGTGGCAGCACATGTCATGACCTTGACAGCCGACTGAGTGCCCATCCAGGGGAGGATTAGATTGATGGAATGCAATTTCACGTCTTAACAAAAACTATTTCAAATGGGTTTTGAATGCTAAGTAAAGGGCTACTAAATTTCCCGACGTTTCGTAACATATACTAGTTACTTCTTCAAGGGTTAGAGCAGTCCTGACAATTTTCCAATAACAAAAGAACCACATAAAATTATAACAATTACCAAGTTCAAGCTTCCTAAATGCATCTAAATAAAATAATATTTTTTTTTATTTTCTTTATTTTTTTTTCTTTATGATTATTTTATTTAGATGCATTTAGGAAGCTTGAACTTGGTAATTGTTATAATTTTATGTGGTTCTTTTGTTATTGGAAAATTATCAGGACTGCTCAAACCCTTGAAGAAGTAACTAGTATATGTTACGAAACGTCGGGAAATTTAGTTGCCCTTTACTTAGCATTCAAAACCCAGTTGAAATAGTTTTTCTTAAAACTAGTGCTAAGAATAAATCAAGTAGACATGAGTCTAAAAACCATCATAAATTTGACGTCTGCTCGCCATTTTTTTTACATTTGCAGTTCATTGTTAACTAAAGTATGAATCATCAACGTTATTTCGCAATCTGAAATGACACAACCAAGTTCGTGAAGTGTTAAAGAACCAACTTACTCATGCAGCCATTTTGTTTCTTCAAGTTCATGCCAAAAACGGTGAGGCATTCCAGCGACGTCTTCCCAGAAACAGGTTTCCAGTCTTGCCTCCTTTACATGTTATTCGTAACTTTACATTTCTCAGCTTCGAGTGAAACTTGTCCGCACTTGGTCACCTGGCTGACCTCCATGGCAGCCAGGAACCCCAATGTCCGCCAATGTGGAAACCCTCACATTCGATCCTAGCAACTAGCATTAACTGACCATCTCGCCTGTCTCACTAGTTTTAACACAAAAAACACTGCTTTTTTCTTCACGAACATTACATTTATAAACAGCAATATTTTGACTCTACTCTACTGACAATATTCAATACTCTCTCTGACGACCCAGACAGTCACTCTCCTGCCGACAAAGCCTGCTAGTCTATCGGTCAGATCTCTAATTGCTTGAGTAAAGTCCAGTACCCACTAATGAGCGACGTCTCAATGTCTGGCCAGGAAGCCATCAGTGCACGTGTCCAAACAGTGCCGGGCTCGGGTCAGTGGCTATCGCAATGCACCGTCCATCTACAAATTGGGTTACCGAGATGATGATGACGACGCTGCCATGGGGATCTGGTACACACAGGGACTGAGTAGGTACACATGCATATTGTATGGATTGTAATTTGGGTAGCCACATGAATTGCTTTGGCCGATGGGTTATGAATAGCAAGTATCGCGAGCGTATGGTAGGAGTGTGTTTAACTATGTATGTAAGCATTATCTGTAGGACCACGATGGAGGCGATAGGGCGCAGATATAAAAGCCCGGTGTATTGAAAGTGCGATAAACAATTCGGCAAGGAAATCGGTGGGATGCCGGTGTAATGTTTAGGGTTGTTTGAAATTGTAGGGAGGTCTGTGGTCTCTAGGTTTAATTGCGTTTTGCCTTGTAAGATCTTGCCGTGCTGCATAATTCAGTGTATGGTTCAAACGGAAAGGGCAGAAGGAACACGTGTTGTATTTTGGTCACCGAAGGAATTTAATTATACTTCGCTTCGTGGGACTGTCATTTACTCAGAAAATGTACAACTAAGTTTCGGAGCAAGTTTTTTTTTTGGCACCCCTCCCTCTATTAAAATTCAATTTAATTATCTTTAAACAATTGCGGAGTGGGAAGGCACCTACAAATATGAGACTTCATTTTTATGTTGTGAGTCTGGAGAATCCTCTTAGCTACTGACATTTTCACGAGATGATATTAAAACCCTGTGCAAACCCTGTGTAAATACCCAAGCAGGCATTTCAATTAGTAAATTAAGGTATCCCCTTAAAATTGCTATTCTTGAAAATTATTTTGGAAAACGACCTGAAAACAAGGTCTTGGTAAGCCAGATCGTGACGAGCCAGTCTTTCGTCGGGCCCTTCATTTAAAGAAACAAAAACCCCAGCGAAAGGAGGGAAGACTTAACATTATTTCATTAGCCGAAAGCGGATCACATTTGTTGCAAAGTAAGGGAACAAAATAAACTCCAAGGCAGCAATTATTTGTACACTCAGTGAAATTATTTTGTATTTCACTAAATACCTGTCCCATGGACACTTGTGCTACGTAACCTCTGTTTGTCAAAACTAGCGCACACACAAAATTCGGTCAGTGTTTTTACTCTTGCTCGAGCTAAGCACATATTTTACACAAGCCAGGTATTACCCGAGAGTGCGTTCATAACAACCGTGGACAAATAACGCCACACAAATAATTCACAGACTTTCAAAAAAAAATGGACAAAAACACCGACTTGATCATCAGTTTGAAAAGCACGGCGTGTGGAAAGCTGTTCGCACCTGCGGCGGCGGTGGAGAGAAATACTAGCGATATTTTTGAATAATTCAGCGAGCACTTTTTGTACCCACCGAAGCCTCATCAGGTAATTACACCCCTATAACCACGGTGGCGTGCGATTCCACTCGCGCCAAAACGTTCGCCGAAACGTGAGACGCAACGCTGACGCCAGCGGCGGCTTAGGAACCAACCACACGTGCAAAACACGCCAGCTCGCATCATAATTGCAGCAAAAGCATATTTTGCAGAACTCTATTTGCACAGATTCGTTTCGATTTCTGTAAATTAAACATTCACGCTCGAGCAGTTGTACCGACCGCCAACTCCACAGCCGAACAACAAAATCCACATCATTGTGCCGAACGAGAACCAGGCTAAAAACTTTCAAAGCAGTTCGCGCAGAACCTCGCCAGGAAGCAAACAAATGTTTTCCCTCAATCCAAGCAGAAAACTGAAAGAGAGAGCTGCCCATTGTCTAGATTCTCGCCCACTAATTGACATTGTCTCAGTCCCTAAGTTGAAGCTAGACGGCCATTTTGTGGGACCCTCTAATCAAACGGACGCTGCCGGCAATTACACACCCCTTAGAACAGAACATCGCCCCCCACCCTTACCCCAACCCGGGGCACGCGAAGCCACGCCATCCTCCAGCATGACAATATCCGTAGCACACGATCATCCAAGGGTGGGGGGGGAGGGGGCTCAAGGGCCGAAAGGGACCTACTTAACCTTTCTACCATCCAATTACCTCGACCGCGCCGGGGTTTGAAGCGAGGACCGCGCCATTCCCTCGGTGCATGCTGGCCGAAGCAAGTGCAATATAACCATGCCGACGGCTACTCTCAGCAAGGTACAACGCGTTTGACGTCGCCGTCGTCGACGTCCAGGCAAGTGCTAAGCGCGTCGATTGGGCTAAGTGTTTATTAGAACATTAGAGCTGGAGATCGCGTGAGACCGTGCGAGGGATTTGCAAGCATTCTACCAGCCGGTCGCTCGGTCGGTCGCTCGGTCGGTCGGGCTGCTGAAAGATTTGTTTAATGGGAGTGACCATGCCGCGATAGTGTTATTAAAATTTAATTCCCTGCCAATTTGCAGTTAATGCTTCGATAACGGCCCATTGACTGCATGAACGGCAAGAAAGTACGGACTCCATGGCAAGTTAAATCGGTAATTACGCCAATGTTCTTGTGAATGTACTCGTGGTAATAACGGCAAGTGACTTTATTCCAGTTCCCATTAGAAAGTATTTAAAAAAAAAAATCTGGTCAGAGCCAATTGGACTGCAAAGTGGCTAGAAATTCATTGTCTCCTCTTTTCGTTCTTCTCTTTTTATAATATAAACTTGCTGACATACACGACGGAAACAAATCACGCGTGCCCGACGCGCATCCAGGTGAGCGTCGCGGCGTCGGCGTCGGCGTCGCGACTGGCGTCGGGTGCTGGGACGCCAGTCTCGGCGACGCCTTCGAACAGCACGGACCGACGCCGACCGACGCCGCGAGTGACGAATCGCGACGCGGCGAGTTCGCGATCGGGCCAAACTTCTAAACTAGCGACTGAAATCGAAACGCTGTAGTTGACTTCATGACTTTGGCACCAAAGGGTGTCAATCTGTACGAATAATTAGTATCTTAACTTTTAAATCAATTGCAAATTAATGCTACTTTTCCGAAAAGTTTTGAAATTTCAGATCTTAGCTAATATGTAAATAAGCAAAATTGTAACAAAAATTCACTGGATGCTCACGAGCTGAAATTTTGATAAACCCATCGTTAATTACAAAACTGCAGGGATTGTATTTCGTCGCTCATGTCGGCGTTCACACTCACGCGCCCGCGATCGCTCTCCTCGACATCGCGAGTCAATTAAAAGATAGCCATCGGACGCGGGAATCGAAGCCGGGAGTCGAAAAAGCAAAAACCCGCGCGAACGAGTGGCTACCATGACGTACGATGTCGGCAGGAGGGGGACATCATCCGACATGAAGTACCGCTAGACGCTAGGTGAGTCCAGGTGGGTGTTGGTCCACTCCAAGCCAGGTGCATCGGCGAGTCTCCCCTGGGAAGCCAGGAGTTGATACCTTGCAGGGAGTTGAGAGTCAGTGTCAGATCTTTCTGTAACTCATACCAAGCTCTCTCAATTGATTAGTGGGGTTTGACTACGCACTGTTTTGAAAACAAGCCATAAGCCAGGCGAATGAGTGGATGTTAATGAGGATATTGGCGAATCTCACCTAGCCTAGAAGGGAGGAGGGGAAACCCGGTGCCGGCACGTAGCCTACTCCTGTCAAAGAGCACCAAGGGGACCACCGATTTAAAGTCCCTTTCGAGGGACGGTACAACCCGAACAATATGATTCCTCTAAAAATCCATGCTGTCGAGAGGTTGATAAGCAAGGGGAATGAAGTTGCTGTACTAACTTTCATCCCTCCAATCTCTCTCCCGAACAGAACTGGTCATGTGTATGATGGTCACCCATCCAATACCTGACTCAGCGCAGTGTTGCTTAACTTTCATCCCTCCAACCTCTCTCCCAAACAGAACTGGTCATGTGTATGCTGGTCACCCATCCATAACCTGACTCAGCGCAGTGTTGCTTAACTTTCATCCCTCCAACCTCTCTCCCGAACAGAACTGGTCATGTGTATGATGGTCACCCATCCATTACCTGACTCAGCGCAGTATTGCTTAACTTCCATCCCTCCAACCTCTCTACCAAAGAGAACTGGTCATGTGTATGATGGTAACCCATCCAATACCTGACTCAGCGCAGTGTTGCTTAACTTTCATCCCTCCAACCTCTCCCCCGAACAGAACTGGTCATGTATATGATGGTCACCCATCCAACACCTGACTCAGCGCAGTGTTGCTTAACTTTCATCCCTCCAACCTCTCCCCCGAACAGAACTGGTCATGTATATGATGGTCACCCATCCAACACCTGACCCAGCGCAGTGTTGCTTAACTTTCATCCCTCCAACCTCTCTCCCGAACAGAGCTGGTCAGAACAGGCCAAGCTTGGAGCTGACACCAATATTAGTATTTATTTTGATTGAACATTAATTGCAAACGCATAAACTGGAATAACGATCTTTCATCTTGTACACACAGCAATTTAAATTTAACGTCATTTTGAAGCATAAAACAGAATCGATTCCGATTAAACGGGGTTACCATCGTGCTTATGTAGAAATAGCATATATTCTGTGTTGAGGATCTCGTTCGTGGCACACAAACAATGCTTCGATACGGTAATGACGAATTACTGATTAGTCTCGTTACTTGCAAGAGCAGTGCAGGCGAGCAGTGTTAGAGCAGGAAAGAGTGGGAGCACAAAGGGATGAGAGTTTTTAGCAGAAGTTGATTGGCAGCAAGCAGTTCGATTGCAACTGCTCGCTCTCACATTTAGAGTGGTTAGCTATGCACTTTTTAGCTGCACATAGCGATGCATATCTGCATATTGTTAATGTTTAATTAAAATGTATGTTTCACTATGTAGTGCATATTATTATAATTAATGTATGTCAATGATTTATTGTGCTCAAACCAGTTCTTGACTCGGATATTTTACGACCAAATACCAACAGAAACTATCTTCGTGCTTCGTACGATTATCAAATCAAATAATCAATATTTTCATCGCGTTCTTTATAAGAATTTCAACTAAAAACTATCGGAAAATAAATAGTTTTGTTTAATCTAAAAGAATCTAGCAGCAATGCGGTATTGATAAAAGGAATCCAATCTAGCGAAGCTTTATTCATATAGTTATTATAGAGTAAAGTTCGCAAACACGGACGAAACATCTGTGACACGTTTCCACTCGGTTTTTTACAACTTTCAATTCAATAAAATCGGTTGGTTTCACAAAATCATTCGAAAAACAATAGAGCGCGCTTCAAGCACTAAATTTATGACCATTTGCGGGTTCACAATTCTGCTAATCTATTTGCGCATCATTAAACTCACAGCACATTCATTGCTTCAATCGAAAAATAACAAATTGCACGTTTAACTCACCGAAATTAAACATTACCTCTACTTTATCAGTTCATTCACGCCCTCGCTGGCACGTACAAACCAGTTAACCGTTCTTTATGCAGAATATTTTACCAAACTCATTAAAACGAATTGAATTTAAACTTTAGAGTTAATAAACTGAAGCAGCTTGCCGGTTCTCAGATATTCTTAATTAGACAGTTAGAGCCCCACACAGGTCTTAACCATCTCTAGAGTCTAGCCATTCACGTGCAGTCCAAGTCAGAGATCCTGACTGATGCTCTGTTGTAAGAGTCGGCAAAACTGACCCACAATCCACTGAGGCAGGATCACAGTGTCGAGTTTTAAAGAGACGCTCTCCCAACGTCGGTGCGGAGACGGCGTCAGAAGCGACGTCAAGCGTCGGTTCTTGGCTCGCGATACGCATGGGGGTTTTAGTGCGATTTAGGGGTACAATGGTCGTGAATGACTTAAAAAGTGGTGATAATATTTTATTTATTTCTTGTCAATTGACAGGTATCTCTTACAGATGATGTGTGAGATTTATGTTATGTAATGTATTGCCAATTTTGAACATTTTCATTCCCGATTTCAGTTTGTTGCTATTAACTATTTTGGAAGGTATGTAAATAAGTATTTACTCATCTTTAAGGTGTCTTATTTATTCACCTCGCTCTCATTTAAAGAAGTGCATAGAACTTTCTACTTTACTCAAATTTAAATCAAAAGTTGACAATTTACAACCCATATGTATATGTGGATCTGTGCTCTTACACCGTTACCTCTGAATGCAACCCACAGAGCAGACTCGGCTCCTCCACCTGTACCGCTAAATGCAGCCCGCAGAACAGACTCGGCTCCCCCACTTTTCCCCTGAATGCAGCATTTTGATCCCTTATCAGTTTTACTGCTTTTGTAGGTATATCTAGGAATATGTACATCTCCTGTGAGGAATTATCTTCTGAAAGTGAGGAATCAGTGAATTTATTTGCCACTAAATGCAACCCACACATGTTCAAATAATATTTTGCCAGTAAATAATAAAAAATTTAAAACCAGGATTCCATTAAGTTGAAATGAAATCAACATTGAGTGTTTGTATAAATTCTGAAAGATCTGGATGATATCTTGTCAAGAACTCGTACAGGTACTCACCCACATAGTTAAACAAACACATCGAAAGATGAACCACGCGTGGGCCGCGAAAAGTTGGCCCTTACGTCTGCAATTTGATCCAGCGAAACCAAAAAGCAATCTCGGTCCATTCTAATTCCCGTCTTTATTCCATCTCGACTTTGCGCTCTCAGCTCGAGGTTAGAGTACGTGAGCTTCGCAAAGTTGGCATCCGTGTGTTTGTGTTGTTACGTGTAACTCGACTTGTAGAGTGGGTGTGGTAGGGCGTCGAGGGGTGGGGGGAGGGGCGCGGAAAACTCGCGCCGCAGCGAAAACAAGCGTCTAGTTAGCTTGACGCTGTTTTTTTTTCTTGACAAACATCGTGTAAACAGCCGAGGAAAGTGTCTGCGACAGACCAAGAGTCGCGTATAGCTTTGAATAGTAACCGTTTATGTCCTCAACTTTCCCTCTTCCTAGAGAAACAAAACACACACACACACACTGGCGAATAAAAGGATAAAAAAACTTTCCTCTTGATGATTGCAAAATGCTTTCGCAGACCTAGAGGGACTCAATCCACCGCGAAAAGAAAGCTGCTCTCGGAAACTTTCTCTAATTCTGCCGACCGACCACCCGACGGTCCGAGCAAAACTCTGAAACTCGAATCGAAAATCCCCCGCCACTTCGATGATAGTTTCAACAGCTTCGTTGAACCTTCTTTTTCCGTGCTGTACGTTCTGCCCGAAGAGTCAGCAAATTCTTTTAAGCGTAACTTTTGTCAAAGTTAAAGCTTTTGTCGGCAGTGGCTGCATAACTTGAGCGTCGGGTTCTGGCGTAATGCATGCCATTTAGCGGTGCTGTAAAAACAATGCCAAGCAAGCGCGGAGAGTCGAGAGATGCGTGAGAAGGACGCTTTGGATGTAAGCGACGCTTGACTTGCTTCAACTCGTGCCAAACGACGGACACACTTCATCTGCGAATTTTCATGCGAGTCAGTGTGTCGACTTTAAAACATTGTTTATTCATGAATTGACAATAATCGCAAATAAACAACAAGAGAGGTGATAGAATTATTGATGAATAATTGATTGATAAGATTTGTGAAACCTTTCAAACTGTGAATCTGGCAAAAAAGCGTTTTAGATACGCGGCAAATTATGAGTTTTCAGGCGTGAGGGGCCTAGCCACCAACTTTTCATTCGTCTCACGGACCTCAAAGATTTTGAACTTAGGTTTTTTTAAAACAAAAGTCTGAATTCTACTCTCGCACGGTGTCACAACTTTTAGCTGCTCAAACACGCTTTGATAACAAACATAACCTACAATATTTTTTCCAGACTGTTTATAAACCCAATGATAAAGTCGACATCGATTGCCACCATGTTACCATCCTAGTTTTTGCTGGGGCTCTAAAGTGCACAAAACGAGACTTTATGGGACCTCAACTTAGTTAAGTTGTTTTAGCGTCTGATCGAACGAGGCCGTTATGCACGTGCAAATACCCGCTCGTGTCGTCGTGCCAATGAATAATACAATTGCAAAGCCATCACGAGATCGTTTTCCCACCCTGTGCACTTTGTCCTGCCGGGACGATGTGCACTCGCTGCTGCTGAACTCAATCTAAGAGTAAACGAAACAGTGCTTTCAATTGAGTTGTAGAGAGAGCAAACAAACTGCACTTTTACACGGCAAACAAAGTACCGTTAAACACACCGCCAACCTATCAAAAGTTGTTCGGGTTGATTTCTTCTCCCATTTCAACGCCACCAGCAGAAGCTGCCAGTATTTTCGATGACTAGTGCATTTAGGGACCGCAGGCAAGCGAGCAGAGTCCATTAGGCTAAAACCAAGCTGCAAAGCAGAACGTTTCAACCAATTAGTGCGTGAAATTGCAGCGAAAACGCTCCAGAAACTTCTGCAACATGCAAAAGTTCGGAAACAGAGTTTATCGACGACCTTGTTTTATTTACAAGAAGAATTATAGTTAGAAAATGTCCCGTACAATTTTCCGAGTAGGTAGCGAACCTTAATAATTTTTTTCTCTCTGTTTCCATTCATTCCCATTGCGCCCACGTGACCGCTCTATAAGCTTCGATCACAGCTGCCACTAGAACGGTGACGTAATATTTCCACTCCAAATACTCCAGTGAAACTTGATCAAAAACTGGGTAGACCATGCAGCTGGAATCGATTTGCTTGCTCGTATTCCATTACCTTACAAACTCCCGAGATATCGCTCACTTTGCGAATGGTCGAACCTTATTCGGGCGCTGTCCTGCCATTTTACATAGCTATGATCTGTGAGAGTCAAAGTTTTGATTTCCAGCTAGTTTTTACTAGATATATGTTTCAGTGTTGTCCGACTTAGCTTTGATAGGAAAGACGTTTGATCCTTAAAGAGATCTTTATCGACCACGGAGGAGTGGACATCTTTGAGATATGGAGGGAACTTATCCTGAACAAATCCACCTTATTTTGATTCCTCAAAAACAACAAGACATTTTCCATGATGTAAATTCTGTATGGTAAGTGTAATCGATATTTCCCCAACACTGCCTATTACAACTATTGATTCTATTGTCTAGGAATCATTTCCTAGGTTCAGGTCTACTTTTCACGGGAATCTAGAAGCGACTCCCTTCAAAGGGATCGGGTGTTGGAATGAAAACGCCGCCGGTAGTATTACACCAGCGCGACCTGTAGCGCTTCCTGGCGACAAATGTTTGCTTTGCGCCACGTGCGGCGACTAAACGGTGCTCGTGTCGCCTAACCGGGCGTTGTCATGGCAACGTCGTTAGTGTATCGGTCGTGGGAGCTGACCCGTTTCGCTTCGAGGAACTCGCATATGTTTAGCGTGCCTCAAATGTTTGTGTATGATCAAATCTCTCAGTGTCCAGAGAAACGCATTCATATAGCACTGATCGCAAAGATTTTTTTACTAGGTCAACACTTATTTTGGTTTCTGTTTTGGAGCACTCACTTCATGCACTATGCGACATGATATCATGATACAGCCATATTGGTGATCTCCATCTAGTATTCAGTAAGGGTAAGAGTAGGAAGACTGCCATGCCCTCTTAATAAAGAAAATATCAAAAATGTACTTAACGTATCTTGTGAAACGGCGCTATACCGTGGTCTGCAGGATGCTGGCCTCCAGGTTCGAACCTGGGACATCCCGAGTGGAAGCGACCTCATTGTGTTGGCTAAACTGTTGAGTGTATAAACGCTAAACGCCCAGTGGCTAAACCCTGTACATTGAATTTATAATAGAGGAACCAGCATGGTCATAGGACAATATTTGTCATAAATAATATCAGTTAGATAATTGTTTATTTAATTATGTAGGACGTTGTCAAAATATTGCGTCGTTAAACACAATAATTGTGTAGGATTTTTCACTGGTGTTTCCCGTCTTGTGCTGTCTAACGAATATTGTAGAACATCTGAACAGCGACATGACGGCCAACTGAGCTAATCAAAACAAAAGAACGCACTTGTCTTTGATACCTGCAGTCAGCGAACGAGAAAGGGAGAGGAAAATGATTTTCCACACCAAAGAACGTGCTCGAGGTGGCTGGGAAATGCGTGAGACTCGGTCCTGCAAGCATGGGGCCCGTCGTTGGCACGGCACGTGAAATATCCCAGCTCAAGGATAACGAATTACACGCGTTCTTAATTTTCCCTCCCAGCGAGCAACAAAGTCATAGATCACTTGACTTGTCCCGTACAAAGATTGCTCAATTACTTCCCAGCTTGCACCTTTGACGGCACCGCTTCATCTTTGATGCCCCGTTCAGGACTCCGTTCAGGTTTCCGGGCGTGTACAAGATGGCGACGCGTCTTTGTCGCCGTGCACAGCGACATTTCTTGCCAAGGTCGACGTCTACCTGAAGTCAGACTACGAGTAGCGGGATCTTGGCTGCTGAAATTAAATCTCTCTTATGAAGGATGGGAAAGTTGATTTTTTTTTTCCGTTAAATCGTGCTTTACCAAAACTAAACCATAACTTCTTTTAGGTATGTTTCTTCAACACTCGTTGATATGCTTAGCTGGATCACAAAGCTAATGCTCAGAGTTCTGCTGAGCAAACGAGCCGGCAACACGTGGTAGTGGTAGTTTAAGATAGCATTTAAATGGAAAATAAAAAATTCTGGGACTCTGACTTAACCTATAGACCCAATAGAAATGCTATTCTAAATGTATTGCACTCAAGAAACGAATCACAACTAGTCGAACACTCAGGTCAACTTAAAAAAATATATATAAAGATTTATAAAAGATCTTTGGCGGCTAGCGAACCTGGCGGCTGGAAGATAGAGCCGCAGATTCAATTTTAGCGCCTCGATGCGCCTCGATGTTGACTCCTTGTGAAGACGCTTGTAGGCGACAAAGTACAACCTTGCCGCCAAAGATCAGTTGCTTTATCGTTCCCTGTTTAGTCTCCCAGTCACCCGACCCGATCCCTCCACCCCCGCTGCAGCGGTACCGAGTTGGAAAAGCACAGCGTTAACTTTTATGGCCACTTTTCAAAGAGAGATTACGCAACTCCGTGCCTATTACGGAAACGGGGTTTTCACTTTCACTGGTACCGGAAAAAGAACGCACGGTAGTACAGCAAACGCCCACCACGTGACGCGGCAGCGCGCCTGAAACACTTTAATTATTGCAAATTGCACAATACCAATTAGTCTGTGTAATTTGTCAAACGGTTCCACTAAATCCACTTAGAGTGCGCTGCGATATTTCATTTCGAGACTGCGTTCAATTCGCGCTAGCATAAGCTTGGGAGAAAACGCTCGAACCCCAATATCCAGTCGACGATCGTTTGCTTCTCCCGGCCCGTGTAAATGCATACACCTTCACCGAGGCGATGCTCTTTCACCTACCTGTCTCACGTGTTTTGTTTGCTTGTGTGATGTATTTTCTCACGACGTCCCCGAGGTAAATCTGGCGGTTGTGAATTGCTTTCAAAAGATGCTTTGCCTTTGCAACGTGTCTTAGGAGAGGATCTACTGCTACGGTGCCATATGTGTTTGCCTTTTTGGAACTAACGCGAGCACTTGATGGTACCAAAAAGTACCATTGCTAAATATGCTTCCAAAGGCATGAAAGTAAATGTGAATGATTTTGGCAAACAGAACAACGCAGATACTTGCCCTATCTAACATTGCTTCAGGTAAATAAAGGTGAACCAACGCGGTACGCGATAACTAGGGGGATAACCACCATAGACGCAAGAGAATAGACAAGTGACCGCTGCACTCAAATTTTTCGGCGCCCTCCAGGTGTCGTTCAAACGACGCATCCCTGGTCGTGATTTCTCCAGTATGCGCAGCCCTAAAGGACTTCCTCCCCGGATGCGACACGTCCAGAAGGCCGGTACCAAATATCGATGAACTGGTCTTCTTCGTTTGTGACTCCTGTGCCAGGCACTAACGTGATGTCGACTCCTCGAAAGTTATGCACCTGGAATGAGATTTACTGAGATGCCTCTTGAAAAATTGTCACGTAACTCATTAGGACCAAACTAACAACATCTTCGGGTCTTTTTGAAATTAATTTTGTTTGTCCCCCCCCCCCCCCCCCCTTCCCACTCCTTTTCACTCCCAGCTCTGCCCACGACCAACACAGATACAGTTTTTAACTGTTTTTGGACGAAATATTGCAGAATGCCATGGTGGCTGCAACCCCGAAGGATTCAACTTTAAGATACATGTAAGCTTTGACTTAAAGTTACAGGATATGGGAAAATCCAATATGGAATATTTATCTATGTCACAACCAAACGTCCAGGGTCAAAGAGACAAGACAAATACCAGGCCTTCGTTTGCATACTGAGTTTTTCATTCTTGTTTGATATGTCATTTTTGTTGAAACAGTAGAAGTCAATTTTAGGGAAGGGCTTGATTATTTTGAAAATCTGCAGTCGCCCTCCAAGGTGCTACAACGTGGCATGGCGCTGACCTTTAGAAACACCACTGGCTAATTGCGCTGCCTTACGACCGCAAACCTAACCTAACCCAACGCAAAGAATCGAGTGCATGTGCATCGAAAACATCCTGCTACGGGATGCACTCGTGTCTGCAGGCTGCACGGATGACGCCGATATGCGGTGGCTGCATCCGACCAGCGGTGACCAGCGCCTCGTTGCTTCAACACAAATCGATTGTGCAAATGTGTGACAGATATCTCTTTAAAATCACCTGCTAACAACGCGGCGTGACACGTTCGTTTGTTTCAAACTCGTCCAATCCGGAGGTCGATATTGGGCCGTCATATCCCACACTATACTTCCCCAGATTGCCGATAGGTCGGTTATTCTGCTTTGACGTCATTGACAGCTTCTAGCAAATGATTGAAACAATTGGAAACAAAATTAAATAACCCAAACGGTGAAAAGAGCGCATGACCCTCATAGAAAACTCAAAAGTATTGCTCAACATTTTGAGCCGATAGGTGCAGAAATCTAAAACATTCTTCTTCTAGATACCACCAGTTTGAGTTCAGCAGTTCGTAAAAATTCCTGAAGTATTGGATCGGTGACCATCATACACATGACCAGTTCTGTTCGAGAGAGAGGTTAGAGGGATGAAAGTTAAGTAACTCTACGCTGAGTCAGGTATTGGATGGGTGAACATCATACACATGACCAGTTCTGTTTGGGAGAGAGGTTGGAGGGATGAAAGTTAAGCAACACTACGCTGAGTCAGGTATTGGATGGGTGAACATCATACACATGACCAGCTCTGTTCGAGAGAGAGGTTAGAGTGATGAAAGTTAAGTAACTCTACGCTGAGTCAGGTATTGGATGGGTGAACATCATACACATGACCAGTTCTGTTTGGGAGAGAGGTTGGAGGGATGAAAGTTAAGCAACACTACGCTGGGTCAGGTATTGGATGGGTGACCATCATACACATGACCAGTTCTGTTCGGGAGAGAGGTTGGAGGGATGAAAGTTAAGCAACACTACGCTGAGTCAGGTATTGGATGGGTGAACATCATACACATGACCAGTTCTGTTTGGGAGAGAGGTTGGAGGGATGAAAGTTAAGCAACACTACGCTGAGTCAGGTATTGGATGGGTGACCATCATACACATGACCAGTTCTGTTCGGGAGAGAGGTTGGAGGGATGAAAGTTAAGCAACACTGCGCTGATTCAGGTATTGGATGGATGATCATCATACACATGACCAGTTCTGTTTGGGAGAGAGGTTGGAGGAATGAAAGTTAAGCAACACTGCGCTGAGTCAGGTATTGGATGGGTGACCATCATACACATGACCAGTTCTGTTCGGGAGAGAGGTTGGAGGGATGAAAGTTAAGCAACACTGCGCTGAGTCAGGTATTGGATGGGTGACCATCATACACATGACCAATTCTGTTCAGGAGAGAGGTTGGAGGGATGAAAGTTAGTACAGCAACTTCACTCGCCTTGCTTATCAACCTCTCGACAGCATGGATTTGTGGAGGAATCCTGTTGTTCGCGTTGTACCGTCCTTCGGAAGGGACGTTAAGCCGGTGGTCCCCTTGGTGCTCTTCAACAGGAGTAGGCTACGTGCCGGCACCGAGTGTCCCCTCCCTTCTAGGCTAGGTTAGATTCATCATCACTCTCATCATCATACATTTTTGTGCCTATAAGAAGATTTTTCGAAATTATACTTTGGTGTCATCCAGTTTTTGAGTTGGTATATGTCAATGAGGTCATCAAGTTGATAGAACTCTTGCCTGTGTCAGAATAGAGCCACCCACTTCAACGCTATCTGCAGAAACTCTAATTGCAAAAATGTCTCTAGATGGCTTGTAAACTGTTGGTTCTAATAAAACAAACTTTACTATGAAATCAAAAGCCCGATCAAAGCAAGCAAGTGGTTTTCATATGGACTGTGAATCCGAGTGGCTAAATTCCCTACACGGCCCATGAGATGAATGTGAGTGTGGGAAATTGCTTTCAAAAAGACCGATTCTTTTACCGCGAAATAACGGATTTAAAGAGTGGCGCGGCGCCATCTGCGTTTACCTTTTGGAACTAACACGAGCTCACCATAAAGTGCTAGTGACATGAAGCAATATTTCATACCCGTAAACATTGATGGTGAGGGGGTGGGGGGGGGGGGGGGGCGGATTGAGCGGGTGGGGGTGCTAAACTCGAAAAACAAACGCCTTCTGTATAAGCTGGCATCGTTTTGTGGTTAGTCCATGCGCAAAGCCCCAGAGATATGTTTATCTTCGAATTTTTCGATAGGTACATTCAATACTGTACACGCTCTGGTGTGAGCAATCTATCGACTGTTTGCAAATACCCACCCACCCACCGACCCCCATGTGCTAAACCTATTGTTTCGTTTCTAAAATTGCGCTTGTATTCCTGCCTCAAGCGAGAGAGATGAATAAAAAAAAAAAAAAACGCTCGCGCAAAACCACGGCAAAGGGAAAAATATTTGCTAGCGCTCGTCGTGCAAATAGACGAGTCTCGTCGATGCTACGTGCCCGACGACGTGCTTCAATATTTCTCACTCAATTTGACACAACGCCTCCCCGTCGAGTCTAGTTGCTCAGTTCCCCGCGTCACGCGCTGAAAACGCCCGGCAAATCTGTGTCACTGCATGCTGGATACCACCCGCGTCCCGATCACAACCCCATGAAATTAATCAAATTGTCCCGAAACGTCGTTCATCGGGTCAGCCCCGGGTCAGAGCAACTGGACGTATCGATTCTGCCGGGCGCGGTGGGCTGTCTCGGTCCATCACTCATCCACAAGGCGGTGAATAAGAAGCATTCGAACGGAAGGAAAGTTATTCGAATCTCACGGGCCGTGGCCGATGTGGAGCAAAGCTTTGATCGGAAACGTTCGGCCGACGTTCTTCCAATGGAAATCCTGTTCCTTAGAAAACCTACGGCGCTTGGTTTTCTATGATCTTAACCCGCAGCGACCGGGTGTATACTATTTAACGAGGAAACTCTGTGAAACTTTCTTTGGAGAATGTTTGCCCTTGAGAAACAAAGTGCTCTTTGAAAGACGTTCTTAAGACGCGAGTCCAAACAGTCGGTTTCAAATGGGCGTTTGCTGCGCCCTTCAGCTAAGCGTACTCATCTCACCAGCTTGGTCTTGTTCCGTTAAGCCGGCTAGAAAGTGTCTTGAAATCCAACTACGGGGCTTCCGTGCGCTACGTAGACCGCCTAGTATGACCTCCAGCATACCTTCAATGTTTGCCCTCCCGAGTCGCACGTGCCCACAACGGGCACTCCCTGTTGAAATTGACATTTGTATTTATATGGGCCAGTGTTTCAGTGCTAATTTGAAACTAACTTCATAAAAAACGCAGACCGGGGCAAATGAAAGTTGCTGCCTTTTCAAGATTCTTGCATTTCTTACTCTCATTTGAGACTGGTGATTAATCTTCATTGATAACCAAACCACGTTTCTGAACCACTTCGTCTTACCGATACTTTTAATGTTAATTATTTAATTGTAGAGGTTGTTCATTAACGAGCGGAAACAAGCGCCATCGGGTGGCAGCTCCATCACCACTTGTTTCCAGCCTCGTTTGCTCAGCAAAGCGTTTAGCACACAGGACTCAACTTAGCATAAACATGCAATCGCATAATGCAACACGACGTGGACAATGTTGCGTGGCAACCAGGACGCCACCTTGAACCTTCTATTCGAATGGTTCTTGCCAAGTGTAAGCCCAAAAGGACTTCCTCCCCGGATGCGTCACGCCCAGAAGGCCGGTACCAAATATCGATGAACTGGTCTTCTTCGTTTGCGACTCCTGTGCCAGTCACTAATGTGATGTCGACTCCTCGAAAGTTATGCACCTGGAATGAGATTTACTTAGATACCTTTTGCAAAATTGTCAAGTTACTCATTAGAACATCTTCGGGTCTCTTCGAAATTAATTTTGCTTGCCACTCCTTCTCACTCCCAGCCCTGCCCACGACCGTCACAGATACAGATACAGGTGTAAGCCGAGAAATCAGCCATGGACCAAACCCCCCCTTGACCCCTCTAGACATTTCACTGCACACTGCTCTGCACAGCTCGCAGGCAGCTGTCTCGCGGGGCTTAGCACTTTTGCAAATAACATCGGTGCGCGTCGCACCTCTCCGCCGCGAGAGGGCGCTAGTTTGCTTCTGAAGTAATTAAATAAGGATTGCTCCTTTTCGTGCCGCCGTCAGCCGCGAGGAGCGCTGAATTACGACCGAAAGCGGATTACGCCCCATAACGCAGGATTTCCGAAGCTTCCCTCTATACACTCTGCCGCAAGGGAGAAAGGGGTTGTAAATGCTATGTCTACACAACCGAATGAAGCGGAACCCGCGGGCAATATTGTATTTATTCAGTTTTGCAGCGCAGCCAGAGCAAAATACAAATATTTCCACCCCTTTTCCGAAAACAAACGACTATTGCGATGGCTCGGCTTCAAAGAAGGTTCATTCTGACATGTTTTCCTGCCAAACATGGCCAGTTGGATTGTGTTAACGTGACCGGCAGAGTTTCTTGATGCTTTGCTACGGAGCGCGTCGATAATAAAACAATGGAATGTTAAAGAAAACAAAAGCCAGACCGTGATAGGTGTACATCTTCTTGTTGCTAGCGGCGACGCAATACGAATCTGCTCGTTACGACGTTGCCATGGCAGCAAATAAGGAACCCATCGCTTGGATGCGCCATAAGTGATTATTCGTTCCAGGACTGTAGAGCGCGCTGACGGCTGGCGGGGAGGACGTTGATAAACATTTACACTTGGCCGCCGGCCCCGTAGCGATGCGCTTCTCTAGTTCGACGTGGAGGTATCAGCACCCTCATTACTGGCTCTAATGAACAACTTGATTAAAACTCCTTTTGAATAAATCAAGTTTTTTTTGCCTCTCGCCGTTGATTTGAGAGCGGCGACTGCGCTTGGGAATTTGCAAGTTTTATTTTTGATTCGCGTAATAACGTTGATTGAATGAAGTCCCCGCCTTGGAGCTGTACCAAGATGAAAGTTGTTGCTTAACTTTCATCTCTCCAACCTCTCTCCCAAACAGAACTGGTCATGTGTATGATGGTCACCCATCCAATACCTGACCCAGCGCAGTGCTGCTTATCTTTCATCCCTCCAACCTCTCTCCCGAACAGAACTGGTCATGTGTATGATGGTCACCCATTCAATACCTGACTCAGCACAGTGTTGCTTAACTTTCATCCCTCCAACCTCTCTCCAGAACAGAACTAGTCGTGTGTATGATGGTCACCCATCCAATACCTGACCCAGCGCAGTGTTGCTTAACTTTCATCCCTCCAACCTCTCTCCCGAACAGAACTGGTCATGTCTATGATGGTCACCCATTCAATACATGACCCAGCGCAGTGTTGCTTAACTTCGGTGATCTCACGAGAACCGGTGTTTCCAACACGGCAAACCGTTCGGTTCCTGTCGCATGGCCATGCGGCCGGGGGACCGATTTACATTTAAAACGCCCTGACGCCGCGCGCGCTAGATTTATCCGAGGAGGGCGTTGAGAGGACGCGTGTCGCCCACGGCACGTCGCCGGCAAAGTTTTAATGGGCCCACAATCGCGTTAAGTACCGCGCTAGCCGCTGTCGCGAGCCGGCAAAAATAAAGAACACAAATTACAGCACATTTTACCTAGAGACGTTTATAAAAATATAATAAAACGCAACTTCTCGGTGTCGTCGCCAGTTGACTTACACCCACGAGCCACGGCCAGGTTAAAATTTGTAAGGTCTTTGCTTGTAAAAATAGAAAAAAAGGAACCCAAGAGTCAGGACGAAAACAATGATTTATTGAAAGAGATGTTATTCCGGCGAACCAATAATACACTCAGAGGACCGAAGTCAAATGACACTCGTCAGGGTCGCAACCCTTCAGAATAGTCTATACTTAACTGCCCCGGCAGAGGGACAGATTACCAACCGCACAAAGTGACGGAATGTTACAAAATCTTTCCCTTAAATTTTATAGCCACGTGCGCTGGAAAGATAATTCGAAAATATTCTCAACCCCGCCGTGGCCACGTTACGTTTTTCACGTATTGTCGGCGTAGTTCACCATCGCGCCGGCGGGCGCGCTGGGCGCGGTCGTAAAGCGTTGGCCAGCGTTCGCGTGTCCTTGGCGCTCGGTCGACCAATCACCGGCCGACTTTACGAGCACGGCCACCTAGAAGCACCCCGGCGCCTCCGCGTGGACACAAGGAACACGTAAGAAATTCGGTAATAAAAAGAAGAAACGCAGTAACTTTATACGCCACGACCGTGATGCTGGCATCGCCGAGTCCATCAGCCAGTGACAGGGAACCCACGTAGACCGTCACTATTGCATTTACCCTCCGCACCGCGGCGCCACATACAGACACCCGAGAGATTTAATAGGGTTGTTTTTATTTTTCTCCCTTGTTATCTCAGTATATGCTTTTTGCTGCGAGACCACCCTTTGCAATGAAAGTCACAAGAATAATAAGTCCTAATATCTACGCACGTACCTTCTAGCATGCGGCATTAATATCAATGGCGCGACCAGCTGCCCTAGGCGCACGCACTGAACGCGTACGAGTGCGTGCGTAAGTGCGTGAGGGTGACACCTAGCGGTGGGTATTGGGAAGTCTCAATTATCAGCGTTGTGCGTGAGCCGTCCCTCGTTGTTTCGTCGTGTGGCAACGGTTTTTTGTGCGTTTTTTTTTTCGAATTTTTCGACGCACTTTTTAATATTACGTCCGACCTTTCGAGAGACGGAAGTGGAGAATGAGGAATGCTTTCGTTGCCCGCAGGAACCAAGCACTACGTTAATCAACTGCGCGTGGATTCGTATTAATATTGACATGTTCTAGACTCGGAAGCAAGCGCCATGAAATAATTGGCTGCCACTTAATTAGGGCGTTCCAATTGGTAGGAAAAATTTATAATGTACTGAATCAGTTACTTCTTGAATAATACCTGCAAGAACCCTCGTCTTTACAATTATTTTAATTACTCGAGACTTGACAAATAATATGAATAATAACAAATCTGTGCCAAATAGTTGGTTTAATTAGCAGTGAAAACTGTTTGGTTTTAGTGCCGCTTTACCGTTTGATGTCTGATTTCAACATTACCTACTCTTTTAGGGTGAATTAAACCGGACAGTGATTTTTTTTAAGCCCTGATATATTGGTTTTAAAGGGGGACGCAAGAAATTTTGAAAACACGTGAAGTGCTCGAAAATAAGTCACTTAGCTAACTGTATTATTATAGTTTATAAGAAATTATATTATCATTTATATATTAATATACTTATTACTATAAACTTAGCGAAAAGAACGGGTTATTGTTATCTCCAAACTATATGGTAGTATGAAGTCCACTTGGAACTATGACCTAGAAACCACGGCTTAAGAGTAAAGTATCCACCTTTAACGAAGATTTGGGCAGAGAAAAAAATGTGACAGTTCAGAAATAAAGCATATTTTATGGGACGCTACATTAGTTTTCTTAATAATAACAGTATTTGAATTTAGATTCGCGTTTTGTGTATTCATCCAAACATCATCTGAATAAAAGCCGGTTTTACAAATGTCGGGTAGAGTTTATACTTTGAAATTGCGTCTTTTCCCCGCCAGTTATCTGGCGGTTGGCTGCCTGACACATAAAACAGAGTTGGTACCACTGTTTGGTGCGCCATCTTTGGAAACTATATTCACAACGCTCGCGTAATCAGCTGCTTTGTTGTTTGCTCGCCATTCAGTGTCGTTGTAGCTTGGTTAGGTAAAGATTCAGTTTAATTAAAATGTCTGGAAAATCGTGCAGTGCGAACTTCTTCAAAGAGGAGTGTCTTAGTTTAGCCGACATTGTTGTTTGTAGAAGACGGATGCCATCACTTGGCAAGAGAAGGTATGTTAGTTGGCAAGTTTATTTCGTTTCATTGGGTACACCTCTCTGTTTTTTAAACTATGGTATGCAATTTACCTGCGGATATAATTGAGCAGGAAAAAGAATAGCAAACTAACCTATCCGTAGCATTCTCTGAGTGGGGTTCAATCTCTTCAAAGAGTTGCAAGACTATAGGCTTGGTCAAGCGAAATCACACACAAAAATCGTCGTCATTCCACACATCAACACGATTAATTAATAACAACATAGTAACATAATTAATTACAGTATTAATTACATTTTTGCCTTCCGTTTAATCATAAATACTTCGTCTTCTGAGTTCGAATTGGCAATTTCACGTCCAAAATCAACCATATTTTCTTAAATATGTTCGTTTATTTACGTATCTAGAGGCAACCAACCTCCGACTGGATATTTAACTGCCATCCAGCTTTCCAGTTAAATATTCTTCCAGCCAGGCCACAGTTTACTATCCGTTAAAGTTAACTGTACGTTGTAAAACGCAAAAATGTGTTAACTTTAGACAAGTTACACCTCAAACTTAACATTCCAACACCAGACTCGATCAACGTTTCGTAAGGAAAAAAACCGAAACGTTTACTGACACTAACACACTTACTTTGCTAGCCTTGCTCGTATTAATATGTATACTGCTGACTTCCGCATGTACGTTAATGCTAATCCCCCCCCCCCCCCCCCACCCTCCCCCATCTCTATGCTAACTGAGTTTACCTTCACTAAAAGCCACTCCGAGTTTCCCGGAAGACAGCGACGACGACGTCGTTCTGGCGTCAAGACAGAGCGAGAGCGAACACGAGACGCCACGCCGTCTCATTAACTTGAATTACCCGCAATCAAGCAACTATGTCAATATAATCGACGATCAAACGTCTTCGGCGCATACCCGATGTGCATGTAGCAACACTGTCTCGCCACTCACGGTCGTCTGGAGATCAGCATTATTCACAGCTGATTGATGGAGAACAAACGAACGTGGCTACATGTAGTTGAGCGACTCTGATGAACTCGTGACACAAGTGAGACCACATATTTGCATGTGCGACGGCCAGATCTTTGCGCGGTGCAAACATGCAAGTTTCGTAGACAACATTTTGGGTCAGATGTCGGGCGGTCGCTGGTTTAGACGAACTGTTCGCACAAGTTCTGTAAGTGACGTTGGAACATGCTTTGTTCGACTAGCTTGGCGATTCCATCGAGTACAGTGGTGTTAGCCTTACCTTGCCACGGCCTGGTGGACTTTGACTACAGTTGTGTTAGCCTTACCTTGCCACGGCCTGGTGGACTCTGACTACAGCCGTGTTAGCCTAACCTTGCCACAGCCTGGTGGACTCTGACTACAGTTGTGTTAGCCTTACCTTGCCACAACCTGGTGGACTCTGACTACAGTTGTGTTAGCCTTACCTTGCCACAACCTGGTGGACTCTGACTACAGTTGTGTTAGCCTTACCTTGCCACAGCCTGGTGGACTCTGACTACAGTGGTGTTAACCTTACCTTGCCACAGCCTGGTGGACTCTGACTACAGTGGTGTTAACCTTACCTTGCCACAGCCTGGTGGACTCTGACTACAGTGGTGTTAGCCTTACCTTGCCACAGCCTGGTGGACTCTGACTACAGTGGTGTTAGCTTAGAGAAAATAATACGGTAGGGTAGAGCTGTATAAGGATAGGGCGAGTTTCTGCCCGATTGAGGCTGGTGTTCTGGTATGACGCTAGGGCGTAGTATTCGACGGTAGCGCCAAACGGTGATTGCTAGTAACTTTTTGACTACTTTATCGACGTGCCTGAGGCTAACTAAGAAATAAATTCTTTGGGTCGAGCCAGGTACATCTGGTGGGCTCGAAAGGTTTACTATTTTTAGAAACTCAGAATCACAAACATGTGTAATCTTTTTGCTTAGCAGGCTAGCGAAATATTAGGCCCCCGTTTTACCTGCGTTTTCAAATACTAGCTGAGAGTGGTTTCGGTAAAAGCGACCTTTACTCACAATGCGTCAAAACGTACTCCACACATATTATTCATAAAACAGATATATTTAATTATTTGTGGAGTCAATCTTATTCCCAACATTTGATGCATTTTGTTAACTGAATATGCGATTTGTTAAGATGATAAGATTTTTTTATTGGAAGCATATTAAATCACCAGTTACACCTCGAAAGCGTAAGCTGATGAAGAATTTGGGAGCCGCTAAATTAGCGGTAAAGCGTAGCAAAAGCCAGGCGGTATATTGGAAGAATAAACATTCAATGATTCGTGATTTGTCAAGAGAGGATGTAGCAATAGCTTCCGCTTCGTTTTTGCCTCCTGACGTGCACACGTTTTTCAAAATGCAATTGCTGCATAAGAAAACGCAGAAATGGACTTCTGCTGAAAAACAGCTCGCACTGGCCATGCATTACAAGAGCCCTGTCTTGTATTCAGATTTAAGGGAGAGGTTTGATTTCAATCTGCCGGGCAAGTCTGCAATTGAGAGATGGCTCAGTGAGTTGGACTTGCAGCCAGGTCTATGCGCATCGCTGATGTCAAAGCTGCGCGAAAAGATGGCCCAAATGTCCCCTGTTGAGCGCGAGTGCGTTCTTGTTTTCGACGAAATGTCGATTAAGAGAGATCTGCAATATTCCCCTCGATATGACTTGATTGAAGGTTTCGAAGATTTGGGTGAATTGGGTAGGAAGGCGACCTCTGGATCACATATTCTTGTATTTATGATTCGTGGCCTTAATTTTAGTTACAAGATGCCCTTGGCATTTTCTGTGGCTGGCACAAATGTGTCTGGGGATGATATGTTGAAATTAGTGAAACAAAATATCATAGCCCTATTTGAAGCGGGTGCGGTAGGTCGTGCTTTCACATGTGACCAGGGGTCGAACTACCAATCTCTAATGAAGAAGTTGAATCTGGAGCTTGGCGAACAATTTTTCAAACACCCAAATGGTCGTAAAATATATGCTCTTTACGACGTGCCACATTTGTTCAAAAGCATCAGAAACAATTTGATCAGCAAAGATTTCTTTGTCGCGCTAGACGGTGTTGTCCAGCAAGTGTCTTGGCGCGATGTGCGAGATGCTTATGTCATAGACCAGGGATCAAACTTGGCTAGAGGCAATGTTAAGTTAAGCACTCGACACATTGCACCTAATAAATTTGACAGGATGTCTGTGAATCTGGCTGTCCAAGCGCTCTCGGGGTCAACGGCGGCGTTGATAAACACGTTGATTGGGACCGGAGAGTTAAAATCGAGAACTGCATCGTCCACTGCTAAATTCATAGGCATCCTCAATAATCTCTTTGACGCACTGAACAGCTCAATTATGTTGGTTTCGAACCATTATAATTGTGCTATATCTAGGAAAAATCGGATTGCTCGGAACACTTTAGAAAATGCTCCTGAATTCATTGATACTTGGGTGGTGTGTAAGCGGACATCGCGGGACAGGCTTTATCCCCCTTGCTTCGTAGGGCTCAGAAATACCATCCGCGCCATCCTTGAATTGTTGAATGATTTGGAAGCAGAGGGTTATTATTTCCTCCTCACTCCTCGCTTAAACCAAGATCCCATTGAGTGTTTGTTTTCGATGATTCGAGCTCGTGGTGGATTCGATCGCAATCCAACGACTCGGCAGTTGATTCGCTTTTGGTGGCCATCATTGCAATGCAGTTTATAAGAGTGTCGAAGTCATCGAACACAAATTGAACACAAATCGAACACATTTACCCTGTCCTGTCGCTTCGACAAGTCAGTTGGATAAACAACACTGGTTCGCGTCGAATACCTGCTCGGAAGAAACAAAAGGAATTCTTTTTTCACCTTTGCCTCGGGCATACTTTATGTTTCCTGCACATAGAAAAACTAATTCGCAATAATTTGTGACAGCAACTGAAGGGATCGGATTATTTCTGTTGATTATATATTTCATAAGTCGCAATTTTATAGCATAAAACTAAAAAATAAAACGTCATCCAGAAACCTACGAAAATGTTTCAGATTTAGATTGTTTTTAAACAATTAGTTGCAGAAAGAAAATACCGCTGTCAAAGATTAAATTCCACTTTACACTTACAAGTAAAGAACCTGAATGAGCCTGATGTTCAAAAAGTAACCATCGACAAGGATGAAATGGATTTCCTTGTTTCAAGTCACAGAGTCCATGTAAACATTAGAGTTGATTTGGTATCGTCTCACGACGATACTCGGGACTGGTGAACAGAATGGTCGCTACCCGCTTCTAAAAATAGCACACCCTTTTCGCTACCTGGCAATTGCGATCCCGCCGACAGGCTCACAAATACGGCATTTTCTGACATAGCCTGAGCCGAGTCGGTAAGGTAGTCATGTAGTTCCTAGGCAGTGCCACTAAAATCCCGCAATCGCTAGCTGCTGGCACCCCAAACGACTGCTGCGATCATGGTGTGATGCCACAGAAGGTCCACAAAGTTGACAGAAACTTTAACACAGACTGTACGGCTCTACCCTACCCGTATTATTTTCTCTAAGGTGTTAGCCTTACCTTGCCACAGCCTGGTGGACTCTGACTACATATTGCCAACTTTAAAATGCAAAATAAAGCCAGTCTTCACCGGGGAGTTTGAAAATTAACCAGGAAATTATGAAGGAACAATGCATCTCGCATTTAAATTCTTTGTGAATTGATCAGTTTATTTACGTGAAATTAAATCTATTGAAAAATAAGAACTTGAATACAAAACTAAAAGTCCTAATGGCTTCTGCTAAATACCTACCGTACACTAGCGGATTCTAGCAATGGCTGCCAAAGAGTGGTTTGCAAGCTTGGGTGCATGCCAACCTGATAAAAGTTCAAAGTAATCCAAAATATATTAATTTGAACTTTGATTGGTTAACCTTTTTGTTTTTCATTGAATATTTATTTTTACTAAAATTATTAAATGTTTCAACCAAAGGAAAACACTATTTTGTTGCTTTTAAATCAGATAGTTAACAGTAGCATCATGGTGTCATGTTTTCTAGGTTGGTACAAGCAGCCCAGAAAGTGGCAAACTCAAATTAATCCTAGTGTAGAACAATATTGACCAAAGGCGACCGACTTCGGGGATTTATTTGAGAAGTGAAAATTATCAAAAAATTCCATAAATTTTTTTTTTTGAGATGAGCTTGGCGATTGCTGGGGTAAGTGCACGATGACAGGACGCTGATTCCACCAACATCAGGCTAAACCTGGTTTTTACTCGATTTCGGGTCAATATTTTATATTCTCTGAATCAGTTAACATAAATCAAACATAAAGCAGACATAAACCAAGGCATTTTTAGATGAAATCTTATTTAAATTGCAAACGCTTGCAATGCGCGGGGTATTTTATTATTAACAACACTATAACCGTCTCAAAAATTGATGCCCAAACGTGGACTCGAACCCCGATCTCCACCTGTCGCGGGTGTTGCTCTAACCAATTGAGCTACTTGGACCCCGATCTCCACCTGTCGCGGGTGTTGCTCTAACCAATTGAGCTATTTGGACACTGGCTTTTTGCGACGATTTCAGTGTATTTTATGAGAATGACGGATCTCCAAGGAGTAGAACCAAGAGGCTGTGAATACTCACAGTCACTCTGATTCTAGTGACGCTATATCACGTCACAACTTGTCAAACTCTAAAACTCCAATTTGACGTTGGATTCGTTGCTGTATTTGGATGAAATTTGATTTAAATTGCAAACGCTTGCAATGCGCGGGGTATTTTATTATTATGGACACTATAAACGTCTCAAAAATTGATGCCCAAACGGGTACATAAGTTTTTGAGATGTCTTTGTAATAAAATAAATCAGTGAAATTTAGGCAACACACGCCTGAGTTGAATTCGAAATGTAATGTTTTGTGATGTAAAAATATGTTACGGTTCTGTCCGGCAACATTTTCTTGCAACTCGAAGAGTGGCCAAAAATCTAAACCTCTGTTGGTCCAGATTCAAATTTTAAACGGCGATCAGCACGAAGAGAAAATATTTACTGCTATAAAGTGATTTTGTTTCATGTGTACGAACAAATAAATACCACATTTTGATTTAAATTTGCACTTTAAACTACACTATAAACGTCTCAAAAATTGATGCCCAAACGGGGACATTAATTTACACACCACATTTTAATGAAAATTTGCATATTTTATTTTTTTATTTGTGTATTTATCCTTTTTCTAATCTTTAAAAATATCGGATATCAGTAAAAACGCATTAAACTAAACCGAGTTCTAATTTAGCTCGAAGTTGGTGAATTCGGCCATCAACCAGACGCGTGGTAATGTGCAGGTATTCTTCCAGAAACAAGCGTTTCATCTGACAACAATTGAGATCGTTATATCTAAGTAACTTCTTGTTTAAAGGTTCGTAGTGTCACATTGTCACAGAGACTTCGAGCGGTTACCAAAACAATTGCTTCTCCCTCGGTGCTGGTGGTCTGTGATCGATGGGGTGCATCAACGGGGTCTTGACGCAGACATCGACAGGGCGGTGAAGTCCCGTTTGTAGACAAAACAATGACGTCAAGTCACGACAGACGCGTGGCATCGCGTAGCACCCAATGTTGTTGACAGGAACCACGGGCTAAACAAGCCTCCGTTTCGTTTGTTTTGTCTGTTTTAGGCGGGGTTTCTGGCATGCAAATGTTTTATTTGAAATTGACGAGCGATATTGATTGGTCTTTGCATCCTTTTGACAGTTCGGTACGTTAACATTTCAATGACTCTGACAGCTTTGACAATTCACAATAAGAAAAGTACAGTGACTCTGACGGGACTGTAAACGACACGGCCTCTTTGATACCCGGCGCCTCCACCGGCTACGTAGCCAATGGGAAGCAACTTCTGCGCGTGGAACATATTTTTGTCGCTAGTCTGGCGCATTGCTGAAAAAGTCCAATTTATTTTACCAATTTTAATGATGAACTTGACGGTCATAAAATTGCAAATTGTGACGCAATCAAATTTAAAATCAATCCCAAGTGCCATCGGATTACCATCGTAGCTAATTAGAGTCTTTGTCAGTTTTCTAATGGGATTCAAAACCCACACAAAACGCGAGCAGTTGGACCTATGACTTGTCACAAATATATCATTGGAAATGCGTCACTGTTCACTGCAATTGGAAATGCAACCAAAATGGGAAATAAAAAGTGCACGGCTTAAAGTGACAGCCGCTTCACATCACAATGCAATGCAACGTAATTGAACAATTAGTAACTAAGTCCTTTGTATTTTCCAATAAAGCTGCAGCGTGATTGATTGATTTGTTGTGTTCAACGATCCATTGTTTGACCCGTTGCTTTGTGGCACTGAGCTAATGGCGTCGGGATATTAGAGGACGAGGATGAACTGAAGTCCTGTCGAAGAACACCAAGGAGACAACTGCGATCCCAACTGAAGGACGGTACAACGCGAACTACAGGATTCCTCCACAAATCCATGCTGTCGAGAGGTTGATAAGCAAGGCGAGTGAAGTTGCTGTACTAACTTTCATCCCTCCAACCTCTCTACCGAACAGAACTGGTCATGTGTATGATGGTCACCCATCCAATACCTGACCCAGCGCAGCGTTGCTTAACTTTCATCCCTCCAACCTCTCTCCCGAACAGAACTGGTCATGTGTATGATGGTCACCCATCCAATACCTCACCCAGCGCAGTATTGCTCAACTTTCATCCCTCCAACCTCTCTCCCGAACAGAACTGGTCATGTGTATGATGGTCACCCATCCAATACCTGACCCAGCGCAGTGTTGCACTAACTTTCATCCCTCCAACCTCTCTACCGAACAGAACTGGTCATGTGTATGATGGTCACCCATCCAATACCTGACCCAGCGCAGCGTTGCTTAACTTTCATCCCTCCAACCTCTCTCCCGAACAGAACTGGTCATGTGTATGATGGTCACCCATCCAATACCTGACCCAGCGCAGTGTTGCTTAACTTTCATCCCTCCAACCTCTCTCCCAAACAGAACTGGTCATGTGTATGATGGTCACCCATCCAATAACTGACCTAGTGCAGTGTTGCTTAACTTCGGTGATCGCTCGAAGACCGGTGTTACCAACACGCCAAACCGTTTTGTGGTCTGGCAAACAAAAAAATCGCACAATATTTGGAAGGAATGATATTGAATAACCTCCTAATTACAAATGAGAAACGATTCAACGGAAAACGCAACATTTTATTATTGATGACTTTAAAAAAAAAACGGCACCGACTTAATGAAGATATACGCAACACTTTTATAAAACTGACACAATAGGTCGACTATCTAAACATTTGATCCACGTTCAGCAAATATACAAATAAGAAATAAAGCTTTGATTATTATTCGAAAATCGCGTGTTCACGACTCCATGAAAAATTATGTGTTAACTGTCAGTTAGTATCGGACGATCCGGGTGGCTGTGATGGACAGCTGACAATTGAATGTACGCGGCGACTTGTCAATCACAGGGGCGGTGATTCGCGCGGGTAACAAGCCTCGAGTTGAGCGGAACACGGCTGGTGTTTCGAGAGGGCACCAAACATTGTCAAACAACGCGCAAATACACGGCCAGTTGTCAGCGAATGTCAAGGGGCTTGTCGCCAACGCAACTTCGGCGTTTGTTTTCTTTGAAATCTTGAAAAGTCATGGCGCGCTCTTATTTATTTATTTTTTATTTCACATAACAATGACAAATGTCTCGTGAGGTTTGCAACTTCCGGTCTCGTAAACTGTAAATTGCGGAAAGCTATTTCAACGTCGTTGTTTTTCCTGCTCGTTGATAAATAATACCGAAGAAATGTAATATTCTTGAGTCACAATTAAATATAAATCAAATGCTATTAATAAGTATCAAACGTACATGTCAGACATTACATTTCTATATACCATCAAATAGATTTATTTTCAAAATCCTGGCAGGCAGCCAAAGCCTCCAATTGTTCTAAAAAGTTACACCGGCTCACGTCCAAAATGGCCGCCTACACCTGTTACTGATCATCCACTCATCAGAAAATCGCCGCTTCATTATCCGTTTTCCAAATCCATCTTTCCAACTCGCTGGTCGACAACACCGCTAACCGCTCGCGTAGCGGGCCGAGCGCTAGCGCTGAGCGATGATGAGCGGTCAAACGCACGACGCTCGGTGCCGAAATATCGCCAAATAATTCACCCATCAGCTAATCTAGCACCTGTCGAACGCACGACCCTGGCGGCAGGCTCGCGAAACGTCGGGGCTTAGCCACGGCTAGCGGCGCGGAAATGCGAATTGCACCGCAATCCAAGCTACCGTGGTCATTCCATTTGTTTCGAGTTTTCAGCCGCGTTCACAAAGGTAATCCCTTGATGCAGTTTGCGCGCTGCTCGTGTTTCCGATTTAATCCGCCAGAGTTTTTGCTCACCGCATCCGAGACGTGATGCGATGTGCTCTAATCAACCAAAACAGATCTTTTTTAAATCGAAAAACAGTTGAATGCAGTCGATTTTCAAAGCTAGCCAATCGAGTGATGGAGTTTCACGTGGCGCTGGAAAACGCGAAACGAATGCAGTTCGATGCGCTAATAGTTTTGCACAGCGGTTGCCCCCCTCCCCACTCCCCACCCTCTCCTGCACCCTCAGGGCGAGCGAAAACAATATAATTAGGGGAGGAAAAACAGAGGAAAAGCGACAAGGAAAAGCCCATTAAAATTTTAAACAATCGCGTTTTGTTTTAATTTTATATAAGCGCCGCCCGCGCGATTGCAGTAATGCCCCGTAGTTATTTTTTGCGAAACATGCACTGGCTGGCAATTAATGAAAATTAAAATGAACCATGAAAGCAACGACATGGCAGTTACTAGGGCGCCGTGGATGTACGCATTCAAATTTATTCCTTCTTTTTCATATTTTTTTTATTTCTTTACGTAATATCACGCTGCAAATGGCGATCTACTCGAATCTATCGAAAACCGATGTGAAAGTCGCGGCGACGTCCGACCGACGCCAGCGACATCTGCCGATGCAAATTCCGACGCCTCGAACGTCCGTGGCAATCGAAGCACACGATCTCAAACCGACGCCTTTTAACGGCGTCCTAATGTATTTGAACAGCCTTCTAGACGCTGTACGTACCGCGGCATATCGCGAGTCTAGCAGGCGGTGCTGTCCAATGCGCCTCCCAAGTTTTCCATTAAGATTTGTGCTGAGAGATAGCCGTGTCGGAGGCGTAGTGCGAGGGCGTTTAGACGGCATTGGGTCGGGAGTGTGCCCCGTGCACCGGTCGCCTCACCAGAGGCGTTTCACAGCCAGTTTCACGGACTAAATCGCAATTCAGTTCACTCTTTCCATTCCGTCGGGATACAGAATCGAGATGGGACGGCAGCATCTGCTCACGGAAGCATGCCAAAAAGCTGTTTATGTAAAATTTCTATTCAAACAGTTCAAAAAACCACTGGGATTTTAAGCAAAAATCTGAAAATGGTACATCAAATTTAACACATGAGGTGATTTGAAGTTTTTTTAGCTAAAAATGTATTAATGGCCTTCCATAAAGAAAAAACTAACACGCTTCGAAATGACCTTAATGACCTTCGCGTCTGTGTTTATTAATGACGACTGACAATTCGTCGCTTTTTTAAATGTAAACAAAAAATTATCTCTACTAATTATACATGCATTTCATATTTTATCCACATTGAAGTCCGTGTTTAGTACATGTCCTTGTCAAGGCATGTCCCGGGTTCGCAGCCGAATGCTATTTTAAGCCCTGGGGGAAGTGACATTCTATGTTTCTATGGACGCTAGAAAGTGTCACTTGGCCCGCGAGAGGCGCTGTAGTCGCCGACGTCGAGTGAGTTTGTACAATGTATTGTACAAAGAACACCAATTTAATTAGACGAGACAAAACGTAATTAAAAGGATGTGTCGCACTGTATTGCACTTTATGAGGCGGATTCCTTCGAGCGCCGCGGAAATTCCAGTGGCGTTACCATCGCGTTGGGTGAACTGGTTTAGTCGAGAGTTACTGGCGAGATTTTGAGATTTAAGGAATCACACTTGTTTATTTCTCGCAGATTACTTGTACTTGGGACTGAATTGCATACAAAATATTGTAAATTTGTGCTAAAATCACCGATTGATATACTATTATCCAAATTATGAGGCGTTCTCATTTAATTCGAGATATATTTTTTAGGAAAGGTTTGCCGCGAACACCACCTGGTAACAGCTTTTATTACCTAAATGTTGACGGTTCGTTTGCTCAGCAGAACGTTTAACATTAGCGCTGGGACTCTGACATAAATCTGTAACCCAGCCATGGGCTTTATGCATCAAAGTTACTTATAAGGCCTTAGATCCTCAGCATCCTCTGTCAACAAATCGTTTTCTAATTTGAAGTCATCAAAGAATTTGCAAGTTTTTGGAAGTAATTTTGACAGTAAGCTCTCATTACTGCCTGCATGCCTAAGAATTATCATAGATAAAGGACGCGATCTGAATCGCAGTTTTGCGCCAAAAACACAATCTCTTTTGTGTTAACACGATTTATTGGCCGTGAATTTCGAAAGAATCATTTTGCATTTAGTAGAAATTAACCAAATCCGATGCCAGAATGACGAGGTCGGGTTCTATCATCAATTTATTTTGGGGGAACTCCGCCACTGTTAACGATACTAGCATAGGATTGGGGCGTTGATTGTGAGGGTCGAGATCGGTGGGGCGTTCGGCTCGCCTCGGTGACGGTATGGCGCGGAGGTAGCGCGATTACTGCATTACCCTAAGCTCATTTCGTCGACGCCATTACATCGCCACCGCGGACCAATTTCCAGGGAAAACTCTGTAAGGAAAATCCTGATTTCTTGCCATCGAAATCTCGGGCAGAATAACAAGCCGACGTCGCGACGCTGTGATTGCTTTTAAGGATCGTCGAGAATCTTTGGCGCTGCAGACGTCAGCGGCGAAGAAAAAACCCCGACGCATCGATATTTTCTCATAATTTTCATAATGGCTTGCACACCTAGCGAATTACTTTCCCCGTGCGCCGAGCCCCTTGACGGGCACCCTGTGGAATGGGAGTCGTCGTCTGCCAGCACTCCGCGTGCAAATCGAGGCGTTAAGTGGCATCCGATTGTGCTGAGAGGCCTAAGCTGTCACTCGATTCACGGCGTATCAAGGGGTCCTCTTACTTACAAAATCGATCGCCAGGTCCACATGGAGGCGTTTCTCTGGAGGCCAGATTCAAACCACGGTGCTGTGATTTGCACTAAAACGACGATGTCAAGTTAATATTAACCATTTCATGTAAGCAATATGTCAAGAGCTCGAATAAAAAGTTTGAGCAGAGTGTTTATTTGGAAAGGGAACATTTTCTGTCACCGAAATACGAGTAAAATACTAGGTAAACGACTTACCTATACACTTAAATATAAATATTTATCTAAACATTCTTCCAGGTTAGTAATTTAGATGACGATTTGGCAAGAAGAGAACAGTGACGGCTTGGAAATAAAATTTTATTTACGTTACAGCAGAAAATATCACCACCAAGCTCAAATTAAAATGTTCATATTTTCCTAAATTGATCTGCACATTATTTTAAAATCTTTCAAAATGTCAAACGAAACGGGCAACGCCAATTTTGCCCTAAAACCGTTCATTAGCCGTTCATCAAAGCAAAATTCAAACGACTTTTGGTGAAATCGTTCACTAGGTTCGTTGTAGGTGGGACCCATGTCACTGCCAGTCTGTGTCAAAATAGCAATGGACGGCAATTAGAAGAGATCAACAACTCTGATGGCTTCACTATAGGTACACTGGTAGAATTTCCCAAAGGTAGAATTTTACCACACACCCTCCGGACAGTCGATAGATTAGTGCCGACATGACAGCGTGAAGCACTAAGTCAAAGGGACGCACATAAAGGTGCATTTCAAGCGCCCTTATCACCCCGTAGGCGTCGCTCACGCAGTGTCGTGACGCCGTCGAGAGGACTGCGTAATCAGTAAGCGATCATCTAAACGGGTTTTAATGGTGGGACATTCGAGGACTTTTGCACGACCCGAACCTTACACGGGTCGCACATCGGGATGCAGTGCACTTGACCAATTGAGAGGGCTCCTAATTCATTCACTCACGAGGAAGTGTCTGGAACGCTCCCAACTTCCCACCATCCTGCATTCACATCAGCTCTTCTCAATCTCTCTTCGCCTACAATCCTCTTCATTCGCAATATGATTCAAGAGCTTGCTACCTAGCAATATTGCGCTCAGTAAATCATCGTCTATAAACATTCACGTTAAAGGTAGTAGAACATGCGTGCGACCAATTAGTACAGAGTCTTCATATAATCAGGAGTTCTCGGGAAGTCCTTTTCAAACCCTTAAACAGCTCTAAGCTCTAAGATACGAGACCAGGGATTACCCAAAGCTCACTTTTGAGCTAGACAAGCACCACAAAAGTACTGTCGCTCACCGACATCCAAACAGAAATAACCTCCACATGCAGCGGCTGGCCCTTGGTGCTCTTAAACCCGGGGATACATGGCAAGCGAATGAGTCGTTAAACATTGCACGCTCTATTCTTTCCGCAGGATGCGCGCGCTCGCCTGGCTCGGGCTGTGGCTGCAGGTGCACCGGCTGGTTGCTGGACAACCGAATCAACGTGCCGAGGAGAAGATGGACGCCGTGAGGCGGATACTGCACAAAGTTCCGCTCATAGACGGGTAAGTAGCGTCTAGCTGGCCGTTCCTAGAGAGACATGGTGCTCTGAATATCAGGGATGTTATCAAGGACTTCTTGTTCATTGGAAGATTAGGCACATATCCCCCCCCCCCCCCCCCCCCCCCGTGAAGATGCCAGTGTTCGGACTTAACAAGATCCATTATCCATCATTGAGTCCACGGGCTATGGCCCGGAGCGATGGGTCTGCACCAGGCGCGGTCACAGCTCTGTTCCTCGCGTATGTAGTACCTAAACACACCCACTGTTTGCAGAGAACACAGGTTTGTGCCAGACACAACAAGAACCATCAACACTACCCTGGTTGTTTCGCAAAACCTCGCCTTGTTTTTCCAGCTCGTATACACTAATCGGTCGACCGCGTTGTTGTGTCCAGCGGCCGCCATGATTACCAATCCCAACCCGCCACTGACGCCAAGTGTAGTCACAACAAAATGATTCCACTGAAATCACAATCGGCCGGAATAGAATTAGACTAATTTCGAATCGAAATAGACTGGTTGTTTACGATTGCACTATGCGACTCGCCGATTGCGTCGATCATAGAGGTAAACTTATTCGTTGTTTTCGTGTTGCCTGTTTGCGTTCGGCTGAACGCGAGCGAGTTATGGGCACGCTTGAACATGTCGTGGAACATTATTATCATCATTATGTCATGAGCCCAATCGATCAACCGAGGGGATCAAGCAAAACAGAACGATATGAAAAACTTAGACAGCGCGCGCCGTTCATGGTCGGTGCCCGGTGGTCGGCAAAGGAGATTTGATTGATACGGCCACTCTGAAGAGAGATGATCGCACAATGCGATTGCCCGCTCGGCCAAAGTCAGCGGAAAATCGACAAAGAAAACTCTCGTGTTCATCTCTTCGATACTCCGGGAGCGTCCAAAAGCGGGCACGATGCAAAACAAAGCTCCGCCGTCGCCATCCTTTACGAAACATGGCAGTTTTTATGATGCCGTCAGCCAAATAAATTCAAGCAGTAAGCTAGGCCCGAATCAGGCTTGCTGCCCGGCGGTATTAATCTTTCGGGTAGCTTTGCTCGGCTAACATTCTCTTCTCTACATTATCATCGACTGAAAAAACTCAGTTATTGGACGTCCCGAGTCGCGCCATGGGGAAATAAACAAGCAGCAATATCAGAAATAGTCCGGCAATATGCAGACCGCCGGTGTATGCCGTGGCCCCGATGCGAGGAAATAGCGAAACGTCTGGTGAGTAATGCTCGCTCATGACATGTGGAAATTTCAATATCCGTTTGCATTACCAGAGCAGACCACAGGGATGGTCGCATCGATCATTTTGTGCAAGTGCTTACTGGTACGCGCCACGGAATGAACCCGTCAACGAGTCCCGAGTTTTGTGTCGGGATTCCCCCCTTACTACGCGGTATATCGCGGATAAAGGTGCAGACGGCAAGGATATGGTTTTTAATATTTTCTACTTCCTGGATGCTGGGTTGAGTCGATGGAGAAATGCCTGCAAATGAAATACAACCATCGTTCCATGCCGCGACCTATTTGTATTAGATTTTGTTAAAGTTGATCACAATTGGCACTAAATATTGACTAATTTTACTAAAAAAAAACGTGCCTTTTTGGGCAATAAAACAATTTCTGTGATACAAGTAGCTCACCAACCAACTGAGTCACAGCAAGTTCAATTATTTTACAAACACAGTAGAAAATGTTCCGCTAAAGAACATCCTGATTGACCTGATTGTCCTGATTGGACTGCTACATGTGGAACGCGCACGGATTGGAAAAACATGTTAAAAATAATAATGAATTTGTGAATAAAAAATTTAAAAAACTGTGCAACGAACATGCATAATTTACTTGCACGCAAGGCGAATGCAGTTTCGATACAAAGTGCATTCGCCACGATGCGCGTTGAAAACACCGGCTCTCGTTAGATTACCCAAGTTAAGCAACACTGCGCTGGGTCAGGTATTGGATGGGTGACCATCATACACATGACCAGTTCTGTTCGGGAGAGAGGTTGGAGGGATGAAAGTTAAGCAACACTGCGCTGGGTCAGGTATTGGATGGGTGACCGTCATACACATGACCAGTTCTGTTCGGGAGAGAGGTTGGAGGGATGAAAGTTAGTACAGCAACTTCACTCGCCTTGCTTATCAACCTCTCGACAGCATGGATTTGTGGAGGAATCCTGTTGTTTGCGTTGTACCGTCCTTCGGAAGGGACGTGAAGCCGGTGATCCCCTTGGTGCTCTTCGACAGGAGTAGGCTACGTGCCACCACCGGGTTTCCCCACCTCCCTTCTCGGCTAGGTTTGGTTTATCATCACCCTAATCATCATCCACTTATTCACCGACGCCATTAGACCAGTGCCGCATGGCCAGATGTCAAAACAGTGCGGCGTTAAAAACCACAAATAAATATGAATTAGCAGACCCACCGCATGGAGCACCACTAGTACAGCTTATTATTAGAACAATACAACAATTAGTAATGGAAGCATTGGATCTATAGGCTCAGACAGAGTCCCAACGTTAAAGTTGCAAACGATTCAGCTACCGATCAACAAACGTGACTGATTTAAAAAAATTAAGAATGGTTTTTTTCTCGCAAACTACTCTCATTAAGACTGGATTACACCTAAATTCATATTACTTTATCGAAAATCCGAGTCGTAATTATTTACCTCTGGAAAGTACTCAACAAAATGTCCGCAAGCGCCACCTGGTATCAGCTACCATTACCACGTGTTGCCGACTCGTCTGCTCGGCAGAACGTTTATTATCAGTGCTGGTAATCTGACTAAACCTATAAACCCAATGATGGAAGTATGCCGCATTGTCAGAACGTTATTGATATACGACCACGTCACGGTGCGTGTGGGGGGGGGGGGGGGGGGCGTACGCATGCGGCGCTATATACAATTAGATCGCTTTGTTTCTATATTAAAATGCTGGCCACAGAATTGACATGCCACTCCGTTGTGGCATTTAGCACATATTTCAACTCTAGAAGCACTTTATTATTAGGCGTTGTTTTAATTTCCTAAATTTCATGTCGCCAGAGCTGCCAATGTTATGGACCTCGTTACTGTTAATGGGTTCATTCTGTTTTTCGTGCAAGGTTTGCACTACTTGCTCTGTTGACGGCGTTATGCCGAGTACGTAACGGAGACATCTTTTACAAACGTCCGTAAAAATTCGCAGTACGTTGTAGGCAGGAAATAAAAGTGAAATTTACCGGCCGTTTGAGAGATATTGATGACAACTCTTTTGTTCAATTATCTTTCTGTGTGCTTCCAAGGGTACTTACCGATGCATCCAGCTGGCGTAGTCTTTCAAGCAAACGTGAATTGTTGGGCTATTTGGTGATCCCAAATATTACGCGCAACTAGTTGATTAATTGTTGTATTGGACAGTTAATCAATCAATTTGACTTAAGTTTTACCGCCGGCTGGAAAAACGACTGAAAAAATCAATTCAGTACCATAATGAAAAGTTCCAACAAAGAGGAAAAGTGACAAAATTTTTCAAATCACTGAAATGGGCCATCTCGAATGTAGCAATGTCGTAAAGACGGTCTGAAAACTAAGCCTATCGACTCAGCAATGCCTGTGACACAGACCAAAACTCAACACCACAGTCAGTTTTCCAGACATGCCGTGATCCCGTCGAGTCCTCGCAGTTTTCTGATGCCCTAGTAGGGTGGTGGGGTTGGAGAGGGGCCACCACTGCCCCTAGGAGACTGATTAATGGTGGGACTCCCAAGAAAAAGACCCAAGACTTTCATAGCCATAGAGACAAACTTTCTAAAACATTCTTTTCTTTTCCACCGCCACTTCGCCTAGAGTTTGACGTGCTCCTGTCAAGCGTCTAGAATTGTCGCGTGCTCGAAGAGAAAAAAACTTACCGCCTACAATTTATTATGTGATAAACGTACTCGACGAGGTCGTGAAAGAAAACGAGCGGCTTTCCCATGAAAGCCTGCCGGGTATTTGTCAAAACTGGTTTTGATAGATTTCGCTTGACATCGAATTAGTATGGCAAACTCTCACCGCGCAAAGCTTTCTTGATCACATTACGAGACGGCCTCTTCAAGATGGCGGCTCCTAATCGAGTGAAAACAAATGAAAAGCTGTCCTTTCTTGACAGCGCCTCAGACGGTGGTAATTGGCAGTTTCGCCGATCTTTGGCCAAGATTTCGGAGCTCGCACGCTCATGCTGTCACGTCGGAGATAAAGAAGGCCGTGTGCTCGCGAACATTATCTTAGATTGAACGATGCTTGGTTTCGAATCTCGCTTCGGTAACCAATGTACGGCCACCTCGTGCTCCACTCTATTTCACGCTTGTCGCTCGACTCTTTGTATATGCAGCTTGGTCGATCTTGAGGGTGAACAGTTTCTAGAAGATTGGATGCAGCTGTTTGACATTGATGTTCTTGAAATATTGAGTCCGTAACGTGTGTGCAGGAGACTTTTCTGGTGGCAAGAGCGCTCCGACTGGCCGTGATAATAGCGGCTGTTTTCAAATAAAAAGAGCACGGTGCACAACCTACGCCTTCGAGAAATTTTTAGACTGGACAGATTTTGATTTAAGAATGCATGTAGATATTTCGGAAACTGCGCTGTGGCCAAGAAACCGAGTCGAAAGCATTCGAAACAATCGTCGTTGGAAGACAAAACTAAGTTGAGAGCTTGCTAAGAAGTGTTTATATAAAGAAATCCGTACGCGTTGATTGATTTTCTGCCTAAATATATATAAAAAAAATTAAAAAAACACGCTGCCTAACATAAAATATCCGTTAACACGTAAAACGAACCATAACTTCTCCAAAAAAGGCCGTGTGCCAAATTTAAATAGGAAAACTAGATTAGCCACCTCTCCTCCCCCCTTCTTTCGAGTACAAAGCACGGACTTGTTTTGAACTTTTTAATATAAAGCAAACTTGAGCAAGATTTACACTGAGAATCTTTGAAAACATGGTCAATAGCCGTGATAGGTACCATTTACTGCCGAATCAAACAAAAGTCCTAATGGAACTACAAATCCTGGATCCAAACTCTAACAAATGCAATCTCCGAGAACGCACATAGAATTATTGGAATCAAGATTTCAATTCTGTCACACGATTCGAGGAGCCAAACCTCCACAGCCCCGTGGAAAGTCAGGCACAGCTCCATGGAAAGACAGATGTCTCGAGGAGCAAGTTAAACAAATGGATTGCCATACACGCTCCTACAGTCTATCTCGGTCTAGGCTCCCCATTGCCCGCAAAGCTGATAGCTGCAATGGGTGGTTTAATGCCAGCTAATTTAGAACCGAAGGGAAATATTTTCAACGCCCTCCCCCGTCCCCCTCCCGGCAGCCTCACACCCTTGGAGGTCCCTCGAACACTAAATGTCAAAACATTTTTAATAAAAGAAATCCCATAAATTCCCCTATGTAAAAAAAGCGTTTAATTTATGATGTCGCTGACGACATCGTCGTCTTCGCCCAGAGTTTTCCGTATGTAAGTAAGCCGTGGGGTTTGGGTTCAAGTCGTATGCTGCGTCTAGGCCAGGTCGTGTCTGTCGGGTCACCATCGAATGGTGCTGGGGGGGGGGGGGGGGTTATTTTCACAGAGTCCCGGGTGTCCCGGGTAACGAGCCATCCGGGGTCCGCGTCAGCGCGTCTCGAGGTCGACGTCGACGACCGCAAACCGAGCGCGCGAATCGCCCCAGGGGGACAGACCCGATCTCCGACCTGCTCTTTGTGGTCGCTGTCTCTTAATTACTCATTACTGAAACTACAATTGAAGACGGAGGATAATGCTTGATTGTTCTGACAGACTCCATAATAACTAGTATCTGTAATTGCGTTGGGTTTGTTGGGTAAATAAAAGTCCAATTGCAGTCATGTTTAACTGACTTTGTAAAAAGTACTGACTGCAATTCCAACGAATGTAGTTGTTTTTTTCATTTTATTTCGTTATTTCTCGCAGATTTCTTGAAATTGAGGCTGAATTAAGCTCATATTATGTTCATGTAAGCAAACCTCAACGATTGATTTGCATTTATCGACATATTTTGATTTCGTTGCATTTTAATAAGTCCAGGTTAATTATAAAAGCGGCCGCAAGCGCCATCTCGTATCGGCTCGTTTGCTTAGCAGAACGTTTAACGTTAGCACTGTGACTCTAACCACACTTATAAACCCAATTCAGCAGTTAATCTAGAGCGAGACAGAAGTACACAAGCGATGCTCTGACATTAACCTAAAAAAGTTCCATCATTTTTTTTTATACCTTCCCGATCCCAAAAGTCCTGTTACATTTCCAACCCCACTTTAATCTGGACAACAATTATTAGGGTCCATTAAATGAAATCATTGTGTCAGATGTGAGGCCGCACGCTGCGGCTATAGTTCACCCCAATAAAGAAGTTATCTTCATTAACACTTGGCGTCGGTCCAGAACGCGGTGTCCTGTGTTCGAATCTCTCCCAGGACGCGGCCAGGATCAGACGGTCTCCCAGCCAGGACCGTCTGGAGCTCGCCCCAAGGACCCTATATATTCATAACAGGATCGTAAACGTGAGGTGGACAACCACTAGGAAAACTGCGAGAGGAAAATGATGTGGCTTTGTCGTTGTTGAACCGGTGGTTAGACTTGGCTGGATGACAGCTGTTGTCGACGCTAGCTATTGCTAGTCACGTGACATTCTGTTGGGAATATAAAACACAGCACTTTTCCAAAACAAGTTATCAATTTTGATCTCATGTGAGCTTCACAAAATTGGTTTTACATCAGCACTATTTAGTTAATCACAATCAAACATTTCCCTGAGAAGAAAATGTCTTACTTTCAGGAATTTTAAAGTTGTTTGTGGGAAAAAAGTACAGTCTCTTGTTATTGTGCTGAAAGGTGCATTGATTCTTTGAAATTTGTCTATGTCGGTGCCAACGTTTAAAATGTCTCCTTCTATAACTTGAAAATAAACCATCGAAGCAGCCAAGACATTGTCGTCTCGAGAACATCTCAGACGGGTGTTTTCTCTCAGCCCTATTCATGAATACCAACAACCGAAGATTGTAAGTCAGCCAAAACTTTCCCCCACATCAGTCTTTAGACTTTGAAGTCAGTTACGCAAACGAAAACTAACCTGTGCATTTTGACTGACGGCATATTCGTGGCTTCTTGCATTTTGAATTACGCCAACATACCTTCGCAACATTTCTGGAAAACGACATAAATTATGCTTCAACTCCACAACACAACTTGGGCCGCACCTCTTTGTTCCTATGTAATATTCGCACATGTATTCATGATCCTCCCCGCACTCCGACCTCCTTTGCGTCCCACGCCAACGACGTTGGACAATGTCCAGCGATCCCCTTAAGGTTTTCACCCCGGCTAGCCCCACGTACATACACGCATGCCCCACGCATGTATTATTCACGCATCGGTACATGAGTCATGTGTTATTGCCACGGGCGCTGAAGATATTGACATGTCTATTCGCCCAATGCGTGATATGGTCCGGCACGGGCTAATCGCACGGAGATTATCGACGTCAGCTGAACGTTTCCAATCTCCAGAGAGGGCATGAGTAATATTGTGACGGTTGTGGATGGTACTCACGGTTTCGGGTGGTGTAGCTCAATCTCGCTTGGCTATGGGAGAGGTACCCATCACCTAGGTACTGCTATTTTAAACCCAAATTGCATTTCCATTTACCTGAAGTAATTCCGCGTTGCATACATGTACATATAAACTGAGTGATTATCACAAAAAAACCCACACGCTATGCGTAAATACAATAACAAGAATAATTTGTCTGCAATTGTTCGTCTTCCCTCCACTCCGACAAATAGTTTCTCAACCTAACAGATTATGCACACGCTTGCGTTGGCACGTACATCTGCTAGCACACGATTATTCGATGAACACGTCAGTGACTGAATTTGCCTGGGCGGACCAGTAACCTAGCTAGAAGACCCTCGGCTCGGTCTTGGCTCTTCAGATCCAGGCTCAGACCCTCGAAGTAACCTGCCTAAAATGACGGCGCCAGTGACCTGTATACACCTGTCCGAGCCACGCCCGACATGTGCGTTTTAGGCCACCGGTTCGCTTGCCTCCCAGTTATTTTGCCCTGGTCGCCACTTCGGCTGCCATTGCCATTGCACGCTCAACAGAAATGTCACTTGTCATCAATTATTCAATTTAAAAACGCTTATTCAAAAATACCAAATAGCAAAGGTAATGAGAAGGCACTATGGCGCATACCTTGTGATGTACCACAATATAGGAATCTAGTTGAATATGGCACATAGCGTTAACATACACGTTAGGGTGCTAGGACCATATCATTTGATTGTAGGTTAGGTCAGATTCCAAACGGCCTGCTGAGCAAACGAGCCGGCAACACGTCGTATTGGTGGCGCTTGCGGCTGTTTCTTTCAACAAATCTTGACAGCGGAATAATTATGACTCAAAGCACCTATAAATCTACACAAAATCGCCGAGTTTAGCATCAATGAAGATTATTTGTGTGTAATGAAGTCCAAAATACGGATAATCTGCGAGTAATAACGAAATATAATTTCTTAACTTCAAAAAAAATGGTGACTGCACCTAGTATTTGTAGTTAATCGGTATTTGATTTTAGCTAAGATAGCTTGACATTAGCGCTGGGTCTCTGACTAAACTTGTAAACCCAATGACCTCTGGAGCTGCGGGACAACCGCATTGTTTATTGTAAAATGACGTTGATGTGGGCTAGACGTGGTATGACCTTGAGATGGACATGTACACGTGATATGGCGAGATTCATGCTGCGTCAGTCAGCGATATTCTAAACTCCGAGGGAAACTTTACCTCATCAACTTTCCTGTTTCATAAAAAAAATCAAAGCTTTTACAATTTGTCATATTTTAAGTCGTCCGTCGTTAATCACCGTTTTCTAATGAACGAACTTTTAAGTACATACCTGTTAAGATAAATTATAAGAAAATGAATCATTTATCATACTTCTTGACAACAGAAGATTCTTTACTCTGTTCTAGGTCCAAACAATTTGAGAGACATTTTCTGCATAATTGTATTTCAGACAAAAGCATTCGCTGTCGAATTTGGTCTAAGATGGCCACCAGAACCTACCACCTTGCAATACCCACGACGTTGACCTGCCCTGTCAGCGTTTGTGTTCAACTGTGTTCCGAGACAGCGATCGAGTACCTCGTAAGACTCACTCGAGGCTTCTTCCGTTACCGAAACTTCCGGTGGCCAGCCACCAAGTCGCAACTTTCTGCCACGCGTCGCGCTAGTGCTGCGGACAGCGATTTAAACGGTCGCTTTCGCCGATTAACCGTTACCCAGCAACATGGATGTGTCTCATCCATTCACGCTGTGCTACCATGGTTCAGAGGGTGGCAGTGAGTGGGCCGGGGGATTGTTGTAAACGCCAGATAAATCTGTATTGCAGCGCCGTGGGTGGGGAGACCGCGAAACCCCGGCAGACGCCCAATTATGCCCTCGGCTTTTGGTTTAACAATTTACACCATCCGCTGCCACCGCCACATGGAGGTGAGGCTAGGGGAGGGGAGGCGTTTCGCAGGCAACAAATCGAACAGATTGTATCGCGTGGGTCGTGCCGCTGAGAGCGTCGTATCGCTCCCTATGTCACGGCCGGGAATCGCGGTGCCCATGCATTTATAGGCGTCTGGTCTACGTGGCCGTGGGGTGGTGGGCAGAAGGGGAGCGGTGCGAGGTAGGATTTGGGATTCAGGTGGCGCTATGTGGGGTTGGGTCGAGTCCCGGTCTTCTAGATTTGGTGAGAAATCTCTTCAGCTTGCCGTGAAGCAGTGTGTAGTAAACAGCTTGCTTTTTTTTTCCCCGCTCCGGGAGAATTTTGTTGACATCCAATCCCCCGTGCCCCCGTCCCGCTCGCTCACGGCTGTTGGATTGTTATACGTGGCGGGAATTTCGTGCGGAATTACATTTGCCCCGGCACGGCCACCGAGACGCCGAGTGAAGTGGAGACAAGACCAACTTTGCGTCGCTTTTTTCGTCTCCCTCGCTCACCGTTTTTTTGTTTTTTTTTACCTCTGATGCACCGCACGGGCAAGACTATAAGAGATGGAAGAGAAAGAAAGCAGCCCGTAAACCGATAACATTATAATATTATTACCCGAAAGTTTTCTACCCCGCGGCTAAACTTTCCCCACCGCCACGGCGCGCGCTAGCGGCAATGTGTGATTTAACTTCGTTTTCTATATCTATATAAGACTACTTTCTCCGGGAAAAACGCCCCGCGCGAGCACGAACGAACGAAGAGATATGCGAGGAAACTTTTTTCACTCGTCGCTCAGCGGAAGTTGGGAATCAATTTTGTGGAACGTATTTTTGCATCTAAAATATCATACACCCCACGCCGCCGCCGCCGCCGCCGCCGCCGCCGCCGCCGCCGCGTGCTGCCCCGGGACCTGAAATAATCAGCATATGTCTGGCGTTAGGTCGTAGCGACCCCCGTAACTTATACTCTCTGCCTCCTTACCTCTCTGCCCCCTCAGGCCGACACAGTTCGGACGGAAAGAAGACATCAATCTCGAGGTGTCTCACCAACTCCTTGAAATGGATCTGTTTACCAAACTGGTATGCGGGGAAAACCGTGGGACACCGCACAAACAACTGATATACGGACGTGTTGTTTGCCGGCGACCCACTGCACCCAGTTGCAGCTATTGACACCGACGTCGGCACCGGCTGTCGATGGCAGGTCGTCATTACTCTGCGTCAAGGAGGCGATTACAGCCCGTGGTAGCGCGATGACCACTCCCTCTGATGGCAGCGCGCTAAAATTCCATGACAAAAGCACGCCGTGAAGTGCATTACTTTGCACGCTCCATTGCACCGTCGCATTGTTGGCATTCACGGGAATCGTTTGTTGCTTGAAACAATTCGACATTTTCTTCTGGTGCATCGAGAATTGGAATGCTGTGAATTTGGCTCATATCAATGGTATCTTCGCTGAATTCCTCGTTGATTGGGCCACATTTTCCTGGTTAGTTCTTTGGTACGATGCCAAATGTTTAGGCATTGGGTTTTTAGGTTTAGTCAGAGTCCAAGCGCTAATATTAAACGTTCTGCTGAGCAAACGAGCCAGGAACTAGTGGCAACGGTAGCTGCTATATTGTGACCGTTCTTTTACTTGCGGCCGTTCTTTTAATCAATCTCAAACAATCAAATAATTACTAGTCTAAAATTAGGTAAATTTACATCAATTGCATTAATGAAGACTAAATGAGCATAATCTAGCCTCAAATGCGAGTAATCTGCGAAAAGAGTTTCTTGACCCTCAATCTAGTAGTACCTATCTCCACCTAGTAGCAAGTACCTATTAATAGGTGTATAGTTGTTGACCGGTTGGCATTTATTTTGCAGAGTCAGTTTAACATTAGCGCTGGGACTCGCATGTTAGTACAAGTCTTTCAAGCTCTCTGTCGTTGTCGTTGGTTTTTGGTTTACAAGTTGTGTTAGTATTTACTTAATTAGCTGATGTTTACTGAACATAACTCATTTTAAACTAGCAAAAATAAGTTGGCAAAACCAAGCGTGCGTCTAAGAACCAGAATAAAAGAATGACAAGGTCAACTCTTGCAGAACTTACCTCCTCCGGTTTTCTTTGTCTTGGGCTTTGTATGCCGTGTGAAAATAAATTCCTTGTTTGATAATTGCACGTGTTTCCGGGATTGAAGAATTATCTGAATTGGGAACTGAATTGGTGCAATTAATCAAGTTGTCATCTCCCTAATAATTTAGAGTTTAAATGTTGAGTGGTTCAGCGACAGCCACAAGGACGGTTCTGTTAAGGACTGGGATCAGGTAAAGAGGCGTTGAACCGAAGCAACAACATCCTAATCTCTCTCGCATTTAACGGCCGTCGAATTGTAGAGGCGTTCACGCTTGTTCGGTCGTTCTTCGGATGACGCCCTTTGGTGCTCATCGGCATGAATAGGGACATTGACAGCAACAGGGTTTCCCAACTCAATCTTAGCCGTAATTGCCTTAAAAGTGTTAACTAGTCAACAAACATCACAGGTTGTCTTTGCTGATTTACTAGCGTTCAAAAAATTAATAACCACGCACCAAATTTTTTTTTATTTTTATTTACACTATAAACGTTTCAAAAATTGATGTCCAAACGGGGACACAAACTCCGATCTCCACCTACAAATATAACGATTTATCAAATACACTAAAATCGTCTAAAAAAGCCAGTGTCCAAGTAGCTCAATGGGTCAGAGCAACACCCGCGATAGGTGGAGATCGGGGTTCGTGTACCCGTTTGGACATCAATTTTTGAGACTGTTATAGTGTTCATAATAATAAAATTCCCTTACGCATTGCAAGTGTTTGCAATTTAAATGAAATTTCAATAAATACCACGCACCAAATGTTAGGTTTGTGTATGATATCTTTGGGCGTGGCTTTATATCCTGAATTAAGAACAGTTTAAGTAGTGGTAATGTAACCATCTAGTGGTAGACGAAGTGTAACGTGATTAAATCGTCTCTTGGTGGTCGTATGACTCGCACAGATATCCAGATGTCTCCGAAGAGTTGTTGAGATTGTCGTAGAATGTGCAGTGGGGAGAGTCGAGGGCGCTGTGGGTTACGCGGAGCAAGCTCCGGGAGAGAGACACGAATTCAAATTGATTTAGTTTCATTCTGCGAGTCGCAAAATTGGACTTGCAAGATGTGGAGTTGAGATGAGAATATGTAAAATTCTTGGCGACTTACGGCGATAAAGTGAGCACGTAATTTCTAACTTATGTTATAGCGAATCTGACAAGAAGTGCTCTGTACTATTCGTGGATGCTTCATACACTCCAATTGCACTTATTTCGTGAAATATGAACATTTTATTGCACTTCGTCGAGTGAATTGCTAGTGATAAAAGTAAAGAATTGTCAAAGCGGTTGCCGCCGCACCTTGCAGCTTGTCCACTGGTTTGTGAGAGACGCCGTGATCTGCAATTGCTGAAAGCACCCATTGCTTGTAGTCGAGTCGGGAACATCCGCCGTGGATATCGAAGATGTTACACAGGAACACGAATACGTTTTGCGATTTAAAAACATGTCCTTGGGGCCGATTTTAACAACACCGTTTGAATATCCGTAATCGGCGTTTCAAGGAAGGCTGTAGAAAAAAACTAGTTTTCTTTGTTTAAACGACATTTTGAAAGCTTTGAAAAAGGATGTTTGGATAAATACACAAAAATATGTAAATTTAAATTTGAATTTGATGATGATTCAGAAAGGTCCTGTCACATAAAAGACATTTTATTTAGTAGCTGTCACTATTTTCTCTCTGTCCAAATCACCGTTTAATATTTGAACCTGGAAGGATGGGGTTTAATTTTTAAACTGTCATTTGGAGGTCAAAGTATTGCCAAGTAACCAAATATTTAATGTCAAAGCAAACACATCGTTTAAAACTATTTTTGCCTCTTTTTTTGTCTGTTGTCTCAATTTTTTGGTTTTCAGCTATTAAAATAAAAATATTTTAAAGTAATTGATTAATTTGAGCAAATAATCCCATCAAAAATTATCAAAAATTTCTGAAAACTCTCCCATGCAAATCCCAGATGAAAAACGCATGTCTTTGCCAACTCAACAGAAACCTTTTACATCTTGCGCATGACGAAAAATGAGTAAATTCGACAGCATCACGTAGACACCATCAAGATGATAATGAAGCAGCTCGTTAGCTAATGCATCTCTCAGATTGCTAGCCAGACTTCTCGGAGCCTGTGACCGTTGCTAAACGCCCACCGTGCCCCGGCAAACAGACGCCCAAGACGACGCCACCTGCCGAAACTTCCCAACCGCCACCACACAACAACAACAACCACCCGCATACCCCCAACCCACATCCACACGTTTGTTAGCACTTTACTATAAAGCAAGCTCACTAATTTCGTATTTCAGAGCGCATCGTGCCAATTTGTGCCGATGTTCTCTCCTACATTTCGCCTCTCTTCCTCTCTCAGCGTGCGTGTTAAGTACGGCGTGCCAACGTCTTGCGCCTGACTTAGTCTTGTCGCACAAAGTTTTGCAGTAGCAAGTTCATGAAAGTTGGCCGCGCAGACTTCTGCAGCAACCGCCACCGCCGCCTCCTCGTAGGCTGGGAATTCGTATAAGCAGGTCGTTAACATCAATGGCCGCTCGCACTGCGAGTGTGTAGATGAACGCATAGCCTACTTCTCCTAGTCGATCTAAGGAACCAAGAGACTATGTCGATGCATGTTTTGGTCTTCGGGAACAATCATACAAAATGTGCGTGTCGATTGTTTCTTGTGCGCTTTGTCACAACAATGGGTGTTTACCACTACAATGGCAGCTCTTAATTTTCTCACCTTGTTTGCGAATTAGTGCACCCGGTACTGTTGGGTAAGCATAAAGCCTGGTACCGTATTTTCAACCCATGTCGAGTGTTCTTCCTTTTGAAACGTTCTAGATCTAAGAAACCCACATCCTCCGCGGATTGTCTTAACATGGGCACGATTTAAAACCATGGTAGCTAATAATGCAAATTGCATCACTTAAGGAGTTGAATCTTTATTTCCCGACGACTTCATTATGAAAATGTCCTAATGAGAGTTTTCACTTTGTTTTTGACCGAGAGGACAGAGAGGGGGAGGAGTCGTTGAGTTGTAATTTGCCGGGAGGGAAGAAACCCATTCGACTAATGGGTTGCAATCGGTCTGTTCCCATGGATACGACCCTAATAAGCTGAAATCAGTGACCCTCCGCTGAGTTTATGGCAGCGCATTCCCCAAAGCTGCGTATAATGATTTGCCTAACTTGCTTGGGAGCATATACTACTGCACCCTTGTTGGCTATCGGTGTTTAACGGCGCACCGTCTTGGCCCGGTGTGGTTAAACTCCATTGGTTTTAGTTAACAACATTGGGTGATAACGAGGAATAATATTGTGAACCTGGCCTAAGCTGAAGCACCAATGGGTCCCTGATGGAGGCACGGGTGCTTTATTTGCATCCTCCTATGCGGTAATCGCTGCAACAAAGCAGTAGCCATGCTGAACATTAGACCATGGGACCGTTTATCCAATGTACACGTTATAAGCAAGAAAGTTTCGATCAGGTCTAAGGTAAATCTATAAGCAAAGAGAATGCTGCTCTTTCTAAATCTTGTTGCTAGGGCCAAGAAAGTTTGAATGAACTGAAATACGTAGAATCAAGAACGTGGACAGTTCTGATGCAGTCTCATACCGAATAAATTGAATTGAAATATGTAATTATTTATTTATTTCAATATTTATTTCAATTCAAGGTCATTATCTCTATAGGTTTGACAACGAGCCCTGTAGGGCCCTAGGGCCGGGCCCTCATTGAGTAGGTTATGATGAATATAATCTGCAGTCGAGAATATGACGGAAAAAACTGGGTTCGGAATGTTTCCTACTCCTGTCGACCAGCACCAAAAGAGGCAACCTACTTAGCAAAACTCGTACAACAGAATTCCTCCACAATTCCATATTGCCGGGAGGTTGATAGGCAAAGCAAGTGACTCTATTTATCCCTCAACCTCTTGAAGATAATTTGTCATGAGTATAATGGTAACCCATTCAATATCTGACCCAACGTTGTGTTGCTTAACATCGGTGATCTCACGAGAACCGTGATTTCCAACAAGACACACCTTTCTCTACGTTCACTAAGTATTTGATAATGGTTTAGAATCATGCATTAACCCTGCCGTTCTCTGTTTCCGCCCCCTCAGACACAACGACCTGCCGTGGAATATCCGGAAGTTCCTCAAGAACCAGCTGGGTAACTTCCGGTTCGGTGAGGACCTCCGCGACGTGCCGCCTTGGTCTCGAAGCTCGTGGTCACACACCGATCTGATGCGCCTACGCGAGGGCATGGTCTCTGCACAGGTGAGTGTACCGGCCCGTGCACAATGGAGGCGATGAACATACTCACTCTATGTTCAGAAATATACTTCAGGTCGAGAAGTCAGGATAACTTCTGACTGTTCATATCAATAAAATACCCTGCACATTGCAAGCGTTTGCAATTTAAATAAGATTTCATCTAAAAATTTAAGCACCCAACGTCAAATTGGAGTTACTCGAGGTTGACAGGTTGTGACGTGATATAGCGTCACTAGAATCAGAGTGACTGTGAGTATTCACAGCCTCGTGGTTCTTCTTCTTGGAGAACTGTCATTCTCAAAAAATACACTAAAATCGTCTAAAAAAGCCAGTGTCCAAGAAGCTCAATGGGTTAGAGCAACACCAGCGACAGGTGGAGATCGGGGTTCGTGTCCCCGTTTGGGCATCAATTTTTGAGACGGTTATAGTGTTCATAATAATAAAATACCCCGCGCATTGCAAGCGTTTGCAATTTAAATCAGATTTCTTCCAAACATTTCTGACTGGCTCCAGTAAAAATAAGAAGAGGTGTTAAGAGTCGTCTGAAAACGCTAGCCGTTGATCTTCTGCAACAAGCATGTGCTCTAGACAAGTAAAGATCTGCTATTTCTTTTGCCTGGAGGCAAATAATCGTTGCCTATTACTAGAAGAGTACGTTTGTGACGGCTTCAAAAGATGGATGGGTATTTAATTATGTCATTTTGAAATCAGTTTAATCTGCTGGATTGGGCGATGACGAGACCAGCAAAACGATATTAATATAGCAATTATACGAGCCTTTTTAGCAAAAATCTTGAATATTTTAACTTGCGACTCATTACGACTCAAATCTAGAACATCCAAATTTAAGAATAAACAATAATTATATTTAATAAATTATTATTTATAGAACAAAATAATAATAACACCGGCGTTCTGTGTCGCCGTGGCAGAGTGTAGCAGCAAGCTGCAAGTTAAAAATAGGAAGAGCTACGATGCTTGAAATGAAGTTTCCCGGGCGGTCGGACTTAGCACAATGAAACAATAGCGTGTCTACGCGGTCCACGGGACGGTGCTTAACATTTTCACCAGATGTTGAAGTCGAGAGTCGGATGCAGGTCCCCCCCCCCCCCCCCCCCCCTCCCCCCACAAGCCACGGTTTCAATTCGATTCCAACGCCTCGCTGGCCGGGGTAAGTGGATTTTTGTTTTCCTATAGGTAGACCACGTTATTTATTCTCAGAGACAGGCAGCGCCGCGGCGGCTGGCGGAGGTATCATATCGCATTGTAATGCCGGGCAATGGGGCGCGTGATTTCCAATCGTCGGGAATTGTGTGTGTTTTGGGTGGTGGGGGGTGGGGGGGGGGGGGGGCGTTGTCCTGGTCTGGGTCTAGAGGGCCGCAGTTGCTGAAAGAGAGGCCAACTGCTAAGGCAAGAAACACAATGCTGAAAGCGATTCGCTATCTTGTGTGGATTGCAACGTTGAGATGCACAAGTAAGCTTTAAGATCATCTGGATCTGTTCGGGGCTGTCTGAATTCATATTACTTCGGAAAACAACAGAGTGTTTCCTAAATTTGAATGAGACACTCAAACTATGCGCTTCCTCTTTTTTTCAAATCTGATTTTCAAACAGGAAAAGGCAGAGACATCTCTTTAGAACAAACGTAGCATGTGCTTTGATTTCTTGACAATTCTCTAGCCATTCTACAGAATTCATTTTAAAGTACTAATCAGTATGGCCCTTAATACATTTGTATTATTATTATTAATCACAATTAAGTAAGTTCCAGTGTTGGCCTTGGACCTGTCCCCACTCCTTCATAACAAGACCCTCGACGCTAGCGCTCTGTGCGCATGCGTTGCCGCCTGGCGCTGTGTCTCTCTCTGATTGTGTATTCATGCCCCACGACGTTGTGGTCGGGGTATATCCCGCACCGCGTCGTGGTACAGAAGGCGGTGAGATCGAGTCGCGTGGCAAGTCAAGGCGGCACTGGGTCTCGGCGAAACATCGCTCTAAGTCACCGTGCCTCGAGATGGCTGAGATGTTGGTAACCAAGCAAGCGCTGCTGAGCGGAACCGGGGTTTAATAGAGTAAATAGGGTGCGTTCGAAAGTAACGAATCTGTTTGGAGAACGAAATGAGCGTTCGTACACTAGAACGCCCCTCCTTCTAGCAAAGAAGCTAAAGGTGAGGCGTTGAACGAACCATGAAAGTGATGAAGATCTCAACGCATGGCGTGCGCTTATGCATTCAACCGAATGCATGCAGGATCAATATGTAACCTACAATCACAGTTGTGTGCGACGATATCGGGTTTATCTTGGACTCGATTAATTAATTTCACATCCAATTAGCTTCGGTGGTCTGCAACATTGCCGCAATGCCAAAGTGGAGGCACGGATTTGAATCTCTATACGTAGCTATACGTGCCGGACAGTTCTAGGGTATATCGACTTGCGTAGAGAGGCTCCATCATCGCCCTGTCACTATTTTAGTGACTTCTTGTAGTGCATTGTCAATTGAGTACCACAACGAAGTAAATTAGCTTTTGTCTAAGTTATATTTATTTGTGGTGTTTAACGACGCACTGTTTTGACAACGTGCCATGCGGCACTGGTCTAATGGCGTCGGTGAATGAGTGGATGATGATGAGAATGATGATGAACCTAACCTAGCCTAGAAGGGGGGAGGGGAAATCCGGTGTCGGCACGTAGCCTACTCCTGTCGAAGAGCATCAAGGAGACCACCGCCTTAACTACAATTTTCGACGGTTTAGCAGTAGTTGGGTGGATATTTTTTCGCGAAGACCGCTTCAACATTAGCGCTGGGACTCTGACCTCGCCTAGACACCCAATGGACATCTGTTAACAAATAAAAAATTGTCTGAAACCATTCGCAAGCAAATCGAGTCAACGCCTGCAGCACCGACGTCAATCCCGTTCCGTTTCGTACGTCATCCAGACCACATTTCATTCCAGACAAACGCCTCTCTCTCTATCTCTGTCTCCCCGATCGGTGTGTAATGGATGTCACTCTCTCGACAATCACGGTCCCACAAGACTCTGGTCTCGCCACAACCCTCCTAGTTTAGCTGCCATGTACTTGAGAATCTTCCATCGAAACCTCTTAGCTGGGCCAAATTTCACACTTTCCTGAGACTTTTGTAGAATAATTTGCTGATTGAGCTTCCGAGAAGTGATCTCACCTACTTGTAGATAGTTTTGTTTCATTTCAATGTACTCGGTCTAACCGTTAAACCGTGCTTGCAAAAATATACCGACCAATTCGAAACTGTTCATTTTAAACAATCATAATGGAGTTGCCGTATTCTGAAACGCCAAGAATTGACTCTTGGTTATTTCTTGCATATGTTAGAGAGTCGTTTACTCTTAAATTTATCTTCAACAATTAAATCTTTAATAGTTGATACAAATGTATCTACATTTTGAGTCACCGCTTTGTACTGTTAAAGTTTTGCTTAAAATAATGGCCACAAAAGCCATCGGGTGGCACCGACCGTTACCACGTGTCACCGACTCGGCGGCGTAGGAAAACGTTTAACATTAGCACTGTGACTCGGAGTAAACCCGAATACATGTACACATATTTCACGCAAGCTTCTCAAACCGCCTCTATTTTGAGCAATTGCATTTACAACGGCCGTGTACAAGTAAATAGGTTCCCCGCTGAATCAGAGAATGTCGCGTTCCGTATGTTAACACATCTAATTCAAATGATGAACTCGTGACTCCAAAGAAAGACATTAAAACGTGTTGACTTGCGCGCGCAGCAAGACTCTAAACCACGGTTAAGCGCGAAGAATGCAAATCCCGTCAATTAGCCCCCACCCCCTCCACCCCTTCTCCCTCCTCCTGCGGATTCGTCGCGTAATTACCAGGAGCCGAGCGCGCCTGGCGGTAGGCTTTATTACTAGCGGATTTATTAGCGCTATATGGTGGCGGTGGTTGGAGGCGTCCCAAAGGCACTCATTGCATACGAGAGGAAATACAAGCCACGGTCAGGTCGAGTGCGCAGTGGTGGAAACCTCCACGGAGTGGTGGACTGCGCATGCTGGATAGAGCATTGCAGACAATTGAACATTCAAGAGAGGGCAAATTGTCTTGAAGTTCTAGCTTAACCGGAAACTCCGTTTTGCACTGCTTCCGGTGAATTCTTTAGCCATTACTTTCCGATTCTCTCTTCCAATCGTCTCGTAGCTTCCACTACCCTTCCATAATTATGTAACGCATGCGAGTGGGTGATGATGAATCTAATCAAGCCTAGAAGTATGAAGGGAAAACCCGGTACCGGCACGTAGCCTACTCATGTCAAAAAGCTAATATGAATTAATTAATGAAAAACTCAGTACTGCTCTCAACTTCTCAACTTCTCTCAACTTCTCTCAGTACTGGTCATGAGTCACCTATCCAATGAGGACACCCATCCAGTACCTGAACAGTTGCACTGGACCTAAGCAGATCCAGTTGCTTAACTTCGGTGATCTCACGAGAACCGGTGTTTCCAACACGCCAAAATGTTCAGTTGTATCAAATTCATAATTCAAGATAGTTTTTAAGTTCTTGACAAATTTTCTTGTGTGGAAGACCGCCATGCAAACCTAATTCACCGCCCCCCGGAGAGCGCGTATCTTCAAAGACCGTTTAAATCGAATCTGTGACACCAGCTCAACGACGCCCATGCCTCGCGACGCTGAACATGCACGAGTCGACGCCGCCGGAAGCGCGCGTGGCGTCTCGACGCCCTCGCTAGCCAATGTGGCTGTCGACGCTAACAACGTCGCCGAGCACGGGATCAAGTCAGCTGTGTTTTGTGGGGGGGGGGGGGGGGGGGGCAAGTCCCGGCCCGTCTGAGTCGAAATGCGCGCCACATGGGATTAAGAACAGAGCTGGCGGGGCACGAAGCCTCGAAATAATTCGGAAAATGCTTAATGCTACACCAAACAGAAGTTCACGCGAAACAGCGCGCAACAAAAGACTATTTCACGCTGCGCATTTTTTAATCCGTTTTCCGCCACTTTATCCCCCCCTTTACACAGTTAACGTGAAACGGAGCTAAATAACCTTTCTGGACTCGCCCTGCAAGCCTAGACTAGCGCAGCTTCAACTTCTCTCATGAGAGCAAACAGACGCAACGCGATACTGCCGTGCCCGTGTCACCGGGGACAAGATCCCAGACCCGCGAAACAAACACGCAGCAAACAGGCTACGAAGAGCCGCGAGAACTTAAGTTTCGACGCCAACCACCGAAATCTGTTTGTAATCCGTTGCTAGCCGATCCATCTTGCGTATTGCACGAGTCTCGACGTGTTCAGGTGTGCCGTGCCTAGCTCGGGGCCTGGGATCAATCTCTGGCGCCGTGTCCCGCCGGGACTCGGAGCCGGGTCGTCCCATGGGCCGTGCTCGGATACGTCTTCCTACGGACGCCTCGAAGCGCGAGTTATGTGTGTGTGGGAGACAATCGGTTCCCTCGAGGCGACCGCTGCCTGGCGACCGCCAGATAAACTACTTTGGTCGTGCAAACTTTTGTTCGGCTGGCCGCGCGGTTTCGCCGCTCGTCGACGTCAATATTTCAAGTTTCCTGGAGGCGGTGCCCGAGTTGAGACAGTGATTGGAAATGTTCGTAGGTCTTGCGGTAGTTGACCAGCAGCGACATTGTCAGGCAAATCAGCAAGCAAAAAGATTCGCTCGAAATCATTGTAAACATTTTGTTAAGCCAAATAAATACAGTTAGCCATCTAGACACCAATTATAAGCTATTACCATAGTCCAGTTAACACCGTAGCTAAACAAACAATATTATTGCAAGGAAATAGTATGTAAATTCCATTGTTTTCTTTTCTGGGAAATATATACAGCACGGAAACCGGCAAAAATGGTCGCATAACTTTCCTATGGGGGACAAAAAGCTTTGTTGGCCTGACTTCACCAATGAGCTCACAGCTGCAGCGCACTTCGGTGCATCGTTGACCCCGTGATTCCATCTCGGCGACGTTCATCTGTAAATTTATGCGCGAGATAGGGAGCGTCGCGTCGAGCACAACCAACACCGCGCGGTATCCGTCGCGAATCATTATCAACCACCACGGTCTAATGGAGGCAGACTGTAATTGACGGTCTCGGGGCACGAACCCGGAGCGCCGCGGCAGCACGACGGCGTCGAGGGAGCACGCGGAAGCTCGGCTTCTTGGATACGAGCAAAACAAGGTAGACGAAGCTGTGGCTTGGTCTTCTGGTATCGACTAGTTCGAACATCGCCAACTGGATGCGACGTGATCTGAGGAGATCTAGTGTCCGTGTTGATACTCAAGGGGGACGGTGGTGACCCCACCATTGAGCACAAGCTGGAGGTTCCATGTACACAATCGGCCAGCGAAATAGTCTTGTAGAGCAATCTCAATTGGGCCGGGCTTGATTTTAATCTGCGCCATCAGGGTTGTATGTCCAGGCGTACATAACGCAATTTAGCTCTGTGAATAGCAATCTATGGCCGATAAATCTTTTATATAAACCTTATATATACATATAAACCTTTTACAAAAAGCCATGCGAAAATGACCTAAACATTCGTTAAATTCGAGTTGAGAATCCTTTTGTTGCCAATTCAGTCTAAAGAAAATTAGTTTTCCTGATAACAATCAGCCACTGCGCCGGGTTTCGGCAGACAAAACAATACACAGAACGCATGGCTATGCCAAAACTTTTGTCCGTTTTGCAGGAATGAACCTGTCGTTAGCTGGATCCAAGAAAAAAACTTATACCACAACGTTGAACCACTTTCCACTGCGTGGTGAAGTGAATCAAAGTGGATCGCCACCGTTGCGATCGCTCCAGGAATCTCGCAGGTCCTTAAGGATAAATCCGGTGCGACGAGCCGGGATTGTGAATGGCGGGGAGGGGTAGGGGGTGGGGAATAAGCGCCTTCTTTCTGCCAACAATAAGCCGAAAGGACGTTTCCAGATTTCAAGACGCTATTAGAACTAAGCGAACAACAGGACAGAATAGGCTCGGGATTGGATAGGGGTGGGACGATGCAATGAAATGATAGGAAACATAAGATTAGGGAGACGCCGAAAACAACTGGGTTGTGTATCGAATCTTCGATCGAGTTTGAACGGGTTGGTTGATTTACCAAGAAAATATCGCCTGTTTTTTTTTTGGGTCACTTTCTTTAATTTTTCATTACAACGGCTTCCTCTTGGGAAGACGTTTTGTCATACGTGGCATTGTTGACAAGAAAGCGGTCGACTTAATTATAAATGATAAGCCTCTTCGCTCGCGTCTCTAGGCAAGGGGGGTGAGGGCGTTAAGCGAGCTGGTTTTAAAAATGAAACGCTATGGAAGAGGTTGAGTGGTAATAATTAGTCTGTAAATCGATCAACGAGCATCGAGCGATGGACGGTTGAATAACTGATGCCAAAACACTCGGTTTTTTTTTGGGCATCGGACCTTCAACAGCGTCGAGTGGCTTTCACTCTCGTAGCAGCACGATGAGAGTCTCTCGTTGGTCCACTGACCTGACCATGCGTACGTGGATGACTTGGGGCTCTCTCTCACGTTCGACGTTCATAACCTACATGGCATCCATGTGAGCTTTGGGCATACAGGTTAAGTCAGAGTCTCGGCGCTAATGTTCAACGTTCATAACCTACATGGCATCCATGTGAGCACTGGGCATACAGGTTAAGTCAGAGTCCCGGCGTTAATGTTCAACGTTCATAACCTACATGGCATCCATGTGAGCATTGGGCATACAGGTTAAGTCAGAGTCTCGGCGCTAATGTTCAACGTTCATAACCTACATGGCATCCATGTGAGCACTGGGCATACAGGTTAAGTCAGAGTCCCGGCGCTAATGTTCAACGTTCATAACCTACATGGCATCCATGTGAGCACTGGGCATACAGGTTAAGTCAGAGTCTCGGCGCTAATGTTCAACGTTCATAACCTACATGGCATCCATGTGAGCACTGGGCATACAGGTTAAGTCAGAGTCTCGGCGCTAATGTTCAACGTTCATAACCTACATGGCATCCATGTGAGCATTGGGCATACAGGTTAAGTCAGAGTCTCGGCGCTAATGTTCAACGTTCATAACCTACATGGCATCCATGTGAGCACTGGGCATACAGGTTAAGTCAGAGTCTCGGTGCTAATGTTCAACGTTCATAACCTACATGGCATCCATGTGAGCACTGGGCATACAGGTTAAGTCAGAGTCTCGGCGCTAATGTTCAACGTTCATAACCTACATGGCATCCATGTGAGCACTGGGCATACAGGTTAAGTCAGAGTCTCGGCGCTAATGTTCAACGTTCATAACCTACATGGCATCCATGTGAGCACTGGGCATACAGGTTAAGTCAGAGTCTCGGCGCTAATGTTCAACGTTCATAACCTACATGGCATCCATGTGAGCACTGGGCATACAGGTTAAGTCAGAGTCTCGGCGCTAATGTTCAACGTTCATAACCTACATGGCATCCATGTGAGCACTGGGCATACAGGTTAAGTCAGAGTCTCGGCGCTAATGTTCAACGTTCATAACCTACATGGCATCCATGTGAGCACTGGGCATACAGGTTAAGTCAGAGTCTCGGCGCTAATGTTCAACGTTCATAACCTACATGGCATCCATGTGAGCACTGGGCATACAGGTTAAGTCAGAGTCTCGGCGCTAATGTTCAACGTTCATAACCTACATGGCATCCATGTGAGCACTGGGCATACAGGTTAAGTCAGAGTCTCGGCGCTAATGTTCAACGTTCATAACCTACATGGCATCCATGTGAGCACTGGGCATACAGGTTAAGTCAGAGTCTCGGCGCTAATGTTCAACGTTCATAACCTACATGGCATCCATGTGAGCACTGGGCATACAGGTTAAGTCAGAGTCTCGGCGCTAATGTTCAACGTTCATAACCTACATGGCATCCATGTGAGCTTTGGGCATACAGGTTAAGTCAGAGTCCCGGCGCTAATGTTCAACGTTCATAACCTACATGGCATCCATGTGAGCACTGGGCATACAGGTTAAGTCAGAGTCTCGGCGCTTATGTTCAACGTTCATAACCTACATGGCATCCATGTGAGCACTGGGCATACAGGTTAAGTCAGAGTCCCGGCGCTAATGTTCAACGTTCATAACCTACATGGCATCCATGTGAGCACTGGGCATACAGGTTAAGTCAGAGTCTCGGCGCTAATGTTCAACGTTCATAACCTACATGGCATCCATGTGAGCACTGGGCATACAGGTTAAGTCAGAGTCTCGGTGCTAATGTTCAACGTTCATAACCTACATGGCATCCATGTGAGCACTGGGCATACAGGTTAAGTCAGAGTCTCGGCGCTAATGTTCAACGTTCATAACCTACATGGCATCCATGTGAGCATTGGGCATACAGGTTAAGTCAGAGTCTCGGTGCTAATGTTCAACGTTCATAACCTACATGGCATTCATATGAGCTTTGGGCATACAGGTTAAGTCAGAGTCTCGGCGCTTATGTTCAACGTTCATAACCTACATGGCATCCATGTGAGCACTGGGCATACAGGTTAAGTCAGAGTCTCGGCGCTAATGTTCAACGTTCATAACCTACATGGCATCCATGTGAGCACTGGGCATACAGGTTAAGTCAGAGTCTCGGTGCTAATGTTCAACGTTCATAACCTACATGGCATCCATGTGAGCACTGGGCATACAGGTTAAGTCAGAGTCTCGGCGCTAATGTTCAACGTTCATAACCTACATGGCATTCATATGAGCTTTGGGCATACAGGTTAAGTCAGAGTCTCGGCGCTTATGTTCAACGTTCATAACCTACATGGCATCCATGTGAGCACTGGGCATACAGGTTAAGTCAGAGTCTCGGCGCTAATGTTCAACGGTTATCGCAAAAAATTCCGACCGATCAACTACACACCGATTTAAACGGTAGTTGCCGCTAGGTGGAGCCGCAGTTTTTTCAAGAGTTGAGATATTTTGTTATTTCTCGCAGATTACTCGTATTTGAGATTGGTCTCCACTTACCAAGTGTTTTAAATTATGGGTTTGATAAAAAGGACGGCCGCTTGCGCATCGGGTGTTACCTCCATTACCACGTGTTGCCTCCCTGGTTGCTCAGCAGAACCTAGACTGACCAAGCCTAAAAGCCCAATGATGTGAATCAAATAGTGTCTGGTCACAACTTACCGCTGTGTTAGTGGGAAGCTGCATCTTTTGATCTGTTCTTTTTGATGAATTACTTCACATACAAGGAATTTTTTGAGGTTAAACGCGAACTCCATGAACCCACTCCGTTCAACTGTTGGCATTCTTTTGACAAGTGCCAGCAGAACTTTCAAGACGTGGAATGAGATTAAATGTAAGCCTTAAAGAACCAAATAATAAGTTTGCACATTTCGCATCTTACGTCGTACCTCATTTCGTTGTGTGGTTATTGTGCTTTCCATTTTATCCACAAGCCGTGAATTTGGTGTAAAAACAGTGTAATTCGGACATCTATTTGTCCATCTTGACTAGTTCAAGCCAAACCAAGGAAGAAAACCCTTAGTTTGAAAGAAGGTGTGCAGACCAACCAATACTACCGTTGAGTGTGCAGGTTCTAGGTAGAGACAGAATGGTAATGTAAAAGTTTCTGCGTGAAATATGGCCGCCAAATAACTACTTTACCAACAATAATGCAGAGTACCGGAACACCTCATTAAGTGGAGCCACTTTCGTATCAAATTTAATTTCGATATTTCTCGTAGATTACTCACTTTTGAATATCGTTACGTGTATATCGATCGTTGAGGTATACATTGACGGAGATCTTTTGGGCATGAAAAGTCTCAAAAGCGAGTAAACCTTCGAGAAATATCGAAATTAAATTTCATAGCGGCGTGTTTCGGTACTCTGCATTTTTGTCTGTAAGTAGTCATTTGGCGGCCATCTTTCACGCAGAAATGTTAACATTGACGTTCTGTCTCGACCTATAAACCTGCACACTCAACGATTTAACATTAACGTTCTGTCTCGACCTAGAACCTGCACACTCAACGATTTAACATTAACGTTCTGTCTCGACCTAGAACCTGCACACTCAACGATTTAACATTAACGTTCTGTCTCGACCTAGAACCTGCACACTCAACGGTTTAACATTAACGTTCTGTCTCGACCTAGAACCTGCACACTCAACGATTTAACATTAACGTTCTGTCTCGACCTAGAACCTGCACACTCAACGGTTTAACATTAACGTTCTGTCTCGACCTAGAACCTGCACACTCAACGATTTAACATTAACGTTCTGTCTCGACCTAGAACCTGCACACTCAACGGTTTAACATTAACGTTCTGTCTCTACCTAGAACCTGCACACTCAACGGTTTAACATCAACGTTCTGTCTCCACCTAAAACCTGCACACTCAACGGTTTAACATTAACGTTCTGTCTCTACCTAGAACCTGCACACTCAACGGTTTAACATCAACGTTCTGCCTCCACCTAGAACCTGCACACTCAACGGTTTAACATTAACGTTCTGTCTCTACCTAGAACCTGCACACTCAACGGTTTAACATCAACGTTCTGCCTCCACCTAGAACCTGCACACTCAACGGTACTATGCAACGCAGCCGCCATATTGTCTCTCCTCCGTGTTATCCACACATGGCAGTGCATAGCGCTCGATGGATCCACGTCAAGCGCCATTAGAGGACGATGCTCTTCGTCCGAGCGACACTTCTCACTCTGAAACCCATTAAAATGGAGTTTGCCCGACGACCAATTCGAGCCAATTCTGTCGAATTACCCCCCTCTTCTATCGGCCAATTCGTTAAGCCAGCTGGGCAACGGGAGCCTGAGTTTTCTGACAGATCGTTTGCCCCTTAGTTCGTATGAAACGTTTCGAAAAACACCGCCCATCTGCATTCGCTCTCATTAACGAACAACACGTGGACAATCAAAATAAGCCAATAAAAATAAACAAGTGCTTTTATTAAAATTTTCTATAAAAGTTGAGGGACATGCAATACCAGTGGACCATTTTTTGCGCCAAAGTAAAGCTACTACCGCCACGAGTTTGACGCGACGCACACCCGAACTACATTGATATGCACAAACGGTATTTGCTATTGAGAATCTACGAGCGAAGCAATCGAATATGGACGACGGTATTCGACCCGACCAGGGGACTTTTGTAAGGACATTAATTCAAGCCACGAAAAAAGTTGTGACACCAAAATATGCATAAATTTGCAGCGTACAAATAAAGCAACATATCCATCTCTAGAGATATATTGCAGGATGTAACATAATGTAGATAATGTATAGGTAGATACTGAACGGCAACGGTGTTGGTAATTAAAGCTTCTAAATCTTGACACCAGCAAGGAGTGGTTATGAACTGTTCAAACTGCCAACTTGATGTAATCACGCATCCTTCACGTGCTCGTGTCTGTTGTTGTCGCACACCTGTCAAACTGGCATTCGACTGACAGGTCTCGACACGCGGGCACGTCGCGTGCGTGCGTGCGTGCGTGCGCACGTCCTCGTTTGTCCACGTAGCACGCACCGCATTAATCGAGTTAGTCGTCGCCACATGCCACCCCACGGTGCGTGCGTTACGAGGCGAACGCGTTACGCACGGCGGCCGGTTCGGTCAGAGTCGATTGGTACCGCGCTGTGGAGTGCCGTGAATAGAAGCTTCATTCAACTGACTTGCCACTTTTGCGATTGTGAATTTAATATTGCATTTCTAAGTTGATTTCAGTCGTTTTTGCGATAGCCCCTGAATGCAACCCGCAGAGCATAAAACTTGGCACCTCCACTAGAAGCTAATAAAAAATTCAGTTAATTTTCAATAAAAATGGCGATCATCTACGTAAATCGTGAGAGCACATCTGTGAAAGAATACCATCTAAAGCAACAGTCCTCCTAACAGTAGTCCTTTAAAACAGCCTACTAGTTGAGCAGAAACCTCAATACATCACCAGAACTTTGCTGAGATGAACTTGAAGTTAGATGACATTTAATTAGTTTATTGAGTAAAAAAAAATAATGATCTGTGAGTAAAACCCTGGTTAGCTCCTGGATGCAGCCCGCAGAGCAGATCTGGCTCCTCCACCAAAGTCTGTTGTTAATGCTGGTAGCGATTCGTCTCAGCCTCAACGTTCACCAACACAAAGACTTCGGTCACATTAACGATCGACTAAACTCGGTGGTCGTCCCGACCTAACCCAACCCACGCTGGTTGCTATCAGACCCGGCACCTCCACCAATAACTCACAAATCCAAAGAAAATCAATTGATTAGATCTTTCTTACACTCACAGCCACATTGAGACTGAAAAGTTCTCTCGCTTGTCATTCATTTCCTCAACGCAAACTTTCTTACAAGTAAATTACTTTCCCGCTCGCTTGAAAGAAACACATTGCAAACGCCGACAATCTCGTTCACCGCGAAGTCAAATCGGTTAAACGGCGGAGCCATTCATTCGGAAACACGGATTATAATTCAAAAATGTATGCATTGGTTCTGGTAATCGTAGTTCGCGATTTTGTTCTGCTTGAAATCAGATTTCTTAACGTCTTTTTGTCGTTGACGTTCAGTTAAAAATATGTTTAATCTTCAGCCAAGCTTGGCTAACATAGACCAGCATCGTGTAAGGGGGGAGGCGTTGTAGCTTGGAGAATGCAGAACATTTCTAATACTCTAAATTGTGACTTCCAATTTTTTAAAATATTGTTTTTGTAGTTCTGTGGACAGCAAGGTCTAGCGTTATATTTACACGAAGAAGTCTTTCTTTGCCAGGGAAGCATGGTAGGAATAAATGTACCTACTTATTGTAAAGGAACCGCTAGTCTAAAGCGTACAGAACTACAGAACTGCTAGACGTACTTTTATAAAACTGTCTTATGCATGTCCGCCAGCCGTGAATGGAACATAACCTCACATCTCCAAAATATAAAAATTTGAATTTAATTTAAAAATTAAGGAGCGAAATCTTATTGTTGAAACTCACATGTTTTGTCAGCAAAAATCCCATCAAAATATCCCAGTAAAGATTAAAAATAACAAAATCATAATCTAAATTCAATGGATATGTGGGGTTTTGCAAGCTACTAGCGAGGTTTTGCAATTTCGTAATTCACACAGAGTTTTGCCACAAAAATCCGCAATTATTTTCCCTAAATCGTTCATAAATAAACACATTTTCGAAAAAAGTGGAGAAAAAAATCAGGTTCAGCCACATCACCATCGATATGCTGTGTTGTTCCACGTACCGCAGAGCAACCGACGGAAATTGAACACAGCTCCCAGCAGCATTGACGTGCATACCTATTGTCAGCCCCACAATGGCAGGCTACTCCAGACAGACATGCTGTCTATCCCAGGGTGTCCAAACACCGTGACTGACCCATGCCGTGCCCGTGTTCCAGTTCTGGTCGGCGTACACCCCTTGCTCGACGCAGCATCTCGACGCCGTGCAGCTGGCGTTGGAGCAAATCGACGTGGTGCGACGTCTGGTGGCGAAATACCCGAAGCACATGACGCTGGTCACATCAGCTCAAGGTCAGTAACGCCGATGGTTAGTGGGGAAAAGATTAGCAGACTTTGAGGTTGGAATATTTCTTGAAATTTCAGAGGGAATCGGTTGATTTTGAATCCAATGTACACAGATATAATTCCCTTGTTTACAGATTTGCTGCAAGTTATGTTTCGAGCGTAGGTATTTTCTCTTATGTAGTAGAAAACAGGTGTTAACTATTGACATGTAGCAGAAAGATGAAGCAAATCTGGTTTAAACCAGATGTGATGCAGCTTGTGAGAAAAACACCGTCTTACGTACTTGGTGACAATGTAAGGCGTTTATGTAGACTCTAAAATCTAGCACAGCCATCGCTTTTACTATACGTTTCAAACCCATACTCTGACCTCCTTAAAAACCTCTTCCATGCGGAGATCGCGTACATCCAGAGCAACACAGACCTCATTTCACGGTAGAACTGCCATCTTTAAACGGATGCAAATTCAAAACACTGTTACCAACTTCCCGGCGCTGAGCTCCTTCACAAAATGACACATCTTCTCGTCGCGTGACCTTGAATTCTAATTTTAACGTTGGAGTAACCAATGACAGCGCTCCAAAGATTTCAAGTGGCGTTTGTTTAGTACTCGTCTTGCTAGTTGCTACGTGTTCTTAACAGGTGTCCCTAGATAATCGGCTGGACCCAACAGATCTAGTCCCTGCAGGATTAAAGGCTTAACACTGTCCAGGGGACAGAACCGCTTAGTGCTACACAAAGCTTGCCCTCATGCAGTCGTGTTCGAGGCGACGAGGAAAACACAGCCTCCAGCGTGCTAATCATTTCGCTACAAAGGATGCTCAGGGAAAACCCAATCCCAAAATCTCTTGCATTGATTTGCGTTCCAGTCCACTCCACTCGTTCAACAAACGCAAGGCTAAACATTTTGGATTATCTTTTCAAGTGGAAATTGGGTGTACATAATAAGCGATTTCAGAATATTTTTTTAAAAAATGTTATTCTTTCTCAATATTCTTCATTACGCCCACAAAAATTTTTTTTTTCACAAACATGCTTTTTCTTTTGTAATCAACATTAACTTATTGCATTGACCGCAGCAGGCAGGGAAATAGAGTGCATTTATAGAGCCCACGTATAGAGTCAACGTATAGAGTTCTTGTATAGAGTCCACGTGTAGAGCCCACGTATAGAGTCAACGTATAGAGTTCTTGTATAGAGTCCACGTGTAGAGCCCACGTATAGAGTTTAATGCTGATCCCCCTGCAGAAGTTAAACGACACATAATATGGACACAGCCCGTTTACCGCTGTAGCGTGCGTACCTACATGCATTAGTCACATTCGACCAAGCAGACTGGGGCTCAACCCCGAGTTCAGGCATGTATAGAGCCTTGTCTCGCTGTCATGAACACTACGTGGCTGAGGTAGACAAACGCCTCCCCCCTCCCCCGAAACACGCACACGGTCAATTGATTGCAATCTAATTACCACCGTTAATAACGATCAGCCAGGGGCACGCCCGCGTAGTGCACGACCACGACAACGATGTCGTCTTAACGGTGGATGGAGCGGGGGGATTCGACGGCAGCTAATTGCTCTGAAGTCGACACGAAATTTATGGCCATGTAAAAGAACAAAAAAAAAAGGAATATAATGTCTCGGTCGCGTTTTTGTTGGTGGTTTTCTTCGCTCAAGCTTCGTGGATGGCCGTTCTTCCAAAGTGCCAAGCGACCAATCAATTTGGGGAAAGACACGAGAAACTCGGGAAGGAAATTTTTTGTCCTGAAAACAATTACTTTATTACTTTTCATTATATTGATGTCTTACACGACAAGGAAAGGTAGAGAGAGGAGTGAGAGAGGGGGGGGGGGGAGGCACATTAAGAGCTCATTTTCATGCTCCCGACATAATCTATCAGCTAAACCAAATAGTCCGTACAGTGAAAGGGGTATTGAAAAACGTTCTGAAAATATTATGTTTTCTTTTCGATCGCAATTACCAGCCAGTTTTTCGCCTGGCAACCCTGAAACTTTGTGCCTCGGCAAGACAATCCGGTCTTCCGGGAAGTCCAATTGTTAGGACAGACCCAAGGATGTCATTAAGCTCTCCCTATTGCCACACTCTGCCAACAGAGCGCGCGACGGCGGCGATGGCCGTTCTCTTGTCACCGCCGAACAATGGAGACAGAGTGACAGGGAGCTTCTTGAGACGTCGCCGATGTCGGCGATCTCGAGGGGTGGAAGGGGTTCCCTGGGGTTGACACCCAATCTACGATAGGCGCAACACTAGGCTGGAGACACAATGAAGTGAAACTATTCCGGCCAATGGCGCTGGCCTGGATCTCATTCATCCTCAGTGTTTGTACTAAATTGTTATGTTCGATGCCAACCTTTGTTGACTTTGATGTTGCAGGAATCGAGGAGTCGCACGAGAACGGTCTCCTGGCGTCGCTGATCGGCGTTGAGGGTGGCCACGCAATCGGCACCAGTCTGGGTGTTTTACGCATGCTCTACACTCTGGGTGCTCGTTACCTCACGCTGACACATACTTGCAACATCCCTTGGTGAGCGGAAGCACTTTTTACACAACATCCGGTCCACCATCTTGTTAAATAGCTTCTACCTTCTAGTCGCTCTTCAAAGTTAGAGTCACAACGCTCATGTTAAGGAGCTGGCAACCTGGAGGACCAACGGTGACACATGCGACCGTCATTTTTAACAAAACCTCTGCTATCTAATAATTACAACTCAAAATATCGATACTTGTATATAAATAGTTGTGGTTAGCTTTAAAGGCGATTAATCAATCGTTAGCCAGTCTCAAATGCGATTGAAATTGCTGACCACCGGAACTGACGGTAGCTTTATCTTTGGCTGACCACCATTTATGTCGGTCTGCCAATTATAGGCCAGTACTTTTCGCGAAGACAGTTAAACACTAGCGCTGAGACTTTGACTTCTTGGATACCCAATGGTTGCATGCGTGTTAAGGTTCTGGTAATAAGTAATATTATCATAAGAATTGAAGAGACTTTGCGAGTTCTAATGAGCCTACATTTGCACCTACACTTCTAGCTCGTGGTCGAAGTCAACTGGAGGTGCGATTTGATTGCCCACTCTTTAAAGCATTCTTGTACCGAAATTAAACGCTGTTATCAGAAGGAAGGACAAAAATCACAGCGGATCGAGCAAAAATGACGTTGTTGCGAATGACCCACGGTGGATTTTGTCAGTTATTTATTGTCTTATCTCTGGCTTCTTCAGTAATGTCTGGATATTATTATCAGTTCTGCAACACCACACTTCCTATTATCAGTTTTACAGTTTTTACTCATCGCTACTTTATTTTACTTTAATTTAACCTTTTTTTTTAGGTAAAATAGTTTATTTTACTTGGCAATCGAAAACGCCAGTTTATTTGCTGTGAATTCCTCACTGCCTTAAAGTGCATTGTGAACTGCGTCTCAAATAAGAATGCCCGACGACTTCCTGGTCGCTATTTAGCAAGCATTAAGGTGCCAACGCCGTCAGCGAATCGCGTCCATCGCCGATGGTTTCGAACGTTTCACGGGGCTCTCTCCCTCCCCCCCGCCCCCCCCCCCCCCCCCCCCCCCACCTCTTCGTTCTCAACATCTCGGCCAATTCCCGATGGCATTGCTTTCTTCGCGTCGGCCAAACTTTTTTGGGTCGTCATTCAACTGGTAAACACGGAAAAATGCCAAGTTTTTCTCCCCCGTCGCTGCCAGAAAGATCTGATCGAAGCAGAAAGAAAATTGAGTTGTGTCTGTTCGAGAACGAAGGCACCTACTTAAATCGGAAAGGATCGGCTTATCATATCCTTGAATAGCGTACAGTCGAGACCTTAGGCGAAAAGAAAGTACGCGACCTAACGAAGAGTGGCCTCTTTTCAAAAACATTCGCTCTCGTGATTCTCCCAGAATTTAAAGCCACTCAAAGCTGAATGGTGTTTAACGACGCATTGTTTCGGCACCTGGCTCTGTGGCACTGCTCTTTTCGCGTCGGTAAATTGATAGATGTTAAAGATGAATCTAAAATAGCCAAAGAGGGTCGAGAAACCCGGTGCCGGCACGTGGTCTACTACTTTCTAAGAGCACCAATAGGGACCACCGGCTTAACGTCCCTTCCGAAGGACGGTACAACGCGAACAACAGGATTCCTTCACAAATCCATGCTGTCGAGAGGTTGATAAGCAAGGCGAGTGAAGTTGCTGTGCCAACTTTCATCTTTCCAACCTCTCTCCCGAACAGAACTGGTCATGTGTATGACGGTCACCCATCCAATACCTGACCCAGCGCAGTGTTGCTTAACTTTCATCCCTCCAACCTCTCTCCCGAACAGAACTGGTCATGTGTATGATGGTCACCCATCCAATACGTGACTTAGCGCAGTGTTGCTTAACTTTCATCCCTCCAACCTCTCTCCCGAACAGAACTGGTCGTGTGCATGATGGTCACCCATCCAATACGTGACTCAGCGTGGTGTTGCTTAACTTTAGCGGTCTCACTAGAAGCCTCGTTCACTGTAGTTTATCAGCCTGATGACAAACTCTGACAACAACATAGTTGACGTTCACACATACAATTAAAAGTGTTCGCTTTTATGCTTAAACCAAATCTTTCTTGGGCCAACTCTTGGGTTTATTCAAGGCATATGGAAAAACTTGACCCGTCTCCCACCTTTCAATCCATATCAACTTCAAACAAACTCGCCTGTCGGTCTAACGAAGACAAATATCGCATTGCGGCAGCCGTTTAACGACGCATTTCCTTTTGAAACCACGCTGTGCAAGCCATGTCCGTGCGTAGGTAGATATCTTCTCTGCCTACGCACATACCGCAGGCTGCAGGTTTCAGAGGATGGGCGTCGCACCCAAGCGGGGAGGACATAAAAGAGCGGGCCACGTCTTATTGAGACGGATGGCACGACAAAGATGAGCGGAAAGATATTGGCAGGTGAATTATTGAACCGCTGCCGTTGGTGAAAGTATACGAGGACCGCATGGAGTCCGTGTGTGGAAAATAGCTTTTCCGCGATGGAATGTTTCTGAAAAAGGTCCCTTGAATTTTCACGTGAGTTATTTCTTTAGTGCTCAGTAGGCCACTGTTTTTAGAGAAAATGTAATTTCAGTGACAGGGTTTTGATCGATGAAATAAATTTTTACTGTCCGTATACAAATTTGGGAATCGATCACTTGATCAACAACGTAGTAGCAACAATACGTTCTCTGTATATTTGGCTAGAACGCATTTTATACCAAAATGAATCCGTATCTTCAAGGACCTCTAAAAAAAAGTTATTAAAACGTGTTTCAAATTTCAATACTCTATTTTCTACATACAATTGTGACGCTTGCACGATTTTGGTGACCTGCACGTCAAACAATTTCCCTGCTCTCTGTGATTACCACCAGACAGGTTGAACAAGTTGACAATGTTCTCACGGACGCCATCTTTCCACCGCCTTGCACTAGTTTAATCACAGGGATTCACAAGGCAGACTGTGACACGTCAGCACGAAACAAAACACCGATAATAAGCTGTCTCTCCCCAGAGGAGGCGGCTTTCAAAAGCAAATCTAACTTAACAAACTTTAACAACTCTATTCCTTGCTTTTTCTTGGCGCAAATTAACATTGTTTCTTCGCGCGGACACGCGACGTCGCTGCAGTCGCTCTATTTGTTCGCTTCACGAGCGAATGATAAATGCATGCAGAGATAGGAAGCTTGCATCTTCGCAATTCGACGCGATGAACTCGCCCCGACCTGGCGTCTAATGGGATTGTCAGAATAGTTTGAACGCCAAAAAGAACAAGTTAAACTTTGCACCTTACATAGCTGCATGCACGCTCTTGTTTCGCGAAAAGAAACTTTGTTAACTAGTTATCTACCAGTAATAACCAGTTTAACGACATCTCTTTGTTGTTGAGCGGCGGAATTCGCCGGAGCCAGGGCGCATAAATCATTTATCAGTGTTGTCTCGGCTACCAATTAAACTGATAAAACAACAAGCACCGCGGTGCACAACTCGCACACTAATTCATCGCATTGCATGTGCATTCCATAATGCATGCTCAATGCAGTGGTTGCACTAGTTATCTAGTTAAATAAAGCGGAAAACTCGGACAGCTCTAGATTCTCATGAGATTATTCACAAGTGATTCTATTCTGTGTGCGCTTTTTCTATTGGCAGCGTCAGCTTCGCTTGTAGCTATGGGAGCCGTGCTCGGAAAAATAAAGAAAAACATAGCGAAACAAGATTTCACCGGATTCACCTCAAACTCGGTGCATTACTTAAAATCTGCATCATTTTTGCGGCACAAATAGCTTGGCTTACCGGCATAACGCCGCCCGGGGGATAGGTTGCTATTCTGCACGGCCCTCCTTGGCGGAGGTGAGACACTGCTGATACAGTCTTGCGTATCGTAGTATAATTTGGCAACTGCTTCGTGCTGATAGCAGCTGCGAGAGACACGCGCAAGAATCGCTGTCGCCCTATAAGCACCGACACAATGGGTGCCCCCTAAAGGGCTGGGACACGAGGGGGACGCTCGCGATAGGGGGCCTGGACTTGTTGCGTTCCGAGTCCCGTGGAGGCTCAGGGAATAGGAAATAGTCTTGCATTCTTTTTTTCGTTGGCGTAGATGCAGGAATGGAATCATGCCAGCTTGCTGGAATCGGCCAACTATGACTCGCGCTTTACTCGATCTATAATTCGATCGAGTTCATCCAATACCCGGCTGAAATCACATGCGTAGGCAGCGTTTTACCGGCATTTTCAACTTTAATTTGGATCTCTAGCTCACAGAAACATCCGAATTTCACTACGTGTGGTCTTTCCTATATGAAGCAACGAGCCCTCCACGGTGGTTTTGATCTCGGTACGCATCGCCACCTACAAGCTTTAAGTCGAACTTCGGAGCGCATCAAAATATAAATTAGAGCGACCTTAAAACGTGTGAATCCAGTTGAAAGTGAATTAACAAAGGCGTTTATGAATTATCTCTTTTGACAAATTTTGACGAAACTTTTACTGATGATTATGTACGTTTGTAAGATCATCTTTACCAACCGTGGTCGTTTCCATCTCAGCAAAACAGAGGACAACCAACTGCCAAGGCTTCTTAGACAACTTCGCTGACAATAAGCCTCTCTTGCAATGAGCAACACCAACTCGATAATCAACCCTGGTGTCGGCCCGCTTTGTATTCCAGTCGGCCGTGTCTAGTTAATACACTGCTCGCAGCGCCACGTGCGGCCGACTTGCACACTACGCGATATCTGTTCTCGATTTTGAATATCACCGAACCCCCGTTCGTCTACCGCACGCACACGCTGCGAGAAAACGCCGCTCGTCTGCGAGTTGCAGCGATTTATTTTTCTGTTTTTCGTATGGCATAATAAAAGAGTTGCGCGGCGGTGAAGAATATAGAGCCGTCTGGATCGTGTGATGCATGGGTTTCCGTAAATGTAGCCAATTTATGCGGCGATGCATTTTTCTCTGCACCGCCACGCGTTCTAGCGAGGGGAGGAAAAACACGAGCCACCATCCGCGTTGATGAGATGGGAGATATTCGTATACAGAAGGCGCAGGAGACTCGCATCGATACTGGAGACTTGTCTCTCCCGGATTGTGTCATATCATCCCCCCCCCCCCCCCCCCCCCGACAGACTAGTTCGCTGTCTCTTAGTGAAATCGTCCTGACCCCCCCCCCCCCCCCTCTCCAACCCCCTTCCCCGCAAGTGTCGCCTGCGAAGGCGAAAAGCTAAAATTTATCACGGCACGGCGCTTGCCGCTTCTCGCTCGCCGAGGATGACGCGGAAAGTCCAGCCAGAAGGAAATCGCTGACCCGAGTTATAACTCTTCCTTTATGACGTCACCGGGGGGGGGGGGGGGGGGGAGGGGGGGGGGGAGCGCGGAAATAAAGGAATTCCGTCGCCTTCGTTGCGGTCTGCCTCCGGAACGAACGTCGTGTTCTTTTGTCGCTGCGGCAGCGGAGGGTGCTGATTGCGACAGACGCCATGGCGCGGAAAACCGCGGTAGCCAGAGAGAGAGGTCGACCCTATCACCGCCATTTTGTTCCAATGAACGCCTCTTAATGACTCGCGAGGGGGGGAAAGGGGGGGGGGGGAGTGCTATCTTTGTGTCTTTACTCTGGAACTGTGGTTGCTCTCGTATGTAAAATTGATCGATTTTTTACATTAATTACAAAAAAAGTATCGGAATTGCAAAGCGAATCTCCACTCCATTACCCTACCACGGCTCTCTTAACGTCTCGCTACACGTTTTAAGTCTGCTGGGGGTGGTGGGGGGGGTAGCGCGGGGGGGGGGGGGGCGATTCACAGGCTTGGTGCATCCCATTGAACGCCCTCTGTGATTATGATTATTATTATAACGAAATCGATGAACAACCAAAGCTGACGCGGCGCCAGCATCGGCCGGTGTTCGATGAATGAAATCATTTCGCGCATTAACTCCGAGACCCGCGTAATTAACCTCGAAACTTGGCCCCTGGAGGCGTTGGCTGAGGGTGGGAGGGGGGGGGGGCGATTGCAGAGCACGCGTGTGAAATGGCTCTGAATAATTATGCCCCGCCGCGGAAGTTTAGAATGAAACTCTTTCCGCGTGAGATCGGACGGCTCGCTCCTGCGAACTCCTTGAGAGGAATTAACGCCGATCGGATCAAAACGTTGCACAATTTAAAGTGTGTACCTTCGAGTCCAGCTCGACGTTCTTTGCGCCTCCCGTTCTCATAGAGTTTTGTCTCGCCAAGTTTGCTTGTTATTAACTTAATTATCAGATTGCGTCTCGTCGGCTGTCAACGCCGACCCCCATCCTCCTTTGAAACACGTCCCGATATCGATTTCACTCGGTCGAGGTGTGACTCCCGCCCGTGGGGTCGTGAGTTCGCGACTCGTGCCCGCCGTGCATCGGAGTGGCGAGAGACCTTCGCGTGGCAGTCTTGTGCCTTTCAAGACTAACACGGCGTTCCAACATGGCGGACAACATGGCGGACAACATGGAGGACAACAACTGTAGTTTTGATTAAAGCATGGATATTCTTTGGTTGCATCTTCAAAGTGACCGAATCGACACATTCCTCTTTTTAGTGGATCGCGGTTTGAATCTCGGTAGAGATGTAGGATTTGGGTTAATTTTAAGGGCGCCTCCTTTCAGTTCTAGATATAATCACCAGGTTTCTTAATGGGCTCATCGAAAGTAACCTTTCGATACTTTGTTTAAACACAAAATAATTTATCTGTCAATGTTTTTACAATACCAAGGAGAATTATTGTGAAATCTGTACCTATTGCATGATGCCAACTGCCCAACGTGGAGTGCCAAAACGTAGAAGGCCCCACCCCTGTTGGGGGGGAGGGGTCCCAAGTCACGGCAACGTGTGTTTCGGACATCCTGCCACTTGGACACGTCCGAAGCCCCCCCCCCCCCCCCCCCCCCCGAAGTGCGATTTAGGGGGGTCGCAAGTCTTGGGTGGCCCGATTATTTGTTCCTGCCGGACTAGCGAGGGACGCTGGAACTGAAAGTCGGCCGCATAAATGTATTAATTTCTGTCAAATATCTGGAAATTAAAATGTGAATTTAGCACCGGTTCGACCCTTTTGCAGAGTTGAACCTTCTTATCGCCGGATGGCGAAATGTATTGTCACAAGCTGGTGGGAAAAGGTTGAAAGCTGGTGAAGTAAACTGCAATAGAGACTTATTTATTGACCAAAAAACGGTTATCTTCTTCCATTTCCTCTTAGACTTTTCTTGTGCGAGGTAGAATTGAAGTTGTAACTCGTATCGCCTGATGCATCGTTTCTCATGAGTTCATCAATGACTTTTGAGATTAAGACAGAGTGCCAGCGCTAACGTCAAACGTTCTGTTGAGCAAACGAGCCGGCAACACTTGGTAATGGTAGAAACCACCCAATAGCGCTTGCAACCGTGATTTAACAACAGTTGTGACTCAAAATATCGATAAATGTAGTGTATCAATTGTTGCATTGCGCATTGTTCGAGCTCTGTCCAGTCTCAAATGCAAGTAATATGTGAAAAGTTATTAAAAATAAGTGCATGACTCACAAAAAGAATGTGACTCCATCCTAGTAGCAACTCCCACTGGGCTGTAATTTCTGTGAATACAGTTTAACATTAGCGCTAAGACTCTGACAAAACCCATAAAGACAGTGTTCTCACCTAACCACTTAGATGGTATGATGGCTGACTGCTTTCTCATGCAGGATATTAATTTTTGGTCTCTGTTAGGGCAGACTGCTCGATTGCGGACGAACCGGGACAGCTACCGCACCTTGGCGGCCTCTCTGAATTCGGCAAGGTAAGACGCCATCTCTAATTACAATCCTCATCTTCCATGTAATACTTGCGATAGACACCGAACTAAACATGGTAATTGTTTAATTACAATGTAATCAGCATCGGCATTTCGCTCGTGAATCGACGACCCCCCCAATTTGAGTCGAATGTCTGGAGACGCGGTAGCAACGTTTTGCATAATAATTACTCGCTGGGAATTCTAGGATCTAGTGAAGACAAAGTTTCGCCCTTCTGCAGCGAGCAAGTTATGAACGCCGTGGCAGCCAATGGTTCAAGTGAGAGGTCTTACGAGGGCTGCGACTTTATTACGCTGGCCGGGGGAAATAGTGGAACTTAGCGCAAAAAACTTAGCGTAGTTTTAATAGCGCCGTGTCTCTCTGCCGAGCTCGAGATTTCCCGGCAATAAAGTTGTGGAAGGAGCAAAAGGAGAGTCGAGTCGTGGCAGAACTGGCAGCTGTAAAAACATGTGCAGCGCTCCGGTGGCAGCAAAACGAACTGCACAATGGCTGCTGCGCTCTCTTTGACAATATTATCCTTGTCCTAGCCGGGATGAACAACGCCAGCCGGGGGTCAAACTCTGGACTCTGTGGCATCCGCTTATTAGACTTATCGAGTATTAGAATGGAACATGTGGGACCTTCAATGCTGTATCGCATTATTTGCGAATTCAGACTAGAATCAATATTGACTGAGAAAGAGTTTAATTTCATAAAGAGAGGTGTGAATTGAATTAATTTCTTCTCTGCTCATTCCCCGGTGGGAAATCGAACGCCGCTCGCTCGCCAGCTGTCGGTGTTGTTGCTAAATAAATTATATTAGCATTTTCACGATTGAATTAACAAATCCTTTCCTTCTGGGAAAACTGACACGAAGGCGTCTTGATTCCTATCTCGACGCTTGGTTTTTTACAACTTTCAAACGAACGTTGATCCACGATTCGTTGTGGTCCACGCTAAGCATTTCGTTTTTCCGGACTTTTCTTCCCGTGTGATTTCGCCATCTAGCGCGTTGTGGCCGAGTTTTGGTAATAAAGTAACAGTTGCAAGTATTTTTACTGCTAAGAGCAAAACTATTGGCTCTTCAGATGCCAGACTTGCCCGTGGATCGGGGCTTCTTAAAACTTTGCATCGAAGAAACTTGACACAAATTTCTAAACTCGTAGTTCGTTGTGGTTCGTTGGCTCTCACCCGGTTTTCTCTCATCTTGCTATTGCCGTCTTGACCCTTTGAACATCAGACGGCACGCGCTGAGATTGTCAATCCCCCCCCCCCCCCCCCCCCCCCCCCCCCCCCCCCCCCCCCCCCCCCCCCCCCCCCCCCCCCCCCCCCCCCCGCCCCACATTCCACCTCGTCAATCGCAACTCATCCACTAGATCGTAATGACCAGAGGGAAGTACAGCGTGCACCGCCTAAAACAATAGTGTATAGTGTAATAGTGTATAGCGCACAATATGGGAAAAAGTGTAGGTACATCCTACAACATGCTGAATGAAAACTAACTCAACTTTTCAAGTCTTGCACGGGACCGTCGATGAATGTAGTTTTTGAGTAACTCTTTCTTATTTGGAGTAAGTTCAAATGATTCTATCCATGAGTGTACGACAGATACCCTTGTATATCTTTGCCAATTTGCCTTCTCTCATAACTTTACATCCCTACTGTTCGTTTAGAATATAAAAAACAGAAAAGTCGAAGTCACACAAAAATAAGTCAATCGTTTATCAGAACTTTGCCTCCAAATGAAGTGCCTGGAAGCTGGAAGTGCTGAGAAAGCTCTTAGAACTCAAGATACAGTGGTGTCCCTTCGGTAATGGAACTGCCTCTGAATTTACCCGAGATGGTCTTAGCATATAACGCAAATAAATTACATCCTGAACGGGAGGTCGCACCGGATAGGTAAACATGACGTGCCGAATGTATGCATGTTTATACTACAACTTCATTACATTTCTGATAAGTTTTCATTAACCTGGGGACAAAGCATCGTTGCAAACGCCCTCCTGCCGTTCCGTGCGTGTTCCGAAAGTTAGGACGACTAAGCATGGAATCGAATGGTCGCTTCCTGTCATCCAGCAGACGCTCGATAAAACCCTCAGGAGTATGCTGGGTGGGGAGTGGAAATAAGATGCATGCGGCAAGCCGGATGGGGGAAGCGTCCACCTCACCTTTTGACACCTACTGTCCCTTCGAAATTGCATCGGACAAAATTTCAATTGAAATGATTGGTGAAAAACTCTACTCGAAGGAAGCTTGTGTAATCAATTTCCTATTCTAACAAAAACTATTTTAAATGGGTTTTGAATGCTAAGTAAAGGGCAACTAAATTTCCCGACGTTTCGTAACATATACTAGTTACTTCTTCAAGAGTTAGAGCAGTCCTGAAAATTTTCCGATAACAAAAGAACCACAAAAAATTATAACAATTACCAAGTTCAAGCTTCCTAAATGCATCTAAATAAAATAATCAGGGTCAATAACTTAAAAACTAATGTATTTTGTATTTTCTGAAATAAAATCCCGATAAAATTGGCGTTTTTACTAACTAACAAATTATGTGTATGGAAAATTGTCAGGACTGCTCTAACCCTTGAAGAAGTAACAGGTGCATGCTACAAAACGTCGGGAAATTTAGTTGTTCTTCACTTAGCATTCAAAACCCAGTTGAAATAGTTTTTGCCAAAACTAGTGCTAAGGATAAATCAAGTAGACATGAGTCTAAAAACCATCAGAACTCTTTCATTGATCATTATCACATTGGTCCATGCATATTATTTGTTATTCTTGAATCAGGTTGCGCGAACTTTGGCGTGGAAATTCCAATATAATAATCAATTATCAGTCCATTATATATAATAATATAATATAATAATATAATGATATAATAATAATATAATATAATGATATAATGATATAGGTACAAACTGTGTTTATTCCTCTTCCAAAGTGAGCCAACCATTGACTCAGTTGAAGGTACGAGCAGCAGTGTAACCTGTACTGTCCCTTAAAGGGAGGGTTTTCATTCAGAATTGCCAGCCAGCTGCAATGAGGGAAATATGTTATGTTGTTTGGAATGAGCCAGGCATGTAATGGCATATTGCACGGGTCTATGACCACTATTGTCATCCAGGCTCACCTTGAGTCTGGAAAGTTTGCAAGTTGGTCGTGCTTTGAAGCTCTTCGCCGATACCCGGGATCTTGTTCTGCTTCAAGAAAGTGGAAAACCTAACGTGAAGTAGGTTAACTTAAAGAGAAAATATAAAATGCCATCATTAAATCCATAGAGAAATTCAAATTACCGCAATTCATATGCATTTTTTTCTTAGCTCATCGCGCAATCACAAAAACCTTTCGGATTTCAAACTGAATTAATTCACACAACTTATGTATAAAATCTGGCACAAAGCAATGCTTAATTTGAAACTTTTCATATAAATTATTGTGAACCATAATTTTCAAGCATTGATTCCTCTTTATCCACATTTTCCAGTCAATTTCTTGCGAAATGCAGCTCTTTTAAGATTCATCCTGGTGCCATCAAGACTAGAGATCAAATCCTCAAGATGTATTCCCTTAAAAACAGTAAATACAGACAGAGAACTTGGTTTGACAATTTTCAACACTTTGAAATTTTGAAAAATGTGAAGCATTAATTACCGTGTGAATGAAAAAATAAATAAACACAACCATACAACCGTACAAAAACATGCTCACGCGAGGAAATTAATTAGCATTACCATGTACTAAATATCAAAACGATTCGTTGATACGGCCATGCCTTTAGCTTTTATCTATAGGATTTTTTCAGATATTTTCGAATAAATTTCAACCCCAACAATTTCTAACTGTAATTATTGATAGAAGACGGGATAATTCTTGCTGTCGACATGAAGGTTATCGCTCAACTCCAGTCAAGGCCACGCAGCTGAGAATCAAATACCTACATCGTTGTAACGAACTTTTCGTTAGTTCAATAGCGAGATAGCAAAGCTAGAAAACTGAAATGCAACATAGGCTAAAACCGAAACCAATCATATCAATTATCGTACAATTGTCGGAAAATTATAACTCTATTTTAATGATGACCCAATGTTGAGGGAGCTCACGAATAAACTGGTTTTTTATATCGAAATTTGTAAAATCCATGTTGTTTTTATCTGCTATATCTAAAGTGGTCGTCGCTGAAATAAAGGGGTTGACTAGGTACTACGAAGACACTTACACTTGACTGGATCCAGTGTATTCAAATGTTTTAGTCGGTTCGGTTTTTTCATGTAGTATGTCATTCTACTAATATAATTGCTGTACTGCACTTTTTATCCATATCCAATACAATACACACTTCAATCAACTATCATCAACTACAGCGCAGTCATTAAAATTATGCATTCTACAGAACGTTTTTTATTTTTCAAAATAAAAAATAAAACTGTGCACAAAACTACAACTTTTCTACAAAACAGTGCACGGTCATAGGTAATGGTCCTGAAAACCCATGCACACATCCGCTCCACGGACTCGGCCTCATCGAAACAAAAGAGCTGATTAAAACTTCCCTGCGTAGCCTGGACTCGACACGGCGTACTCTAGGCAATAAACCGAGCAACGTTGACGGCGTCCTCGCGCCCCACTGCCCGCTCGACGCCCCACGCCGTCGAGAAAGTTTCAACCAGGTTCGGGTAAAGCTTGCCGCTAACTTCCCGCCTCGTTTGCCAAGACGAGGGAAAAACCCCGGCCCGTCGCCCTCACGGTATCCCAGACCAGCACACGGCTTGTCAAGTTGAGCAACAAATTGACTCTTCAACCGAAACGGTTGCTCGGAAACGTTCGGGAAAGAAAGCCGAACGGGGACATTACACCAAATTCAAATCTAAACGCTCTCTGCTGCCGAGAATGACAATTGTTTTTCTGGTCACAAAGTTTGGTTCACCCAGTTCACTTACGGTTTATGCTTGTAATTGAAGTAGGTACAGAAAAGGGACGACTTCACCTGTGGAGGCTTGAATACAAACCACGGTTTTCCCATTGGCTCAGCGGACATCAGAATTATATTACCGCCATAACCTGGAGTTGGTTTTGCATTTAAACTGCGACTTAAAATAAAAAATAAAAACTCTTTTCGTTATATTTAAGTTCTAATCGAAAAAAAAACTTTATATTTTTCTTTGGATTACCTTTTTGTTTTGCTATCGTTCGTCATTGCGTGGTTAACCAGGCGAGTGGCTGTCGCTAAATGACCATTCGCTAACGACCGTAGCTCACAATGCCCGCTCGACGCCATCTCACGCTGACCCCGTTTCCTTGCCCGCGCCGTCGACGTCGGTTTCCTGCCGTAGGAAACGTCGGCGTCGCGGCGCTTGCCGTCGCTTTGTCCGACGCCGACACTATGTTCCGACGCGTGGACACCGGCGTCGTGACGGTGAAGACGCTCTTCCCCCCCTCCGTTGCCTCTCCATTCTTTCCTCCCTCCGTGAAGTCCTTTGAAATGTAATCTCCTACTTTCACTTTCTTCGCAAATGACCCGAAATATTGGCTCTGAGAATTACGAAAAGATTCTATTTATTCTATGGTAATATTTCTGAAGATTCTTTTGCATATAAATGTGAGAAGGTACAGAAAACCAACTACTGGTGGTAGAAAAAACACAAAGGACGGCAGCTTATGCATCCACGTTATCAGTGTAATATTGTTTTTTACTTAAAAAATCGCAACAGACGCTACAACGACCACCCCTTGAATTCCTGATCGCCGACCAACCTGCCAGACTGATTATTTTGAATACGCGTTTGCTCGACGGTACCATACAGACTTTTCAGAAGTAACCCACATCGGCTACAACGCCTTCATCTCGAGCTTAAGACAGCGTAGAAAATCTAAAAAGCAATCATCACATGTCCTCAGGTTGGAGTGGAGACTTTATGGACCTTTTATTAATTTATCCCAGCCATTTTACCAAGCTGTCATTTTGATTGTCGAGGGACAGGTACAGAAATGGGACATGACAGAGTTAAAAACGTTCTAACGTTGAACTACGCCTTATTTTCTTCGTGCGGCGACGTCGTCCGAGCCGCGACGCTCCATGCGCGACGTCAAGGAAAAACAATTATAACTTTGTACGTCGTCGCGTCGCGAGCAATAAGCACGTGCACCGACGCCCAGCGTCGTAATCACCGTCCCGTCGCGCGTCGCTGTCTGACACCATCCGACCGCTCGCGTTAGGAAGGGGAGGGCGATTTGTCCGAAACTTAAGCCCTTCACAACAACGTGTCAGCTTTTTGTTATTCCCCTGCAGCGACGACATGGGGATGACAAAACTTTCCAGACCCCCCGCTCCCATTCTCACTCTTAAACACAAACAATATTCGTTTTCTTTTACGTGCGGCCGCACGGTGGGAGAGAAAAATTGGCAATCTTGTCCGGCGAACATTCCATTGTATACTTGACAAATAGGAGGGTACATCATTCAGCAGTTACAATGAAAAAATGTCTCCTTCGTTAACCCCGAGCTCGCCCGCCTCCAGCATCCCGCACAGAAATAATGGGCGACGTTGGCTGCTATATCAATGCTAGAACCCTTTTGGCACCATTCCTGTGTCGACCGACGTCCATCCCTCTTCCCATTATCACCGTGGGAAAGCCTGTCTATCGTCGGCCGTCACGATCAAGTCCCTAGAGAAAAACAAGTCGCCACCATGTTCAATAGAGCGCGCTGACGCGGCCTTGGCTCGTCGCTATTAACACTGTAGACCGCTCAGAGCAGGCTAGAAAATACAGTGTGGAGATTGGTCAAATGAGATCAGTGCTCATTTACAATGCTAGGGTTTTTTAGTAGATTTCTTGACAGATTTTCTTGTGAGTTAAGACATTTTCTTCTGTAATTTATCGCAAATTACTCACATTTCGTTCGACTGGTATACTCTTAAAATATTTCCACTTGAGCTTGATGTAACGCCAGCGATTGATATACATTTATCGGTATTTTGAGTCGTCATTATTTAATTGCAGAGTCTGCAAGGGGAGCTAGGATGCCCCCTGGCTAGTCTCGAACCAAGGCAAGATGCAAGCAGGTAGTCTGAGACAAAATCCAGTGGATACTCCTAGCTTTCCACTTGCAGCCCCAGAACCTTATGACCGACCATGACTAGCATATAAGCCGCGCCACTGGCTGGCTTGTGGATTGCATTGCTGCGTATTCGGTCGACTTGGACCCATAAGTGGGCAAAGGCGTCCTGAAATACAATCTGCATACAATCTGGACAGTAAAAGTATACTGTACAGTCAGTGCTGTGTATATTATGGAACCCTGATGAGAAACTGTCCCTTACACCACAAGTCTTTGTTTAATAGAACTACCATAAGCTTACCATAAGCACATGTTTGCGGCTCTTTTCCCCAGCAGAACGTTGAACATCAAAGTTTAACAGAACATTAACCTGTAAACCCAATGGCAAAATTGTGTCCGCAACAGGGAGCTGGTGTTCTGCAGAGTTTTGCTTCCACATTTAAGTATTGACATTTCACTGCACGACATCTGACAGCTGATATGTTGCTAGAGAGTCTCCGGAAGGCGGTAATCTCATAAAAAATACTTTAGTGAATAGACGGCCGTGATTTGGCTCGGCATGTTCTGCTTGCTAATGGCGCGAATTTATTTATATCTCCGTCGAAACGAGGTGCAAACACGCTTTTGAATCCGGTCAGCCATGTGTGCGCACGCCCGAAATTGTATCATTATTTCCCGTTTTGGGCGCATCAGCGTCAAAAAACCATCAGCTCGACGCGTGCGGGGGGCTGAGAGGGGGGGGGGGGGGGGGGGCGGAGAGAGGGGGAAGCGATGCCTTGTAATGCCTCGCGGTGCGTGACGTGCGTTCCATGCGCTCGTAGAGCGACTCGGCGAATCAAAAGCCCGTTTGCCGCCGTCGCACGCGTGCGAATATTTTACTAAACAAGCGACTCGACGCAAGGCGCCGAGCCGCCTACGTTACGCGGGGTAAACAAATGCGGTGACGGCTGGGTGTCGCCGACGATGCTTATCTTGAAGAATCCTAGAGCGACGCGTTTTAGCCTCAGAGAAAGACTGTTTTCAAACAGACGAACAAAGATCCGTGAGTAAGTTTTCTCCTGGTTTTGTTCAAAACTGAGTAATTTTACCGTCGTACATCAGAACCTACCAATGAAAACAATGATTCAAGGCGACACCTGTCACACACCAACCGTTCTATCGGAGTGTTTCGCGAATTTCGAAAACTGCAGGCACCTTTAACTTTGAAAGAAATGCGACATTTCCGAACAATTCTTTATTCTAATCGCGTTGAGTTGTGCATTCACCCCGGGGCAAACAAATCGAAGAGTTCGGCTCGCCGCAAATCCTACGGTCGGTCGTCGCGGTCCCCGGCGACTTCGCCGCCTCTCCCTGTCGGCGTCGACGACTTCCACCCTCCCACAACGACGCCAACGAGCCAGTGGACGGGATATTGAGACCACTAGTCTTGGCAGGCGCTCAGCGGACCGACTCAGTGGGACAAACCTGATTGATCAGACTGCCCATCCGAAGAAGATATCTCGTCCATCAAGACCCCCCCCCCCCCCTCCGTTTCCCACGCCAAACAGCTATTAAAAGTATTCGGATAGTGGCCGTCTCCATTACCAAACCATATCTCAGCGAAGTTGGGCGATTACTAAAGCATAGAACAGAGCAGCGTTTTTTTCCCTCTTTTGACAGTTTTATAAAGCGAAATCACTCGTATTCCCCCCCTCCATAGCGTTATAGCTAATCACACGCCTGCACACGATAAGATTGCTTTCTATTTTATTAAATAGAGTTTAGTTCAAGTTGTCTCCGCAAAGGCGCGCATTATCGGACAAAGCATACAATCAATGGGTTTACAGGTTTAGTCAGAGTCCCAGCAATAATGTAAAACCGTCATCCGCAGTAAAATACCGACCGAATGACTGCTATGTCAATGCCACCAGGTGGAGTCACCATCTTTTGAGAGTTGAATTTTGTTATTTATTTCAAATTACTCGCAATGAAGACTGGATCACGCGCTAACAATCTTCATCTGTCCTAACTTCGGCAACGATTGACAAAACATTTGTTCATCTTTTGGGTTTAGAGGTTTGTTATGAAAAGACGACCGCGAGTGTCGTCTCACGTTCCTACTGGCAAAACATCGAACTTGTCAGCCACGGCCTAGCAGAAAAAAACACAGAGACGACAAACCTTACTTTGCTTCACCGACCGAACCTTTTAGAATGTATGTAAGTGTTGGAGGGGGAGGGGGGGGGGGGGGGGGGGGGGGGGGGGGGGGGGAGGGGATCCAACCACCTACTCCACTGGAAGAGCGGGGGTCTGTGTTTTATTTTCCCAGCTTCAAATATCTCCAAATGGGAATATTAATTCTCGTAATTGATGGACCGATTTCACGCGACGTAGGCATTCAACCCACGAATAATTCAAGCCATATCACCATCTCCCTCTGTCGCACTGTCCGCCTCTACCCCAGTCTACCCGCATACCTCCTATATTATAGCAAACCAACTGCCATTATACCCCCAGCACTGGAGCATCGCACGAATCTCCTCGTTGCGACCCTCTCGACGACGACGACGACGACGACGACGACGACGACGACGACGGGGGCGGCATTGAATGAAATGATACAAATAATTACGCTGGTCGGTCTATAGCAAGTCGATAGCAATATCCCCCCCCCCCCCCCCCTCCCTCCCCCACCCCAGCAATGAGTGTAAGACATTATTATTATTTACTGTAAGCAGCGCTCTCAGCGGGGGCGGGCGCAAACTTCGACAAACATTAATCTCTCGGCATACTAGAGCGATCGTGTAGCTCTCTCGAATCCCGTAGCTATGACTACCGAGAATTGCTCCATTGAAATTAAACAAACAGGATGCGAAATTAATAATCTGCTGGCTGCAATCTAGGAAGCCGCTCCGTCTTCACTGCAACGTGCAGTCGCTAGACGTCTTGCCTAGCACGGCCGTCTTCAGACAGCCACTGCCAGGTGGATAGAACGGCATGGAAAACAATACGAAAACTTGTCTCAACTTTGATCAGAGTAAAGCTTGGCTGTCAATCCGCGCGGAGCGCTAGGCGAGCGAAATGTTTTCCAATATTATATTCGTGTCGACGCGTTCGTTTGTGTCCATGGAGTGACGCTTGGAATTCGGCGCCTCGTCGTTTTTAAACGCCGTCGGGCATCAACGTCGTCGGGCATCAAACGGGTCACTTGTTTTTCCTCCGCATTATTTTGAGAGTTCTGAACGATTGTAGGGCATTAGCCACGACGCGTTGAAACGCTGTGAGTGGCGTCGATATCAACACGTTGAGCCCGTGGGTAGCCGACGACCTTATTACGACGATGCCAGGCTGGTTGACACGAAAAGCCGTCGGCGTCGAGGAAATGCAATTAAAAATGTGGCTCGGCGTCGACGCTATAACGTGCGAAAATGCTCATCACGCATTGATCAAGGCCAAAAGTGCCTCAAGGGGGGTTAGGGGGGGGGGGTGTGAGGGGGGCATGGTGTTACCACTATCTCGTTAAAAACGGAGCGCTGCGATTTGGAATTTTTCGAAAAAATATCATTTGCATTTGTGTCTCGCGTTGATTGGCTTCATTTGCACGGTGAGTGTGCTCTATGTGTGTTGCCGCCGAGGGGCGCCGACGTGACGTGTGGACCGCCACGCAGGGGAGGCGTTTGAAAGGCTGTAAGCGATCCCACCTATTAATGAGCGATAGCCGCGCGGCGAGCGGGCCGCGCGAGAAGTTTGGTTTAAACAAAACTAATTGGGCACTCAACAGATGAAAGCATTGGTAATTCACTCTCGATCCGGGTGGCCGAGAGCAGCGCCCATGTGCAGCCTGCAACATTTGCAAAGCGCTTAACGCCGAACTTTTGGGTTCGCCAAAGCTTTGCGCCATTTAAATTATCTCCGAACTATGCCGGAACCAATCTAGAGCGCGAGCGCGAATCCCGCGAGGCGACCCCGCGAAGCGTTCGTTCGTTTTTCTTCGCCGAAACTTATGCGAAAGAATAATCTCTGCCGGTTGGCAAACTTTCGCCTCGGGACGAGTTGGAAGGAAAACAAGGGGGCTGTGATCCGTGGTGCGCTTGCATGTGTTTCACTCGCATGGCACTGCACACCCGAACTCGTGTAATGAAAGAAACTTTTGGATTTCTTCGTGGTGCGGTGGAAAACGGGAACCGCAACTGTTGCGATTTTTGCGATAAAGTTTTGCTGAATTGCGCAATAAATGTGCGCTATGAGATATTGGTCCTTGTTGAAGAAGTGTACATACGCTTAGCACTCAGTACTCGCTTAGAAAGTAACTTCTCAAATAATAACTCTGCAATTCGGATTGGAAAGAAATGGCGGGATGGCTCTCATTACAAATAAACAACTTTCTAAAACAATGCATGTGCATATCTCTGTCAAACTTCCCGTGAACCATTTGCCATGGCTGGGAGGTAAATACATAACGGAAGGTGATTTGAATAAGTTATGACCACGACTTAACCGAGGTAAACACCGCTCCAAGCGCAAATGTCTGTCATACAAGCCTACTTGATATAACTGAGGCTAGCATCTGTCAAATATCGTACATACATTGTGTCTAGTATTTTCACCTTGGCACTAATGTAAATTGTGTGGCAGTTTTTTCCATGTTTGTACATGATAGTACTTATTTTGTTGGTAGAGTACTTCCCCTGAATAGAGCTGTGCATAGAGTATAGATCTACAAAAGAGACCATTGCTGGGGCATAAGCTCTCTTCACGGTCATTTAGTTAGGTGTTATAATATAAAGGCTATCTGAGCTGGGTTGCCAACCCACGGACACTTTCGACAAAACAGCCAAATCAATCAATCAAAAAGAGCAGAAAAGGGTAAAGAGATTTCAGCAAAAAGCACTGAATCACATGTCGTGGGAACGAACGGTTTGGCGTGTTGGAAACACCGGTCCTCGAGAGATCACCGAAGTTTAGCAACACTGCGCTGGGTCAGGTATTGGATGGGTGACCATCATACACATGACCAGTTCTGTTCGGTAGAGAGGTTGGAGGGATGAAATTTAAGCAACACTGCGCTGGGTCAGGTATTGGATGGGTGACCATCATACACATGACCAGTTCTGTTCGGGAGAGAGGTTGAAGGGATGAAAGTGAGTACAGCAACTTCACTCGCCTTGCTTATCAATCTCTCGTCAGCATGGATTTGTGAAGGAATCATGTTGTTCGTGTTGTACCGTCCTTCGGCAGGGAAGTTAAGCCAGTGGTCCGCTTGGTACTCTTGGACTGATGTAAAACCGTCAACGGGTTACTCTTCTACGATTGAGAAGCAAAGCTTTCTACAGTTCAACATCATCCCAAAAATCACCGACGTCATAAAAGTGTAGCGCACAGGGCCCGTTGACAAAACGGTGCGTCGTTAAACTGACAAAGACTCATTGTCAGAACTGGAAGTCTGACTGGATAATGAACTTCCTTTATGAGCCCCAGTTTGTCATATAGTTGATCCGCTAGACTTCTATGAAATGCGGTGACTTTGAAAAAAAAAACCTACTTTTCCCCGCCGTGGAACGAAATGCAAGTAATGCACAACGCCCTCCCCCGCGCCGATCGCTGATTGAGCCGTGGTTCGATCGTCTCGTAATGAAGTTGATTTGCATTGATTGCGGTAGTCTGGATGCCGTTGTAGCGTCATGGTTAGCTCTTTTCGTGCACAGCTCGCAGCTAATACGGCAGAGTGCATTGCCGCGTTCCCCAGATCTACCGTCGAGTGGCACTCAATGACAAAGCTGATCGGCATAAGGAGTGTCTTGGCCCGATTTCAGATTGGTTCGTTGCACATCTGATAAAGTGCATTGTCTGCCTGGTGGCGGCGTTTGGAGAGCTTTGTGTGGTTTTGCCGGCGACACTCTACGATTGCCGTCGGGCTTTTGGGGTAAAGATGGGGGGGGTAATTCACACACGGTTTGCCCGATTGGTAATCTAGGTTGGAGAGAAAATGTAGATTTTATAGAGCGAATAGATCCCATTGTCTGACGTTCTGAGAGCGAATACAAGTAACGTGTTCATAATTTAAAACAGAAAACAGGCTCTTTGCTGCAGAAAACAGAAAATAGATCTCGAATAACAGCTAGAATATATTAGCGTAGTTTTATAGCACATCTATAAAACTAGTCGCAACGCAAATGTTTCTTAGAATGAGTTGGTTTCTCCACTAAAACTGAGGTTGAGCAACATCACACTCGAACAGGCTTTGTATGGGTGACCCGTGTATCCAACACCGCATTTTACCTCTGTTTAGCACCGTGGCATGTTTAACGACGCACTCTGTTGCAGCTGGTGATCCGTGAAATGAACCGTCTGGGCATGATGGTGGACCTATCGCACGTGTCCGTACCAACCATGCTGGACGCTCTGCGCGCCAGTCGTGCACCGGTCATCTTTTCGCATTCTTCCGCGCACGCGCTCTGCAACAGTTCACGCAACGTGCCCGACCACGTGCTCAAACTCTTGGTAAGTCTGTCACATGCGTAGCTAGCCGCGAGCGTGATTTCAAGGTCAGCGGTACGACTTCAAGGTCACATGCGCGCTTTCAAGGCCAATTGCAATATTTTTTAAACATTTCAACAGCACAAGGTTTCTTGTTCGACGCAGTGTGAATATTTTGAGTCGTTTGAGAGTGTTCACTTACCTACTGGCTAACAATGCGTTGGCATGGCGACTACGAGCTTGTTGTTAAATCGCCTTATGCTTTGCTTCTCAACGCGAATGTCTGATATCGTGAGCAAGCTGACGGGAGCCAATTTTGTTAGCATTTTTTACGATGGAAGTATCCTCAGTGGTCTTTTGTAGACCTGGAATTTGCATGAGAGCCAACACCGTTCAAATTCCACCGTAAATATTGATGTTTCTTTTCATATAAAGTTGCCAACACTGCAACGCACAAAGGGTGTCTATTCGATCAAAGCGTTACCAACTCTCAGAGGCTCAGTTATTAGATAAGCTACACCAGTACAGCTTATCTGAATGTTGTCAGTGAAACCCCCGTCTCGTCATCTATAGATCCACGAATTGCAAACCAGCGTAGAAGGTAATAGCCACTGAAATATCAAGCCCGTCTGGAAGAGGTTCTTTATTTGTCTACGTTTTGCTACCAGAGGAGTAGAGAATTAATAAAAATTTAAAATTAATATGCTTTAAAAGTGCAAACATAAAAGCCATTTTTATTTGCCAAATCTAAACTGTGAATAGTGAAGCAAGGTTACGGTAATTATTTCGCTTTGCGTTACTTTTATATATGGCTTGCACTTTTCCGGGGTCATGCCCCCAAAACAAGTGCACGAGCGCGACTGTTATTTACGGGAGTGTCGGTCTCTTTGTGTGCCCTTGTTAACTGATTGTCACACGTGCCGTGAGGCCAAGAAACGAGCAGCGCAACACGCGGCATTGTTGTTCACGCGCCGCGGCGTCGATGAGTTACTGGCGCGGGACAGCAGATAAAATGCGCGGGGCCAAGCGAAATTGTTTATTTACTCCGTCGAGTGGGTGCCCGATAAGGGCGCGCGCGGGGTAAGTGCTTTACGAGCGCACAAGCGGCCGGCCGGCGAACTAATTTAAATGGAAATAGAGCGCGCGGTCAATGAGCGGGATTTTTTTTTTTTTTTTTTTGCGAGTCTCTTCGAGTGCGATTTGGCAGCAGACGTTTTTCCTGTTGGTCGCGTAGATAGGCAGGCAACTTTGGCCTCCCGCGTGGATACGCGATATCGGTGATACGTCAAGGAAATGAAATCGAGAAGTTGCCTGTCCTCGGATTACAATAGAGCTGAGTGATTTCCTGTCTGGCGATTATACTTCAAGAAGCGCTAGAAAATTGTCCCATCAAAAAAGTTTGCCAATTTGTAACAATGATGGCAAAGCAGAAGAAGCCCACTTCTAGCCTAGATTCATGACCGGCTTTCTCTCCCTTCAAGTTTCACCTGTGTTTGTGACCATACGAGCTGGCGGGGTTTTATTTTGATTGTGGGAGAGGTTGGGTACGAAGTCCTGTGTAGCCAAGAGTCACGTGCGCCTAAACTTTCCTAACTTGCAGCCCGGTCCAATCAAAAGGCATGTGGCTTTTAGCTTTTAGCAACAGAAAGGGGTTAGAGGTGAGGGTTTGAAAGCTGCTCTCGTTTCAAAATGGAATGCAGTTTAGCTTAACTTTGCATACGCTGTAAGTCAGTTCGGACAATGCAGAACATTGAGAGTGTTTCACGGGGCTGCAAGTCGTGCACTGCGTCGAGCGGCCGGGGAAGACGTGCATCAACGCCCCACTTTCACGGTGCAGTTGGGAACGCGATGCAGAGAAATCTCGCTTGTCCCCACGGAGGATAGAAGTCTCGCGGTCGACGCCAAGGGGGTCGGGGAAAGAGGGAAGGGGCGATTTTTGGTCCCATCGCTTCGTGAATAGAACAAGATCGACCACCAAACGAGTTCCACCGAAAAACGCTATGAAATGTGAATATTTGAAAGTTCATCGCGTGGTATAGAATCGGAAATGTTGAATATTTCACATTTTCAAACACTGCCCTCCGCTGAATTCCCCGGTATAGGCTTAATTTCTAGGAGATACTTTTTATTCAGTCGATGTGAAAGGGTAGAAACCATCCCTTCCACGCAGACACATAAAAAAACCGGTAAAGACCTCTAGCACCTGTTACATGCTATTTTACCGCAATTTTTTCGCTACAGTTTTTACCGATACATTTCAGTTCAATGCAAATGTGAACTAAATGATATTTGGAGCCCGTTCGGCTCTCAGTCTTCCCTTAGTGAGACATCAGTAACACCCGCAACACCCTCAACACTCGGCTTTGTTCCGATTCACCCTCCTTTACCGTTCCGGCACAAATACCGGTATTCGACTGAGTTCTCCCATCGTCATTTCGGCAAGGCTGACAGCCTCATACAACTCTGTCCCGGCGCATACATTTGCCATTCCAGTCGCCCAAGATCTAGTCTAAATCCTCTCTGTCGTCCCGCCGATCCCAACTCCATCCCGTCGGGCTCATCTTTTGATGCCCGCGCACTGTCTTCCAGACCACTGCATTTTATAGCGTATTTTTATTTACCTATCTCCACGCGAATTCCCTCGTCAGGGCGCGCTCGGAAATCAATACAAACAGCGCACAAAACGCGAGCGATTTTTTAATAAAGAAATTCAGCGCACAAGAAAAAACAACACATTGTCGTCGGCGACGCGAGCGCTGACTTTATCAGCGCGCTGGGCGAAGGGCTTAAAGTCACCCACCCCTAGATCGCTTTGATCCGTGCGAAAAGGATTGTCAAACAAACTCATTCCTCTGAAACAAGTCAATTTGTCTAAATCGATCCACGCATGGGGTCCCGTTCCGCCTCGGATAACTAAAAGGCAATTGGCAGTACGTCTTCCAGCGATCCCACTTTAGTCGCGTGGGCGCGCCACGAAAAAGCCATCGTGTCATAGAATCGGTTATCCGATGGATTGGATGAGGTGCTGTTTAACGGCGCACTGTTGTCACAACGGGTGATGCGGCACTGGTCGTAATATGAAGATCTAATCGGAGCTTGTTAGAAAGATGGAGTGATAAGAAATGATATAATTTATGAAGTACCAATCGTTCCGTTCTGTCAAGAGATTAATAAGCAAGGCGAGTGAAGTTCAAAGTCTGCATGGTCATCTTCCATTCTCCTGAGCATAGCGGCCATGCGCACTGCGGTGTCTAAGTGAGGCAAACTTCCAAGTGAACCCACAGCAACATTGAAAGCTTTAACTGCACCTCATCGCAAGCTCGAGATGCGCGCCAAACCGCTTCAAAGTGTACTTCCCAATGACCCACTTCCACCTTGCTTGGGGATATCAGATCAGATCTTTTACCCACCCTCTGCTCATGGTTCAATTAAACACTCAACGAAGGTCCCATTAGAGGATCTCTGCCGCTGTCCTCGGGATATCTGCTAACTTAGCATCGCCTGGTGTGGACGCCGTCGTAACGCTCGTGGCACACGGCGACCGGAGAGTTGTCGCTAGCTAACGGACAGTTAACTAACCGACAGTTGTGTTCCCGACAGGCGGCGAACGACGGGCTCATCATGGTGGCATTCTACCCGCAGTTCATCAGCTGCAGCGATACTGCCACCCTGCACGACGTTGTAGGTGAGTACAGGTCTCCGCCCGATTTCCCATTCCTGCTCAACGACTTGGTATTTCAGACGAAAAATAGACGATTCAAGGTCACAATTTCAAGGACATCCAGTGTGGCCTTGAGATGTTTGTTCTTTTCGCCTCAAACCGCGCAGACGGAAGTTCAAATACGTAATAAGTTTGATATTTATTTGGAAACTCGCCTTCTGGTTACCGGGGCAAAATAGAAGAAAATCTGTGGCCGAGGCTGATGTCACGGCCGCCGAATGTTTTAAGCCCCAGCTTGGCACGCTGCTGGTGATTGGCCTTCTGCAACGGTGACAGGGGGTTGGGGGGGGGGGGGGGGAAGCCTACGACACCATCATACTAGGACTGAGAGTGCTCGACATGACTCTCCTGCGTTAGGCCCTTGTTCTATTAGATACCCACCATTATCATAAAACGTAACGCCCGGCTTAAAAAACAGTTTTTAATGATAAACGTCTCTCACTCCAGCACCCATTCGTCTCCATAAAAACGTTCATAATCTGCTTCTAAAGTGTACCGACACATCGTGCCATTACCTCTATCTCTCTCTCTCTCTCTCTCTCTGTCTGTACGAGCTGGTGGAGGTATTTACCGGCTGCTGTGACGTATCGAGCTGGGAGCTATTGTTGCGAAGCCGCCATTCTGCCGGCATGTGTGGCCATTCGTCTTGTCTTTCATGTCGCCGCCGCCGTTGCGAGTCGTAATACGAGGGGTTTGACGGCATCCTCCGACATCGTGCTTGTTCTAGGCCCCGCGGGCGCTACATTCGATTGGGGGGGGGGGGGGGGCATTGAAAATAAACCGTAATGCCATTGGGTTTGCAGATTTAGTCGCGAAATTCAGCGCTAATGATTGACTTTTTTTTATAAACAATACCGTCCGGACTGCTTCATCGACGAAGAGGGTATTACGCTCAAATATTCTTAGGGACGCTAGTCTCAACTATTGTTGTACTTTATTTATATTTGTTTGCTAGAAAGGGCGCCTGCAAGCGCCATCGAGTAGCACCTACCGTTGCCTTGACCACGTGTTGCCTGCTCGTTTGGTCAGCAGTACGTTTAACATTAAAGGGACTTTGACTTAACCTGTAAACCTAATAGTAGTGCCACATGATTATTTTTTGGGGGCAGATTCGTAGTATTTTGCAGTGCAGCTCCAAGACGAGGTTTTCGATGAGACCAACGAGCAAAGTTATTAAAATTGTGGGTACTGCAGATAAATTGGTTGATTATTTTGTCCTAATTTTCAGGGTTTTTTTAATCAATTTGCGAGCGCCGGAAAGAACGAAGCACAAAATAAAAAGTCGCTCTTTCAATGAAAGAAAATTTATGTAAAGGTATGCCAATTAGGAGTAATGAAGCGAGAGGGAAATTTCATTCTTTTTGATTAGATAGCTAAATGTCAAGTTGACGAGATGAGACGAATTAACGATTGATTTTCTGCGGTGCGGTGTTGTAGAGAGGCGATAGCGTTTTGCTGGCATCGGGTACGGATAATATTGTGTTATGCAAAATGCGGACCTCGAAATTGGTTTTGAAAACGATTCTATTCAGCCAAGTAAAGTCAACAACATCAGCGCCGGGTGAATCCGCTTTCTGTCGAGCCAGCTCCGCCGTGAAACGTGATGTTCGGCTTTCTTTTTGTGCGGCAAGGCGAGCGCCTCGAGAAAATCCTAAGCCCGGCAAAAAGTCTAGTCTGCCCACAAGCCAAGATGAGGACAGACCAACGATGCTTGTGAGCTGCAAGTCAATGCAGTCATGCTTTGCAAGCAGGGAACAAGTGTCATTTTTATGAAATCATATCTTTAAACTTCATGCAATCACGATATCTCTAATTCAAATATCAAACGAAAATGACAATGCCCCAAAGTACCGGCATTCTGTACGAAGATTTAATGCCGTTGTTACAAAGTAATAAGAGCTATTTTATCATCTCCAACAATTTCTGGAACACATACATTTAACCTGGTACTAGAACAATCACTGTCAGAATTATCCAATTTCACCGTGTTAAACTCGAACATTAAACTCAGCTTCGGGGCCTAGTTGCCACGGTAATTATTGTGTTCAACTGCGGCATTCGATTTGTCCTCGTCCCGCCTTTCTCTGGAAGAAGCAGGAATCCGGGAGCGGCGGACGCTCATGATAAAGGTGCATAACAAACGAGCAGTGAGGAGTCCGAAGGTGATCGATGTGGCACTGGCCATTAGCGCCGGGCGCCGGGCCCCAGGGTGGTTGGGGTGGAGAGGGTGCACCCCCATTTGTTCGAACCCGCGAGGCCGGTTCGCGCACCACACCGACCGGCCGTGAAATTTATCTGCTTTGTCCGAGAAATTCCTGCCGGCCGACCGAGTGGAGATGTTCCCAAACAAACTCGGTGGTAACTCGGAGAACTAGCGACTGGGAGCAGGATTGTTTTCCAACTTGCTTTTCGAGGAGACAAAAAATAATTTACGACTCCCCGCTGAACAGCGACGGGAACGCCGAAACCAATGCGAGCTGGAAGAGACGCGGGAACTATAATACTAATATAAAAGATATTTGAAAGCAAAGTCTAATCCCCAATTCCCATTCCCAATGCTTACTTACTCTAATATGAATGCAATGTTATAGCTTTTCTGTGTGCTCGCAGGAGAGGAATGGGCGGCACAAAAAAAAGCACATACCCCGTCTCTTTCTCCCAGCTCGGCGAGGTTATTTGAAATGTAAAGAAGTAGTCTGCAAAGCGGAAGTATATTTCATACTTTAATTTCAATCTCCGCCGCACGCGGCTGCAGATCGTCGTCCCGCGATGCCGTGTTGGTGGAAAGGGGGGGGGGGGCGGCATGGCGCCGTCAAAGCGTCGTTTCAAATCGGAAAATAGTCGCATATAACTGCGCGCGCGGGGATCGAACCGCGGGCAATCAGTTCCCATTTCGGGCGGGGGATGAGAAGGATTAAATCCCGGTCGAGTTCCGACGGCGGGGCATAAGTCACACTCTGGACGTGTATGTAGGGGCAGAAGCTTATTGCACGCGCCGGAGATCGAAGCCGGTTCTTTAATCTCGGTGCACAGCGCTTTTGAAGTGCATTTTGCGAACTATGAGACAATGGTTCGGATGAGCAATCCGTTACTCACACAATTCCTCCTATTGTACGGTAAAGCTTGGCTTCCGAACAATCTGAGAGATAAAAGAATTCTCTTCAAGCATCCGTTCAGGCGAAGTCGACTGCCCTTCAAGCAAAACGCTAACTCATAATTTTGTATTCATTCAATCGATATTTTGAGCCGGACTGACTTGACTGTAGATCTGTCTGTTAAAAAGGACGGCCGCAAGCGCCATCGGGTGGCAGCAGCCATTAGCTTATGATGGTTTTTAGACTCATGTCTACTTGATTTATCCTTAGCATTAGTTTTAAGAAAAAATATTTGAAAATGGTCTTGAATGCTAAGTAAATGACCACTAAATTTAGTGGGAAATTTAGTTGTCCTTTACTTAGCATTCAAAACTCATTCCAAATAGTTTTTCTTAAAGCCATTAGCTTGTTTTGCCCGTTCGCTCGGCAGAATGTTTAAAATTAGCGCTTTGACTTGACTTAACCATAAACCCAATGCTTGTCTGACCGGATGTTCTCCTGATTTTGTTGCAGCCCATATCAACCACATCCGGGAGGTCGCCGGTGTGGACCACGTGGGCCTCGGCGCCGGCTACGACGGCATCAACATGTGAGTGTCACTACTTCTACATCAACAATAAGGGTGAGAGGGGGGGGGGGGGTGAGGGGGGGGGTTGTATCTCGTTTTCATGGTAAAAGCGATATCCATTGAAGTCGAGAAAGTGAGTGGTTGATCGTCCAGCATATTAGCTCATAATGGCAAAAGCAAAAGCAAGAGCTTTTTTAATCTAGTTTCAAGATTATATTTCAGTCTGAAAATCGGGATCAGAGATCAAACCTTCGCAATGGAGAACGCCAGAATTCAAAAACAATTAAACCAAGGTCAATCAGCCTCTTGATCTCATCCACCAGATTCTAAGCCACTTTCCAAGCCTCCTCAACGCCCTCCCCCCTCACCCCCGAACCACCCACGTCTCTTACAACGCCCGTCGTCGGCAATTTAAACAAGAGTCGCCTCGCCGGGACGCTCTATCCCGTTAAGAAAAATCGCTGGATTATTTTTTAAGTCCTCGGATTGTTTTAATATCGCCCCCATGTGACACCCAAAGAGACTCTTTATTTTTTTAATTACGTTTTGCCTTTGATTGAAACTTAATTAATGAAATGCGTGCAAAGGGAAAAGTAAGCCGACGCGGCCACTAGGATGGCTCGGCAATTAATTCAACACAGACGCTGCATTAGGCTTAGCGCATCGGCCGACTTAAAGGGCCCACGATGGGCTCTCGCTCAGCAATATTTAATTACTCGCTGAACTTGGTGCGAGTGCAGATTTAAGCATGGAATAAATAGGGCACTCCGCGACATAAGCCTATTAATGAGCTTAGCTGTATGAGTTGAATAATGAGTGTGAACCTCTTCAAAACGACTCCCTTGTGTACCTTGAGAAAATAGCAGAGGGCGCCGATGTTGGCGTCGTCGACGCAGCGGAGGCGATGTCGCAGCGTAGAACGTGGGGGCCCCGAGGCAACATCATCGCTCAGTCCTTATCGGGAGTCCCCAAGCGTACTCGTCGTGCACATTGCAATGCCGGCGTGATGCCGATGGTGATTTATAGTGCGAGTCCTTGAACGATTCAAACTTATGGAAATCTCAGTGTCAGGCTTGCGATTCGTGGGCCGATTTTAGCGAATAAAAGCGGCGCTAAAAGTTGGTGATGCTAAACGTTGGTGATGGTAAATTATTTATTATTTTGTGGTGTTTAACGACGCACTGTTTTGACATCTGGCCATGCGGCACTGGTCTAATGGCGTCGGTGAATGAGTGGATGATGCTGAGGATGATGATGAACCTAACCTACCCTAGAAGGGAGGAGGGGAAATCCGGTGCCGGCACGTAGCCTACTCCCGTCGAAGAGCACCAAGGGGACCACCGGCTTCACGTCCCTTCCGAAAGACGGTACAACACGAACAACAGGATTCCTCCACAAATCTATGCCGTCGAGAGGTTGATAAGCGAGGCGAGTGAAGTTGCTGTACTAACTTTCATCCCTCCAACCTCTCTCCCGAACAGAAATGGTCATGTGTATGATGGTCACCCATCCAATATCTGACTCAGAGCAGTATTGCTTAACTTCGGTGATCTAACAAAAACCTTAATGGTAAACGTTGGTGATGCTAAACGTTGGTGATGCTAAACGTTGGTGATGCTAAACGTTGGTGATGCTAAACGTTGGTGATGCTAAACGTTGGTGATGCTAAACGTTGGTGATGCTAAACGTTGGTGATGCTAAACGTTGGTGATGCTAAACGTTGGTGATGCTAAACGTTGGTGATGCTAAACGTTGGTGATGCTAAACGTTGGTGATGCTAATCGTTGGTGATGCTAAACGTTGGTGACCCCCACGCTCTACGAGTGCAAAGTGCAGAGAAGGTTTACATCGTGAAACATTGGGTTTACATGTTTAGTCAAGAGACCCAGCGCTTATTTACAACGTTCTGCTGAGCAAACGAGCCGGCAACTCGATGTAATGGGAACTGATACCTAATGGCCTCTGCAGTTAAATAATAACGACCCTAAATATTCATATATGGAAATCAATTTTTGAGATTAGCATCACTAAAGATTAATTTTGCGTTATTAACTCTATCGATTTCGAGTAATCTGTGAGAAATTGTTACATTAAATTATCAGAAGATGCATCTCGCAGCAACTACTCTTTCGCCGGCAACTTTATTTGATTGATTTGTGGTGTTTGACAACGCACTGTTTTGACATCTGGCCACGCGGTACTGGTCTAAAGACGTCGGTGAATGAGCGGATGATGATGAACCTAACCTAGTCTAGCCTAGAAGGGAGGAGGGGAAACCCGGTGCCGGCACGTAGTCTACTCCTGTCGAAGAGCACCAAGGAGACCACCGGCTTAACGTCCCTTCCGAAGGACGGTACAACGCGAACAACAGGATTCCTCCACAAATCCATGCTGTCGAGAGGTTGATAAGCAAGTCGAGTGAAGTTTCTGTACTAACTTTCATCCCTCCAACCTCTCTCCCAAACAGAACTGGCCATGTGTATGATGGTCACCCATCCAATACCTGACCCAGCGCAGTGTTGCTTAACTTTCATCCCTCCAACCTCTCTCCCGAACAGAATTGGTCATGTGTATGATGGTCACCCATCCAAAACCTGACCCAGCGCAGTGTTGATTAACTTTCATCCCTTCAACCTCTCTCCAGAACAGAACTGGTCATGTGTATGACGGTCACCCTTCTAATACCTGATTTAGCGCAGTTTTGCTTATCTTCGGTGATCTCACAAGAACCGGTGTTTCCAACACGCCAAACCGTTCGGTTTAATTTTAGTGATGGGACTCTGACTAAGCCTGGAACTCAATGGCAAATCGATTCAGATGAATTCTCTAATACTCAAGCAATTCCCTCCCGAAGCAAGTTGTCAACCACTCATCGTAAAAGCCTTGCAATTGCAAATATCAGTAAAAAATATGTTGGTTAATTGGTAAACAGTAAATTGAGCGAAAAACTCATCCTCCGGTGGTATTATCGCAAACTATGCTGGCTTGCTCGTCAGTTATTCTACTAAATTCAGTACACACGATTGTTTTGAAAGGTCGCTTTCAGAAGGACCCTGAGATTGTAGCCTTTTCTGGCAACCCATTGAACCACAACCAGCAATTTAAAAAAAAAAAAAAAAACAAGGTCCAGAATTGATTCTTCAAACACTTCCAGGAGATTACCGCCGAATGTTAGGATTCATGCAGCGAAATAATTTTCTATTTGAACTGGAAGAGAGTGCAAGCGATTGAATGATCAAGATCCACGGCTCTGGAACGCCTCAGAATTCAACAACCGACAGCGACGACTTCTTATCCGCTCCAGCCACCTTCCGTGTCCGCATCCATCAATCATTGCAGAGTTTTTCACAAAAATCCCCGCCACCAGCCGCGCTACTATCAACCGTTTCCACGTTTTTAAACCGACCCAAAGCGCCCGCCTAACGCATGCGTCATCACGCAATGCGTGTGCCAACGTAGTTAATGGTGTTCGCGTCTTGTCGTGCGTTCAATCAGGTTTATCGCATGAGGAAGATCACCGAGGTTTGGCAGGTGCCTGGAATCAGGGCGATGATGACTCGTCATGAGCGGGTGGACCGAACTGTTTGGCGTGTTGGAAACACTGGTTCTCATGAGATCACCGAAGTTAAGCAACACTGCGCTGGGTCAGGTATTGGATGGATGACCACCAAACGGTTTGGCGTCTTAGAAACACCGGTTCTCATGAGATCGCCGAAGTTAAGCAACACTGCGCTGGGTCGGGTATTGGATGGGTGACCACCAAACGGTTTGGCGTGTTGGAAACACTGGTTCTCATGAGATTACCGAAGTTAAGTAACACTGAGCTGGGTCAGGTATTGGATGGGTGACCACCGAACGGTTTGGCGTGTTGGAAACACTGGTTCTCATGAGATCACCGAAGTTAAGCAACACTGCTCTGGGTCAGGTATTGGATAGGTGACCACCAAACGGTTTGGTGTGTCATATACGTCGGTTTTCGTGAAAGCACAGAAATTAAGTATTATTCTCGACAACATAAATTTGTTCAGAAATCGTGTTTTTTCCTTGATTTTTTTATTTGTATTCACCACCACATGACACAGTGCGTCGTTAAACATCACTGAACAATCGATCAATCAACTAGCGGGATGTCACATGTTTTTACCGTAAAGCTCTGTGATTCCTTTGCTCTATGGTAAAATATTCAACTTAACCAACTGCAGTTTTGTCATTACGCCCAATTGAATTGCATCTGTTCATTTTTACCAGTATATCGACACTCGGCAGTGCATATAATCGAACTGATGAGGTTTTGTTTACTTTTTCCGTTCAAAGAGGTCAGTCTAGTACCTACAGAGGTCGCGGTCGATTAGCAGTATTTTAAATATTTATCTGGTTCTACTTTGTTGAACAAACACTGCCACGCGGGTCGAATTCCAACTAACAAATACAAACACGAAAGTCACGGTTGATGGAATGAAATGTTGCAATCCAAACAGTTGGACATTTTAAAACGCCAGCGTTTGACATCATGTCAAACACCCAATCACATGGCCTGTGGAATTCGGCCAAACACGGCGTTAGCTTTTTGTCAAATAAACACTTGTTGCTTTTTGAAGAATCATGTTAAGTTGGTACGACAATGCTTTGTTAACGTTCACATGTGTGACCTTTCGTTTTGCATTGCTTGGGAAAAAGTCGTCGTGCTTATGAGATATTGAAATGAGGCTAGATTATTAAAAGACGGGTTTTTTTTAAGGGAGAAACGTTAACTGTTTATTCTGGGTTTGTGTGGGTATACGTCACATGCCCACCTTTTATTGGGCACTTCGCCTCTAGTCCCGTCTTTGATTTTTTTCAAGACTCGCTTTCGTCTGGAAGATGTCCGTCGCTTGCAGCGCGTGTAAAACAGCTTCGTGTCTTGTGATTTCAGAACGCCCCTGGGGCTGGAGGACGTGTCGAGGTACCCGTACCTCCTCGCCGAGCTGCTGGCCTCGGGTCGCTGGTCTGAGGACGACATCCACAAACTCGCCGGCAGGAACCTCATCCGGGTGTTCCGCCACGTCGAAAAGGTAAGCCTGCCGACGGCTGTGACGGAATTCACTTTAAAGTTCGGGGCCCTTAGACATGAAATTATAGGTATTCTCAAACAACGTTGAAATATTTTCATACCTTAAAATAGCTATTTTTTTCCTCCATTAGAAATCTCTTTATTTCAATGCTGTAATATTGTAGTAAATCAACACAAAAATGTTCGAGATTTCTAAAGTTTGAAGCCAAATTGCGCGGTCGATCGCGGTCTATAGACAAAGAAATGAACTCATGAAACTTGCTGTTCACTCTGCCCCCGTCTTTGACGAAATTACCACTGAAACGAGTTCGTTCCATTGGAAAAATGATAGCGTTAAATAGCAAGAGGGTGAAAGTCAACGGGACCATTTCCAATTCGCAAAGTTAGGAATAATTTACATGTTGACATTAAAAGTTTGGTCGCAAGAAATTCGTGGCGAACCCAGAAATATAGATGTGAAGTTAAAGATAACAGTGTTCTGTTCCGGAGCCTACTTCGAAACTGCGTTGAGTTCCTTCCTGTCACGGTTTGCTCGAAAATCATTCTCGGGAAAAATGCGGGCAATTGTTCCCAGAACAATACATGTGCCAATATTTTTCGGTTTACCGAATTTGAAAAGGTTTTTCTGGACTGCCACTACAACTGTGCAAACTCGGATTAAGCGTGCAAGGGACAGCTAAGGCTTTCACTGGCTAGTCTCGTACCCAAGGCAAGGTGCTAGCGAGTGATCCGAGACAATAGCCAGTGTTTACCCTTAGCTTTCTACTTGCAGCCCCTAAACCATGTGGCCGGTCACGTGACCGTCACGTGACCGGCCAGAAGTAGTATATAAGACGGGCCACTGGCCGGGGAGAACATTGCTCTGCATTCGGTCGACTGGAACGCACAAGTGGACAAGGGTGTCCTGGAACTTGTACGTGTCGACGAGCCTGTGTGTGTACTCATAATCTGTGGAATAAATATATACTCGAAAGTCAGTGCTGTGTTGTGCTTATAACCCCGATGAGTGACTGTCCCATTCGCCACAAGTGGGGGCTCGTCCGGGATGATTAATGAGCTACGCGACGAGATAGGGCGTCTCCGCGATTGTGTAAATAACTGGGTCCCAAACAACAGCTCACCCGGCATCGCCAACCAAATGACAATAGGCAACCGTGAAGTCGGAGGATGCTCCGTCGGGCAGGCAGGAGAGAAGAACGAGCCGCTGATACGGGTGATGATCGCCGGCGAAGTTCATCTAGCAATGCTCGACAGTGGATCATCGATAAGCCTGCTAGGCGACTATTTTATACAGATAGTAAAGGCACGGGGGTGGGCCGTGCAACCTTATACACAGAGAGTAAACCTAGCCACCGGGCAGGCCGTGTGCAAGGGAAAATTAAGTACAAAGGTAAATTGGGCAGGCGGCAAAATTAAACAAACATTCGCGCTACTTCCAGGTCTGTGCAAACCTATAGTTTTAGGGCGTGATTTTATAGGAAGAACTAACATTTCAATTCATATAAAGGAGCGCGGGTGGACCCTGGGCACAAGCCCACAAACTGTAGTTCCATTCAATGACGGCGAGGCTAGACCCACGACTACCTGTCAAGCCGTGTGTGACAAGGATGAGGACATCATCGCGCAGATAATGGAAACAGTCGTGTGCCCTGCAAAAACCAGAGCGAGCCTAGAAACAGTTATAGCACGCTATAAATCAACATTTACAAAGAAACCAGGACTGTGCACGCTTATGGAGCACGAAATTAACACTGACGGGGAGACCCCCAGCAGGTGCGCTCAAAGACCCATAAACGAGAAGAAAAGAATGGTGCTCGACGATTGCCTCAACAAACTACTGGCCGACGATATAATAGAGCCATGCTCGCATCGCAGTGGATGGTCAAGTGCAACGGTAATAGTAGACAAAAAGGACGGAGGGAAACGTCTGTGCATAGATTACCGGCTCCTGAACAAAAAAACGAAAGTGCAACCCTATATCATGCCACGCATTGACTGGACACTATGTCAACTTGGACGAGCTAAAATCTTCTCTCTGCTAGATTTAAGTCAGGGTTATCACCAATTACGCGTGCGCAGAGAAGACCGTCATCGCACAAGCTTTACCACGCACCGAGGAGCCTTCAGATACAAAAGACTACCGATGGGCCTGATTGGGAGCGGGTACACGTTTCAAAAGCTCATCAACAGCGTCTTGAGCAACGGGACTGCTCAGTGCGATTACGCAATGGCCTTTTTAGACGACATCGTCGTTTACTCGGAATCATGGGAGCTTCACGTCAAACACCTAGAAGACGTCTTGCATAGACTACGGGAGGCAGGATTAACGGTCAACCCTTCAAAAGTTCAATTGTGCACCCAAACGCTCAAGTTTCTCGGACACACCATCACACCCGGAACCGTGGCACCAAATCCGGACCTCGTAGCATCAATAAAAGGTTTCAACACGCCAAAGAACACAAAGGGTATACAAAGGTTCATCGGACTCGCTGGCTTTTACAGAAACTATATCAAATCGTTCAGTACAATCGCTCTCCCACTGACTCAGTTACTAAAGAAGAATGTGAAATGGAAATGGAATATGGAGCAACAAGGAGCATTCGACTCATTGAAAGACCAAATCACTTCAGACACCTGCTTAGCACTCCCCGACATGAGCAGGGAATTTACCATACAGACTGATGCATCACATGCGGGATTAGGAAGCTGCCTCATGCAAGAAGGCAAAAATGGACCTAGACCAATAGCGTTCGCATCCCGCACCCTCACGGCGTGCGAACTAAATTACACCATATCTGAACTAGAAGCGCTAGCCGTGGTATGGAGCGTGAATCACTACCTACCATATGTGGAGATGTCGCATTTCAAAATCGAAACCGATCACAACATCCTTAAGACAATGCTATCGGCTGACTGGCCGAAAGGTAGGATTAGGCGGTGGGCAATGCGTCTAATGGGCCTAGACTGCGAGATCAAATACAGAACAGGCGCCTCGAATGTCGTCGCAGACGCCTTGAGCCGAGCACCGCTGGCGTTTCAACCCAGCATATCAAAGGCAAGGAAAGTGGACGAAATATTCCCAATCGAAGAAGTGGGCGAAGAGGTCACAAGGCGAGGACAATTCGGGCTCCTGACGTTCGAAAACCATGGCGCCGACGGGGATATAGTGGACGAGCACGTTTTGCTAACCGACGAAGATAACCTAGTGGACTTGGCCGACCGTTCGACATGGATAGAAAAGCAACTCGCAGACAAGGGATTGACAAAACTAAGAGATGAACTGAAGACCGGTGTGAACAAGGACCCGTCATATATTATCGATGAGGACGGGCTGATCTCCAGACACCTCCCGAGTAGCTCGATGCCGCCGCAACGTAGAACAATGGTCCCAGCCAGTCTCCGAGAGGAGGTCCTGCGACTATTCCACGACCACGCGCTAGCCGGTCACATGGGGTATTACAAAACCATTCGCCGTATACAGGAACGCTATTCTTGGGCAGGTATGAGGCAAGACGTCGCGAAATACATAATGGGGTGCGACGTATGCCAGAAAACAAAAGCACGGAACGCAAAGCCGATCGGCAGTATGGCGAGTCGGATGGCACCATCGAAGTTCAGTGACATCTCATGCGACCTAATGGGCCCATACCCACTGACGACTTCATCGCGCCATCAATACATCTTTGTGATAATAGACGACTTCACCAAGTTTATGGAACTATACCCGCTCAGAAAAGCCACGGGAAAAACAGTGGCGGACTGCCTTGTCGACTACTGCACCCGGTACGGTTTCCCGACACGGATCCGTAGTGATAACGGCCCACAATTCGCGGGAAAACTGTGGAACCAGACATGCAAACAACTTGGGATCACAACAAACAAAACAGTGCCGTACCGCCCGTGTGGTAACCCGTGCGAGAGGACCAACAGAGACATTAAACAATGCCTGGTAGCCCTCACTGACAAACACAAGGACTGGGATAGACATCTTAAAGCAATCTCATTCGCATTGCGTACCGCCGAACACCAAACAAACGGTTTCAGCCCTGCCGAACTGACATTCGGCGAACAGCTCCGGTTCCCAGCCGACTTATCGAGATCAGAGACCGACCCGGCAGATACCAGCAATTATGCAACGTCACTGCAACAAAAATTAGCAGCAATGACGCAAATCGTCCGTGAGAACAAGAGCGACGCCCACGAAACGCAGCGCAGAGCCTACGATAAAAAACATCGTCAGGCCGAGTTTAACGTTGGCCAACTCGTGCTCCGGACAGTGCACACAATTAGTGACGCCGCCAAGGGGTTTTGTGCCTCCCTCGCACACAAAAGAGACGGACCATGGTCTATAGTAGCAAGGATGGGCACCAACAGCTACAAACTATGCGACCCCGTCACAAAACGCAAGGTGGCATTGTGCAATGCCGATCAGCTGGTCCCTTATACCGCCAAAGAAGGGTACAACTTGCGTCAGAGAAAGTGACGACGCAGGGGACGACACAACAGCGTTAGCATAGAACTAGAATAGGGACACAATGCCATAAAATAGATAGATTTAGAAAGGTAAACCGTGTGCGGGCTACCACAGTGATTACAATTAAGAAAAGACTCAAAAGAAGATGGACTTATTAATAACTGCTTAGACTAGGATGTTAATCTTAAGCAACTTATAAGTTTAATTCACAACAATGTGGCTCTGTAATATTTTGGAGGGGATTTTTTAATTAAGGGGGGCGGTCCTGCAAGGGACAGCTAAGGCTTTCACTGGCTAGTCTCGTACCCAAGGCAAGGTGCTAGCGAGTGATCCGAGACAATAGCCAGTGTTTACCCTTAGCTTTCTACTTGCAGCCCCTAAACCATGTGGCCGGTCACGTGACCGTCACGTGACCGGCCAGAAGTAGTATATAAGACGGGCCACTGGCCGGGGAGAACATTGCTCTGCATTCGGTCGACTGGAACGCACAAGTGGACAAGGGTGTCCTGGAACTTGTACGTGTCGACGAGCCTGTGTGTGTACTCATAATCTGTGGAATAAATATATACTCGAAAGTCAGTGCTGTGTTGTGCTTATAACCCCGATGAGTGACTGTCCCATTCGCCACAAGCGTAAGCACCTTTATCAAGACTAGGTAAGCACCTTTATCAAGACTAGGTAAGCGCCTTTATCAAGACTAGGTAAGCGCCTTTATCAAGACTAGGTAAGCGCCTTTATCAAGACTAGGTAAGCGCCTTTATCAAGACTAGGTAAGCACCTTTATCAAGACTAGGTAAGCACCTTTATCAAGACTAGGTAAGCACCTTTATCAAGACTAGGTAAGCGCCTTTATCAAGACTAGGTAAGCACCTTTATCAAGACTAGGTAAGCACCTTTATCAAGACTAGGTAAGCACCTTTATCAAGACTAGGTAAGCGCCTTTATCAAGACTAGGTAAGCACCTTTATCAAGACTAGGTAAGCACCTTTATCAAGACTAGGTAAGCACCTTTATCAAGACTAGGTAAGCACCTTTATCAAGACTAGGTAAGCACCTTTATCAAGACTAGGTAAGCACCTTTATCAAGACTAGGTAAGCACCTTTATCAAGACTAGGTAAGCACCTTTATCAAGACTAGGTAAGCACCTTTATCAAGACTAGGTAAGCACCTTTATCAAGACTAGGTAAGCACCTTTATCAAGACTAGGTAAGCACCTTTATCAAGACTAGGTAAGCACCTTTATCAAGACTAGGTAAGCACCTTTATCAAGACTAGGTAAGCACCTTTATCAAGACTAGGTAAGCACCTTTATCAAGACTAGGTAAGCACCTTTATCAAGACTAGGTAAGCACCTTTATCAAGACTAGGTAAGCACCTTTATCAAGACTAGGTAAGCACCTTTATCAAGACTAGGTAAGCACCTTTATCAAGACTAGGTAAGCACCTTTATCAAGACTAGGTAAGCACCTTTATCAAGACTAGGTAAGCACCTTTATCAAGACTAGGTAAGCACCTTTATCAAGACTAGGTAAGCACCTTTATCAAGACTAGGTAAGCACCTTTATCAAGACTAGGTAAGCACCTTTATCAAGACTAGGTAAGCACCTTTATCAAGACTAGGTAAGCACCTTTATCAAGACTAGGTAAGCACCTTTATCAAGACTAGGTAAGCGCCTTTATCAAGACTAGGTAAGCGCCTTTATCAAGACTAGGTAAGCGCCTTTATCAAGACTAGGTAAGCGCCTTTATCAAGACTAGGTAAGCGCCTTTATCAAGACTAGGTAAGCACCTTTATCAAGACTAGGTAAGCGCCTTTATCAAGACTAGGTAAGCACCTTTATCAAGACTAGGTAAGCACCTTTATCAAGACTAGGTAAGCACCTTTATCAAGACTAGGTAAGCACCTTTATCAAGACTAGGTAAGCGCCTTTATCAAGACTAGGTAAGCACCTTTATCAAGACTAGGTAAGCACCTTTATCAAGACTAGGTAAGCACCTTTATCAAGACTAGGTAAGCACCTTTATCAAGACTAGGTAAGCACCTTTATCAAGACTAGGTAAGCACCTTTATCAAGACTAGGTAAGCGCCTTTATCAAGACTAGGTAAGCACCTTTATCAAGACTAGGTAAGCACCTTTATCAAGACTAGGTAAGCACCTTTATCAAGACTAGGTAAGCACCTTTATCAAGACTAGGTAAGCACCTTTATCAAGACTAGGTAAGCACCTTTATCAAGACTAGGTAAGCACCTTTATCAAGACTAGGTAAGCACCTTTATCAAGACTAGGTAAGCACCTTTATCAAGACTAGGTAAGCACCTTTATCAAGACTAGGTAAGCACCTTTATCAAGACTAGGTAAGCACCTTTATCAAGACTAGGTAAGCGCCTGAGATAGCAGTAGCACCAAAGAGCCATTCCCTGATCCCAAATTAAAATGTTTCAAATGTTTGTGCACACGGGCTCCGCTACACAAACGCCGGTACTCTCCCATCTTTTTACTCTTATCTTCTTTATTTTCTCATGAATTCATAATGAGCTGTTATCTTTCATCGGAGCGCGCCTGCCTGCCTGCCGGAAGAAGACGCGTCCTGAAAATGAGAGAGCGACCTCCGGGCCGGGATCCCCGTACCCCTAGTCGAGATTAATGCATGATCTTGGCGATTCAAAGCCGGCACCGGTTGATTTCATTCCGCACTCTCCCCCGTCCCTCCCCCCGTCCCTCTCCTCAGCAGGCCAATGTCGATCCACAGACTTGTCTTCCCCGCTGAAAAGCTACAGAGTCAATAGCGACTTTTCGGGCTCCGACGACCATTCGCACGGTCCGGCCTTGGCCATCGGAGACCATGTCGCTTCTTAACTAATCTTCACGGAAATTGCTTGTGGCAGTAATAAAAAAAAACGTATTACATTTGGACTTAAATTACAGCCTCTTCAAAGGATAATCTTTGCTTCGCGCTGAATTCCTAACCACTATAAAATTGCCGAATAATGTATTTTCCATTGGATCTATTTCCTCTTGAGAGAGCCAACGTATCGCAGCGCTAAACTCGACTTTGGAACTATGTCTGAAACGCCCGCTACGCAACGGCGCTGTCGCGCAGTGTGACCGACGTCGTCGAACTGTCAAAACAAATCGCACGATTGACGCCATTACGCAGCCATTTCATGCATTGTTTATCGGTAACCATGGTCTAAGACCGCTCGATTTAAGTCAGCCAAACTTCGCTTAACAATCGAGAAGGTAACCCCACAAGAACCTATTGGAGCTCAAGTCGAAACCTTCTATTAGGCACAGAAATGTGACGCGAGAGAATTTCACGAAACTTTGCAGCCGGCCCTTGAAACCCACAACCGATCACCCTCGACCATCGCTGCCCTCGCGCGATTCCTCAAGATAATTTATTAATTGCGTCCCTTTGAGCGCGACGCCGGCGTCTCCACGTTCCACGCAATCCGTCGCGTTAATTGGCAACTGTTTAATTAATGCACGCGTGCTTGACGCCGAGTCAATTCTGCGCGGTGCTCTCGGGGGCGTGCTTACCCCGCACGGCACGTAGTGGCAATGTCCGGCGCGGGCCTCGAACGCGGTCCTCTCGCAGCGTCCCCGAGGACGCCGGGTAATGAAACGCTCTCAGATCGGCGAGGTCATTGGGACGGAGGTCGAACGAGGGGCGTTCTCTTTAATTACGTGTGGGATAGGACGATGGGTCCAAGACGTTCAATGCGATTCGCCAATGACTCGAGGGACCATGGAATTATTTGGGAGCGGTAGCTGCACTGCTATGAGGACTGCCGTGGAGCGGTTCCATGATAGGGAGATTGGGCATAACCCAATACATACAAATGCATTTAAATTACAATTACCAGATTCTAGTGATACTTCAATTCCGCGCAATTACACTCATGTTATAATACTAAAACCACCCATGCACACGTCACCACTTGTTTACATGAATCCCTTCATCACTTGCCAATAATTAGCATGATAGAAGTTTCCTGTGCCAGTAAAATATTTTTAATAATTCACAAGCACTGAGACTAAACTATTTACAGCCGCACTTTACAACATTTCGTGATTGGATGCATATTTCGAAATCAGTTCCGGACACGGTTTGAGCAGATTAGGCACGACCAAATCATAAAAACTGTTGATGTAGAAAGCAGCTACCGTGAACGGTGACACCTTCCGGAGAACGTAGATAAAACATCTCCCCTGGGAACCCAGTTCAGTATCCTGAGTAGGCAATCCTGCGCCATGACCACGCTTCTCGTCCACGGATTGACACGGATTGACAAAACGTAGCTATGCCGGGATGCGTGTGTGTTTAACGACGCACTGTTTTGACGACGGTCCTGTGTCACTGGTCTAATGGCGTCACCATTCTCATTCCCTGCATCTGTTGCCACAACAGATTGAACCTCCAAGCTCAAAGTCACCGTTTTTGTCCGGCAGGTTCGCGACGGTCTCGTAGGAGAGGAGCCTATCGACGAGCGGATACCCGCCGAAGACGTCTACGGCCGCACCTACTGCCGCTTCCCGGAGACGTGACACTGCAGCGAACCGAGGAGGACGCCGTTGACGCCCATCGACACCCGATCGCGAGGACTCTTCTCTGTCGCTGCCGAGTCGACCCTCAGCCTCGCAATGCATCTGTAGGACGATCTCATGAGAGGACGCCGCCGACCATGGTCATCGGTTGATTGATTTGACAACTGGTCCGGTCTAATGGCGGTGACCGTGCCATGGAATGAACCTCTGTGAGAGTTTGAAGCCACTGTTGTGAAGAGACACGGAAGAGATAGTACCCAAGAGACAAATGCTGTTGATTCCGTGTTTCGCCGGTAGTGGCGCTGCTACGACGAACGCTGAATTGTGATTTGTGACGACGTTCACGGCGCGACTGAGATCGAGAGTGATTTGTTAACGAAGAGAACTTTTCCCCGCGGGGGGGGGGGGGGCAAGGGGTGTCGCTAAGTACGGGGGAGGCTTAGCGTCCCGGCCGCGGCACTCAATCTCTCGCGGGCCCTCGGGCACCGTCGCGGCGTCGGCGAAAAACTCTGAGGTCGCGCGCGCGAGTGTCATCTTTCCGAAGACCGACGACGTACCATTCGTCACCGCGCCGCCTTCGTACGTCTTGGCTGTAGACGTAGAGTTGGCAGGCTAATTCCGTGCTCGGCGACGAGGACGCCGTATCTCGGCCGGCACGGAGCGGAGGAACGTTTAGGGGCGGAACAATGAGAAAGCTCGGGCAAACTTTTTGAGAGGTTTTTCAACGGCGGTCGGCGCTGCTTTGAGAACGAGGTTGGCGTTGTTGTTCGACTTGGTGGTGATTTGGAGGGTTATATGTCGGCGTATGGACTGTCAGTGTTTCGCAGCGTAGTGTAGAGACTGCGTTGACCAAGTATCGAAGCCAGGACTCTTGCGTAGGATGCGTTTTAGACTGCACGCAAGTCGCACGCATCTGCGAGGATGCAGGATTGTGACGTCATGCGTTTCCCACGCAAATTGTTAGATACTGCTCTGTGATTGGTATACTCGTTTAACAATAAACCGAAGTTTTATAGTGGTTTTGTCTTGCCTTGTACCTTACTACCGAGCTTCCTAGATTCCTCGGCTGGAAAGAGCGGCTGCTTGGCTATAGCGTATGTCCAAATAATTGTAAAATAAAACATGAAGCTAAAAAGAATTACTTTGCTTAAAAATATTGTTTAGTCAGAATAATTTGCGGTGTGCTCCGCTGATTTAAAATGTATTATTTTCGACTTCACACGCAAGGGAGCAGCACTTTCCACGTGGTCGCCGAGCAAGCGGTAAGGAGTTTTAGTTGCACCATTAGCTCATAGGTAGCGCCACCTACTGAACTGTGGTTCGGAATATTTTAGCGGGTCATTTGCACAGTCTATCCTTGTGGCATAACTTGTAGGGTTTGTTATTCACATACGATATTCACAATTGAATTTTACCCACAAACACCTAAATATATTTTATGAATTAACTTAGAATTCTACCCCCAGTTTAAATAGTTTGTGTCGAGTTATATCATTTGAAAAAGCAAACATTAAAGCAATATCTTCGTGCTTCTCTTTAAAAAAATGACTTAACATTTTTAGCTGCTAGTTGTCAACCTGCAAGTTGTCCAATTAAAATTTTTCCCCTTTACTTGCAAATGTGATTATCTCGCCCGCCTTACTCTTGTTAGCAAAATTGCCGGGGGATGCGCTAGACGCGCCAATCTGTTGGATATATCGAACATTTTGATATTAATATTATTTTGATATTACTTATTTGATAAGAAAGTATATCCCAGTAATATCAAAAATCTGTACGACATCAAGCGATTAGAAAATTACAGTAAAAGCCCCCGAGAATGAAGGACTTGGCCCAGCATATTTGCAGGGGATACCGTTTAGCAGGATCTACCATGATGATGCAAGCGACACAGCCCGACTGGAGGAAAGCCAAACCAAATTTGTTTAAATGTTAGCTTTTTTTGTCCAGGGCTTGGCCAAAAATTAAGTATGGGCGAATCTTCAAAAATCAAGAATAAACGTAACGTATTTCTTCAATATTTTTTAATGAAAATTTAAGTGATGGTTTTTGACCCGCGAGTGGTGACAACAGGGGTAGAATTTTAATGGGAGTCGAATGCAACCCCTTGTTTTTCTCGCAGATTAATACAGATCTGTTAATTTTTTTGAAAATCGAATTTTTGACATCGAAAAAATATCAAAAAATGTACAGGTCCAGAGGGTAGTTCCAATTTTTGCCACCAGGTGGCGCTCGCGTCATTTTTTCCCTTAACACTAAATCCTGTTCCTCTATACTTGTTGCTACACTTAGGAGCTGCACACGGGGTATAGGTGGGGTTTGGGGTCGTGGGAACGTCCCGCAAAATTGGCGGGTGCGACTGGCGCGAAGCGACAGGAGCGCCCGCCAATTTTGCTAGTGTCTTAATCGGACGCCCCAAAAATGTGCAAAAATCGATTCCGCAAACAGATCGTGAATTCTCGTTAGATATAGAAGGATTTTATTTGAAAAATTCCAACTCCGTGAGAACTTTTTAAAAGAAGTGAATGGGATTTGATCGCAGTACCCCCGGCATGTGAGGTGCGTTCGCTAACCAGACGACCAACCGTCGATGTATCCGTCACAGGTTTATTTGACATATATGATACATCCTCGGTTGCTTCTGTCACCAGGTGTATTATATATGTCAAATAAACCTGTGACGGATACATCGACGGTTGGTCGTGTGGTTAGCGAACGCACCTCGCATGCCAGGGGTACCGAGATCAAATCCCATCCACTTCTTTTAAAAAGTTCTCTTGGAGTTGGAATTTTTCAAATAAAATCCTTCTATATCAAACGAGAATTCACGATCTGTTTGCGGAATCGATTTTTGCACATTTTTGGGGCGTCCGATTAAGACACTAGCAAAATTTGCGGGCGCTCCTGTCGCTTCGCGCCAGTCGCACCCGCCAATTTTGCGGGACGTTCCCACGACCCCAAACCCCACCTATACCCCGTGTGCAGCTCCTAAGTGTAGCAACAAGTATAGAGGAACAGGACTTAGTGTTAAGGGAAAAAATGACGCGAGCGCCACCTGGTGGCAAAAATTAGAACTACACTCTGGACCTGTACATTTTTTGATATTCTTTCGATGTCAAAAATTCGTTTTTTAAAAAAAAATTTAGGTCCAGAGTGTAGTTCCAATTTTTGCCACCAGGTGGCACTCGCGTCATTTTTTCCCTTAACACTAAGTCCTGTTCCGCTATACTTGTTGCTAGACTTAGGAGCTGCACACGGGGTATAGGTGGGGTTTGGGGTCGTGGGAACGGCCCGCAAAAATGGCGGGCGCGACTGGCGCGAAGCGACAGGAGCGCCCGCCAATTTTGCTAGTGTCTTAATCGGACGCCCCAAAAATGTGCAAAAATCGATTCCGCAAACAGATCGTGAATTCTCGTTTGATATAGAAGGATTTTATTTGAAAAATTCCAACTCCAAGAGAACTTTTTAAAAGAAGTTGGATGAGATTTGATCTCGGTACCCCTGGCATGTGAGGTGCGTTCGCTAACCACACGACCAACCGACGATGTATCCGTTACAGGTTTATTTGACATATATGATACATCCTCGGTTGCTTCTGTCACCAGGTGTATTATATATGTCAAATAAACCTGTGACGGATACATCGTCGGTTGGTCGTGTGGTTAGCGAACGCACCTCACATGCCAGGGGTACCGAGATCAAATCCCCTCCAATTTCTTTTAAAAAGTTCTCACGGAGTTGGAATTTTTCAAATAAAATCCTTCTATATCAAACGAGAATTCACGATCAGTTTGCGGAATCGATTTTTGCATATTTTTGGGGCGTCCGATTAAGACACTAGCAAAATTGGCGGGCGCTCCTGTCGCTTCGCGCCAGTCGCGCCCGCCAATTTTGCGGGACGTTCCCACGACCCCAAACCCCACCTATACCCCGTGTGCAGCTCCTAAGTCTAGCAACAAGTATAGCGGAACAGGACTTAGTGTTAAGGGAAAAAATGACGCGAGCGCCACCTGGTGGCATAAATTGGAACTACACTCTGGACCTGTACATTTTTTGATATTCTTTCGATGTCAAAAATTCGATGTTCAAATAATCAAATTTTGCCAATTTTGCTAGTGTCTTAATCGGACGCCCCAAAAATGTGCAAAAATCGATTCCGCAAACTGATCGTGAATTCTCGTTTGATATTGAAGGATTTTATTTGAAAAATTTCCAACTCCAAGAGAACTTTTTAAAAGAAGTTGGACGGGATGTGATCTCGGGACCCCTGGCATGTGAGGTGCGTTCGCTGACCACACGACCAACCGACGATATATCTGTCACAGGTTTATTTGACATATATGATACATCCTCGGTTGCATTTTTGCCGGCTGAATTTTTTAAATTTGATTTTCGTGCTTAAACCCACATATCATGGTTCCAAATATAATTTTGGGAACATTTTTAAGATCACTTTTGTAGACTGACGGAATAACATTATACGCCTGTCATTCGGGCCTCGCGACACCGACACAAACGGGGCGCCGGTTCAACCCGTTTCAATCGCCTCTCGCTCTTTCAAAGCGACACCAAAGTGAATAGTATTTTATACAACGCACTTGTGTAGCACTTGTAGCACATACAAAGAAACTGCACACTCAGGGGGCCCCAAAAATGCATGGGGTGGCCGCCGAATTGGTTCTTCTTTTAAATGTAAAGTAAAAAAGTCGAAGTAAAGTAGTAAGTGATGTTGGACAACATTTAGAAGTTACGATAAGCATGGTGGTTGATAATCGAATAAGAATTACATGAATTTCTAATTATAACTTCCAAATTTGCATCGTATGGGTTATTAAATTATGAGGGTTTGCATTGAGCTAACCACATATTTGCAGTGGAGCTAGACGTCGACCACGCGCCTATTTCACATTAGCAACAATAATTATTGGCGTTTCTACGGGGAAATTAAGATTTTTATTTGTCAGCTACACGGGTCTGGCGGATTTACTCGTGCTTTGCTGTCTACAGATTGTTGCCTGAATGATGACCCCGAGCAAGCCTAAACTCAAATTTGAAGTCTGAGCTGGCTACAGAATGTGTTTAAGAGTGATGTTTCGAACAGCTGTTGTGTCGGTATGTGTGTATCAGTATCTTGAAACAGAACAGTTCCAGAAAAAAACGGCTAAAATTACCAGGGACCCGAACCGGAACCGAAACCGGAACCGAAACCCGAAAAAACCCGTATTTTCTTGGAACCGAAACCGGAACCAGAACCGTTATTATTAATTTCTAAGAACCGGAACCGGAACCCTTATTAAATCATGGGTTCTTTTCGGTTCCTTAAAGGTTCCATAAAGGTTCCGAAGTTATATTGAGATTTCAGAAATTCAGATTAAAATTATTTGCATATTTTGTTTACAACTTTTTTGTTTTTAATTTTTCCACACGAAAAAAAAATGTTTCACTGGTTTGTTCCGAAAACATCCATTGACTCATCTTGTATCCACGATTTTGTTTGGGGAAAACACAAGGCATTTTCGAGAGTATTTCTTTATAAATGATCACACCGCTCTGAGAAGCGTTCTTTGGTGGTGCCCTAGCAGCCAGCTACTTTGTTTTATATCTGATAAGCTATAATCCTCGTTTCCTGCCGACTCGACGCACTCGTGGGCCAGCGCGGGTAAAAGCTTGTTTCATAATATGCTAGCGTATGTTAGATTGTATAACGAACAGATCCGAGCGACCAGCCAGTTTGGTCGAGTTTTCGCTATTTCTGGAATTTGTCCTGTTTCATAATGTCCGTAAGATGTGTCTTAACTCATAAGAGACCTCATAAAGGAGGGATGCAAATCATACTCGTTGAGACTTTAGCTCAGTGTTGGCGAAATCGTGGTTACAATAATAATAATAATAATGTTTTTAATTCCGTTTAAACACATCGTGCCATCGTGCCAAGTTCAAAGTATTACATTTAGGTGACCAACAATTAAACAACATATACGTCTTATGTATCCATAGCAACATTTTTAGGTACTATAATATTTACATTTACACTACAATTTTTCATTGTCTCTACCTTTTACAATAAAACATCTTTTACAGTATAAAAACATTTTTCAAGTAGAAAATTCTTGAGCACAATTTTGAATTTCTTGTCCTTTTTGATTTGAAGATCCGCCGGCAATGCCCTATAAAGCTCACCCGCATAGGTGGGCCCCCTTTTATAATTTTGAAAAGCTGGTTTATCCAGTTTATAGTTAATTTTATGTCTAGTGTTAAATAACCCTTTGCCTGTCCCCATCAGAGTGTAACCGTAAATCCATTTCTTTACATTTTTTACTTGAAAGCCTCAAACAAACTAACCCCTTGTCGTGCATGCCTGACTCTTATAGAGATGGACTAGCCTGCCTTTTTTACTCCGTACATAGTAGTACTCTGAAACTCTACTGGTGCAGAGAAATTGGATCAAAAAAATTATTACGACTTCGTTACACCCCTATCTTTTATGCAACTGGCTTCGTGTGCTTTGAAACACAATGTGAGGAAAAAGACCTGTCCCTGGCAGATGGAAAAACAAAACTAAGTGTCACTAAAAACCACTAAAACTTGAACCTGTACAACAGCAAAATTTTAAAAAATAACGCTTTATTTATCAAGTGAAACCGGAACCTTTTTATACTTAAAGCCGGAATCAGAACCCTTATTTGAGAAAATTAGGAACCGGAACCGGAACCGGAACCCCTCTTAACAATATGGAACCGGAACCGAAACCGGAACCTTTAAAAACGTAAAACCGGAACCAGAACCAGAACCCTAATTTGAAAAAATTAGGAACCGGAACCGGAACCAGAACCTTTAATCATTTCGGTTCGGGTCCCTGGTGTGAACATACTCGGTTTTGTGTATGACATTGCTTGGTTGATATTGTGAATGCGGACCCTTGGTTCGCTGATGGTAAAGGCTCTAAGGTATATTAGGCATATTTACTTACGGTCCGTTGTCACTGTCATTAAGTTGCGCTGGTAAGATCGCACTACAACGCAGAAAATATCGTATCTTGTAAAGGTTTGCAACAAGTTTTGCAACAAAAGTCAGAATATCAAATATTTTTATATCCCGATCGGTTCTATTTTGAGGCGTTGCCTATGCCTAAAATTAAAAAGCTATATTTCACAAAATTGTGTCAACGAGTAACGTTGTAAGGAAATTTAGCTTGCCTGTGAAAACTTTAAAGCAACTCGTGGTACGCGTGAGTGCCACGGGACTGCCTATACGTACGGTTAATCCAACCATGACAAGTTTCAACTGAAATAATCATCTAAAACGAGGCGAAAATTTGTCTCTTCGTACCAGGCGAGTAGCCGACAGAAGAGTATCGGCTGAAACCTACAGCATCGCTGTTCAAGTGACGTCACAACACGTGCTCGATCGACCCAGCCTCCTACTTTTAATCGACTGAAGCGCGGCTCCCATTAGCTGACCGGTTTTCGAAGTGGATCTAGGTGATAACAGCAATGGCGTCCACGGCTGCTATCACCGACCAAATGTTTTCTAGGCATGCAGATGCTAAATAACGGTAAATTCTCGTACTTTAATCGCGGAAATTTAATTAGATCTCTTTTACCTATGTTAGCATATGTTAGATGTGAGTGTTCTTTATCAAATCAAGTCACACAGCGGGTCCAATTGCTTACGAGCCCTCCTCGAATCGTCACACCGAACGGTTTGGCGTGTTGGAAACACCAGTTCTCGTGAGATCACCGACGTTAAGCAACACTGCGCTGGGTCAGGTATTGGATGGGTGACCATCATACATATGATCAGTTCTGTTCGGGAGAGAGGTTGGAGGAATGAATGTTAGTACAGCAACTTCATTAGCCTTGTTAACAAACACTCGACTGCATGGATTTGTGGAGGAATCCTGCTGTTAGAGTTGTAAATACCTGAAAGCCTTCCTGGAATATACCTAAATTTCAGCCGAACTTCTCAATTTCCATTCTCACCGTTTTCACAATGCTAAATGCCAGTTATATAAGCAGGTTAAGATGAAAACAGAAGTATCTGACTAGGTGTAACCATGGGGATGAGTCTTATAAATTAAGTTGGACATATTGAAACTGCCCGCTGGGAGAAATGTTGCCCAAAGTTCTATATGCACCCCCAAGTAAATGTCATAGAGGAAAAAAATTAGATTCACAGTTTTGTCAAAAGTTGTCAAACAAACCGTTACCAAACTTTTAACTCTTGTTTATTTTTATCTTTTAAAGTTGATGGGTTTAATGCTTATTGAATGGCAAACACGTGTACCTACCCAATTTTTATCACCAACTCTCCCATCCCTATGGGGTGGTAATGCATGAAAACTACCTTGTAGCGACTGTGTTTACCACATTCAATGCGAAAAGATAAGACATGCTTCAAAAATCATTAATGACAGACAAATATTAGATAAAATAATTTAAAATTAATATGAACATATTATAAAAGAAAAACTTAATATGAAATAAACATAAATAAACAAAATAAAATAAAGACGGGTCGTCTTCTGGACGCTACGTCGTTATCATTGTGCGATTAAAGTGCTCAATTACACGAGTTTACCCCGAAGTTCTAAATTCACTGAGGTCTGCCACCCATTTTGCTTGTATTTATAGCAAAATTACATTGTTTCATCATCAAAAGTCATCTTTAAATTCACTGCCATCCAAAAATGAATCGTCGTCAGAAGGAATTTTTGTTCATTTGGTTTTATAAAGTGTGGCTTTAGCACCTGGTCATTGACAGGCCCATTGGGTGAGACATCTCAGACACAAAGATCAAAATAATTCTCATAATGCTTTACTTTTTAAAACAACTTTCAACCCTCGTAATAGACCATGCAGTACTCATAGTGTATGGTGGTATAAGGGCAAATTACCACCCTTTTTATGACTAGAACTCGTAATAATTATGAAAATACTGTTTGAAAGCACAGAAATGGTAGTAGATATATCAGCTTAGCTAAAAATTCATTTGTATTCAAAAATTAAAGCGCACATGCATCGGAATGCCCTTAAGGGCAACGAGCGAGCGAACTGATTATTGTGGTGTAATAATATGTAGCTTCTTCTAACGCCAATCCACAAATCTAAGTGCAAGCGATTTAAAGGAATGCGTACGTTTTACCGCCCTTGAAATCGGCAGAAAAAAAAATCCAGAAATGGTGGTAAAGGTGTCTTACCACCTGTGTTACCACCATGCCTCTTAGAGTTAACAAACAAAAAACATTTTCTTATTGGCCGTTGCCAAGCAAAAAAAAAAAAAAAAAAAAAATTTAAATGACTGTTAGGTTTTTGACAGAACACTGAAAAATCGGCTCTTATATTGAATAGTCATAGGATATATTCATAAAGTAGATTCATATGATAGTATAGTTCGGCAGAGTCAGAGCCTTACTGTTAAACTGTCTGCTGAGCAAACGAGGCCGGCAACACGTGGTAACGGCAGGTGCTACACGGAAATAGCAAACTTCTACAAGGGAATATAAACGACTCAAAATATCGATATCAATCGTTGAGGTTAGCAAATTTTTGGAAGTCGATTTTATTTTTTCATTAATTAATTACAACAAGTAGATAATATTTATGATGGTTTTTAGACTCATGTCTACTTGATTTATCCTTAGTTTTTCTAAAGATAATATTTAATTTGTGACATTTAACTCAAGTTAAAGCCACATTATTTTTCGTCTTCTTCATTCTCTTTTTCAAGCTCCTTTTCATTCACAAACTTGTTCCATACTTCCTTATCTAGCCAGATGTCTTTCTCTTCTGCTTCATTCCATTTCCCTCCTCTTGCTTGTACTTTATGTATCCGTCTTTCTCTTGGTCTGTCTCTTCCCCTCTTCTCATATTCCAAGCTTAAAATCTTTTTCGGTAATCTTTCTTAATCCATTCTCATAATTTTTCCAAATAATTTTAACCTTTCTTTCCCAATTTTAAATCGTAAGCTCTCATATATTTATTCGACTTGAACACATGAATACTCCTGACGGTCAGAAACAACTGCAAAACCCAGCACGGTGTAATAAAAACTGTCAGAAATGTCATTGTGCAATCTGGTAAATGAGTTTTTAACCTTTAATATGCGCAAATGATGGAGCGATTATGATGATTAATGTAGTCTAGCGTAGAAAAACACATTTTATTTTGTGGTTTTTGAACGATGAGTAAATCAAGTAATTTTCCCGATGTTTCGCAACGTATGCCTGTAATCAAGGGTTAAAGTAACTGCAACTTTTCTTCCACAGCAAACGAACCAAGAATATATGAAAAAAAATCCTTTTCTACGCACCCTAAATGCAACTTACTGAAATTATCTAACCCAATAACTTAAAGAACTAATGTATGTGTCATTCCACGTCAAACCAACAGCAAACAATCTGACCATTGTATATATAAAAAACCGGGTGTAGCTGTATCTTATTGATACGGCCGATATTAAAGCGTGACTACGTTCAACTACCGCGTAGTCACGTAGGTCAACTACAGTACTGACCATACTTCACTTGCAAGTTTTACATCTCTCTTTATTTGGGTTGTGTTTTCATATCTAATTTACATGCTGAAGGACTTTACAGATTGGGATGGAAGTGTCATCTTGCGATATATATATTTTATTTTGCATTAGTCTAATGACGAGTGCTAAAAACGCCGCCTCCTCTCACGCCTCCAATATTTATTTTATCGAAAATTAAAAAAAAATTACTTTTAAAGAATTGTCTGAACTATTGAATGATAATAAGGCGCATTCTGTTCTTTGTTTCCTGTAGGCTGTAGGGGTTGTTACACATTTGCCATTTTGCGTAATTTAACATTGGTCTTATAGAGAGCATTAAAAACGCCAACCCCTCTAACGCCTCCAATATTTATTTTATCGAAAATAAAAAAAAAGTACTTTTAGATAATTTTCTGAACTATTGAATGATAATAAGTTGCACTCTATACTTATTTTCCTGTAGGCTGTAGAGCTTGTTACACATTGGCTATTTTGGAGAGCAAATCCGTACATGCCTCCCTATATAATGCGCTTTAAGACGTAGTCACGTCAAAAACAATTGCTTGTACATAGGTACAAAGGTCCTCGGACAGAATAAAACAATAATGGTTTTTTAATTTCCGAATTTATGGAAAGACCACAATGTACCCTGCGTCGACGTTATTATGCCTAGCCCAAAATGCCTTAGAGACACGGCATCAGTTGTGATGCTGGCATCTCATCGAGTTCATGGTGTGGTGGGGGGAAGGGGGGGGGGGGTGTAGGTCGTCATGCTCAACACAGCAATACAATGTGATCTGTCAGCTGCCAGTTTTTACACTCCATCGGATTCCTCCTCAAGGAATCTGCACCCTAGACCCAGGTCATTTGCACGGCATTTACCCGACGAAATCTCTCGGAAAGAATAACAAATATTAAAACAAAGCACTTAAGAGAAAGATTATCAGTTGAAAAAGGCAAAACAAAATAAAATAATCCAGGAATCTTTTCGAAGAGACCAAAAGGTGAAGTCAATTTCACGGCTAGAAAGATTCCCCGAGAGGAAACGTATAAATCTACAGAAAGAAAACCTGGCAGACGCCAGGCTGGTCACTGATAATGTAAGTTAGCATGAAACAAATCAGTGTCTCTCAACGAGTCAATGGAACGCAGAAGAATATTAACCTTAAAGGGCTAATAAGACTACCGACTGATTCCATTTCCTATGTAGCTAAGCCACAAGCCAGACATGACGGTGCAAGCCGGACAGCCAGTCGATGCATGTGACGATTCGAGGAGGGCTCAAACGCAATTTTACTCTCAATGTGACTTGGTTTAATCAAGAACACTCACATCTAACAAATGCTTAACATAGTTAAAATTAATCTAATTAAACATCCGCAATTAAAGTACGAGAATTTACCGTTATTTAGCATCTGCATGCCTGGAAAACATTTGGTCTGTGATAGCAGCCGTGGACGCCATTGCTGTTATCACCTCGGTCCACTTCGAAAACCGGTCAGCCAATGGGAGCCGCGCTTCAGTCGATCGAAAGTACGAGGCGGGGGGTCGATCGATCACGTGTTATGACGTCACTTGAACAGCGATGCAGTAGGTTACAGGCGATACTCTTCTGTCGGCTACTCGCCTGGTGCGAAGAGACAAATTTTCGCTTCGTTTTAGACGATTATTTCAGTTGAAACTTGTCATGGTTGGATTAACCGTACGTATAGGCAGTCCCGTGGCACTCACGCGTACCACGAGTTGCTTCAAAGTTTTCACAGGTAAACGAAACATTCTGAAGACACTTTCCCAGATTAATTTTCAGTTCATTTTCTATAACCTTATAAACTGCCTTGTTTATTTTCCTAAAATAAACTAAACTAAACTGCATTGTAAATAAATTCAAGAGACTACAGGCCCACGAGCGAATTTAATTTGTGGTGTTTCACGACGCACCGTTTTGACATCTGGCCATGCGGCACTGGTCTAATGGCGTCGGGGAATGAGTGTATGATGGTGAGGATGATGATGATGATGATGATGAACCTAACCTAGCTTAAAGGGAGGAGGGAAAACCCGGTGCCGGCACATAGTCTACTCCTGTCGAACAGCACCAAGGGGACCACCGACTAAACGTCCCTTCCCAAGGACGGTACAACTCGAACAGCAGGATTACTCCTCAAATCCATGCTGTCGAGAGGTTGATAAGCAAGGTGAGTGAAGTTGTTGTACTAACTTTCATCCCTCCAGCCTCTCTCCCTAACAGAACTGGTCATGTGTATGTGGTCAGTGGCCACCCATCCAATACCTAACTCAGCGTAGTGTTGCTTAACTTGGGTGATATCACGAGAACCGGTGTATCCAGCACGCCAAACCTTTCGGTCCCACGAGCGAAGGCTCGAGGACTCCCAACCCTCCTGCAGCAGGGGAAGACGTTGGCGCGTGCCGCACTCGGGCCGGTCGACAATCCCCTGCTGCTGACCAAAGACTCGGCTGACGTAGCTCACGACTAGTTGATGATTGTCAAAATAATGTAAATTTAAAAGTTGCCCAGTAATAATAACAATAATAATATAATAATAATAATAATAATAGAAGTAATAATAATAATAATAATACAAATTACAGAGAATTTGTCATTGAATTATCATTGAAACAATATCCACACTTTCGAGTGTCGCAATGCTTTGTTGGCGCTGCGTCGAGCCTAGATAGTTCGATCGCTTTGCGTTGTCATCATATTAGCTGTACTCCTACAACACTTCGAGTTTCGGGTGTTGGCATATTATTTTCAGAATGATAAGATCCTATGAAAATACATAGGTACGTTATCGCAGATTTCCACTTACAAATAAATTTTTCACTAACACGTAAAAATAACACGTGCTTTTTTAATATAAAAGCAGAGAAGAGCAAACCTTTCCGGAAATGAATGATCGATTTACACTATCGCAAGAAAAAGTGGGTACGCGGGGCTAACGTGAGCTTACGCCAAAAATAACCTCTGCAGTGGGCAGAAAATGTATCGTATTCCAGACAAAGAAATGCACCAGTATGTTTTTGCCCTAGCACAAGCATTTTTCTGAGAAGTAGACAGACGATTTCAAAAAGGCTTTATTTTCAGTAATTCTAAAGGCAATTAATATTGTGTTGTAATATCGTGTTAATATCGTGTATCGTGTTTCTACGATTTCGTAGAGTCCTGTAGCCTGGTTGTAAATCATCTATTCTATTTTATGAATTGTCGACGTGTTGACTCTTGTCGACACATTTTTTCATTTAATTTTGGCGTGTTCCGTGCTGCCTGAGTTTATTTCGGGGCACAAAATTTTGGTTTTGCTTCGGGCGTCTAAACCCTACACTGTGCGTACACGACACAATCGTATCTCAAGTCAATACGTCACAGGTGTATAATTTTGGTTTAATTAATTTCAAATTGGCCATTGATCGATCATTGTATCTGTACAATCTCCATTCTCTAACGCCGGACTTGGGCGATGCTACCAGTTTATGTGTATACAACCCTTAGTTTACCTATACACCACCTTGCATATACATTCCTTTCCTGCTTGGCGGACCCCCCTCCCCCCCCCCAGGCATGGGCTTTGCGGGGCCCCAAAAGTCTCATTGCCGCCGGGGCCTTTTGGAGCCAGTCCGACACTGGCAACATATGCTGGCTGTCTCGCACGAATAACAAATTCAACGTTAAGGTGAATGCGTATCCAATACCATACAGACAATATGGAACCACCAAAATAAAGCTTACAATTTTCTGCCATATGAACTAACATACTTCTTATTTAGTAATTTCTAAATTCGAACACAAAATTGAGTACTGGACTCTCAAAAATCAATGAATTCGTGATTTAAATTAAATCATGCTGAGTAAAATTACCACTGGTTTTCAATTTGTGTTGACCTTCCGTTTCAGTATATGGCTGAGCTCCGAGAGGCAGTAAGGAGTTACAATTCAACGACTGAACGTTTGGAAGGGCTAACGAAGGGCTAGCGACCAGCTAACCGTGGCTTGACCAGCACCCTCGATGTGCCGGTGCAGAGGTGCAGGGGCAGCCAGAGCCGGACAATCCTGTTACAGCTGTCTTTGAGAAAATAGAGATCTTCTGTGAACTCCTAGCCTCGGACAAATGTCTTAGTTGGTGCGGTGCTCGCTCTGCCCGCGCGTCGAACTCTCCCAGCTAAGTTTCTAACGCAACGAACGCATGTCTCCCTCGCGACTGCCCACTCCATTGACTTCGTAACGCATTACTTAATATTATAGTAATCGAAAACGTATATTACATTTGTCCTGTTATTTTAGCGTTCCTCTCAAACGAAACTGTCTTTCAGTGGACGTCGGCTTGGACGGTGACATCGACGACGCCGGGCATCGGGTCCCGACGAGAGCGTCCAGGATCTGTGAACCGTACGCCTTGGTGCGTAGGCAGCCGATGTTACGTTGCGGTTAAGCATGCTGCCGAAGACTTCAGGCAATTCTCCCCTCCTCTCGGCACGCTCCATCCCGACTTATCCAGCTCTCATTTCTTTTTGCACACCCTTCCGGTTACGTCAGTGTTACGCTGATGGTAGCGAATTGCTCGTTCTAATCTTTTCATCTGATCATTGGCAAATAACTCGTAAACTTGCATGGTCAATTCAATTATCTTTCAGTTTTTTACAGAAATTAAACACGAATTCTTTTGGGAAAATGTATGTGATACAACCGATCCCAACCCCTACGCAAAATATCAAGAACACATCTATCTTGTTTAAAAGAGTCAAACCGCACCATGATTTCCTAACGAAGTCAATCAATTTTATGCCATGGGACGATGGGAGAAACAGGCTGATAAGAGACTGAGATATTTTCACACCCTCAGGGTAAAATGTCACACATTTTTCCTAACCCTATGTTATTAAACCAGTGAAATTTGGTTCCCAGTCTTGCCCAAAAGGCATCACGTCCCGCATTGGTCAATAAGTAACTGATTTCCGTGGAATTTCGTCCGCAGATACCCCGGAGTGCGAGTGACGTCATACCCGTCAGACTCGTTCGACACCGTCGAGCAGTAGCAAGGCAAGCGCCGGAGACCTGTCAGTGAGTCTTCGAGTGTTGTAATGTCCACTGCGAGCTCCACTCTGCAGCCAGCTGCTGCCAACCAAGGCTGCCTCGCTCCTGCTATTCGCTGAGAGGATTGCTGCTGAGGGACTTTGTTGAAGAACAGTGCCGGTGTTTCTATAATATCACAATGGGGCCAACGGCTATTTGTGGACATTCTGTTGACAAACTGTTCAACAAGAGGTGGCTCGCTTTAGTGGTTTGTGTGGTGGTCAGCAACGTAGCTGAGACAGTTGGACAGAAAGAAGGTGAATACAAAGTCGCATAGTCTTATATTTTTTATGTTTTCACTCAAAATATGTTTTTGTATTCGAGTGTCGTTTAAGGATCGTGTTTTTCTGGTTGTTAATGATTCGTAAACCACGTATTTTTGCCATTAAAACGGGTATGGATTGTCTCGTTGTCATCCTCCGTGTTTCCTCGCGTGCTCCCCGATGCAGGCATGGCCTGCATCACGTGTTGCTGGTGACGATTGCATGATCGTCACCGTACACTTTGACTGTTGAGTGTAGGTTACACTCAACGCTTTGACTGTATTGCCACTGACTGATGATTGGCAGCGAGCGAAAGTGGTTGCTGTAATTCCCCTCAAACTTAAAGCAGAGATTTAAATAGCCACCCGCCGCGGGCGTGTTGGAGACGCCACTTGCCCCACTGGTTAGCGAAGTGGCGAAACATGCGGGATGGGGTCGTGGTCGTTTGCAATGACCTGTTTGATGGCTCCAGTTGGCGCGAAGTCAAGAACGCGAGACAAACATTTAATTGTTATTTAAAGCTCAGTTGCCATTGCTATTGTTCGAGACCAGCTGGATGACAGCCGAGCGCAGCGAAATGTCATTAGAGCGAAGTTTGTGAGATTGATAATGGTGGCCGCGAGCGCAGTGGAACTAATTGTAATTTACCTCGTAGCAATTACAGCACCGGGTGTAACCACGGGAAACTGTCACCAGTTTTGGTTACTAAGTTAGTCTAATAGATGGTTTAGACATCAAAAATGTGAAGGTGGACCAACAGCCATTAAAGTGAAACTCACTTGTATGGCTCGTAAGTCTTGAGTAGTCAGGTGAGGTACAGTGATTTACACTCGAAATCATATTCCGTGTAGAAATTATAAAAATATTTGATCGAGGAAATATTAGTAGCAGTGGCCCCAACCCATTCTTAGAGCTCTGTGGCTCGATCAAATATTCAAATATCAAATATAGATAAATATATCAAATATCCAGTGAAGATCGAAAGCAGTACCCGAGTTCTTGTATGTATTGCGCATCAACGAAATTAATGGCAATTTATTAAAAAAAATTATGAAAATAATGCTAACTTTATTTCCAATGTCAACCAGTTCGCGCGTTCTTAATAGCACCTCATTTTTTGTGTTGTTATTTTAATTGGCTGTTTAGCATGCCGATAACTCACACGATTAAAACACATGTAGATTTTTCCCTTCTCCTATGTTCAGCAATTCAGCATGCTTGATAGAGTATATCACTGGACATCACAAATATGAGGTAAAAGAGGACCGAGTTTGCACAGCCAATTAGTGTCCACAAGGGCGCATGTGCCTGCTAAACCAACATTTCATTTACCACATGATTATAAAGTTGGTAATTTGTCTTCGAGGTTCGTTCCGAATACACAAACTCGCCGTCTGTTCCTCAGTTCTTCTCACTCGCGCTAAGAAAAACGCTCGACTGTCGTAGACTCTCAACGATACTTTACGTTGGTTAAGCGGTCTTTGGCATCTCAAGGCTTACACAAAAAAATAATAGGCAGCATACAGAGAAATCTAGGAATTTCAGTGACTGAATTTATAATTCGAACCAATAGATATGTGTGATGGGCAGAATGACGAAGAGCAGACGCTCGCATAGTAAGGAAAGCCAGAGAATTCGCGGCACAGTGGCCCTTGAGTCGGCGTGGTCCACAAAGAACCGGACCAACGCTTTTAGGGGCGTAAATCAGTTTGAAAGCTGATAGGAGGGGGTAGAGCGACACCACAAATACTTTTTCTTGATTTCCACGTTATTTTCGTGTAAATCTACGGGCTGGAAGGATTCTAATTGGATTGTTAACTAATTTGTGCATTGCACGGACGTATAATGTCGAACTCGATTGGTATTGCTCATGAAAGCGATGCACCTTCCGTCCGGAGCCAATGAAGCCAATGCCCCCTTGGCTAATGTAGGGAGGGTGGAATAAATTTGTGTCATCATTTTATCTCAAACTTGTATCGGTGATAGATTTGTGGTGTTTAAAGACGCACTGTTTTGACAACGTGCCATGCGGCACTGGCCTAACGACGTCGGTGAATGAGTGTATGATGATGAGGAAGATGATGAACCTTACATATCCTAGAAGGGAGGAGAGGAAACCCGGTACCGGCACGTAGCCTATACCTGTCGACGAGCACCAAGAGGACCACCGGTTTAACGCCCTTTCCGAAGGACGGTACAACGCGAACAACAGGATTCCTCCACAAATCCATGATGTCGAGAGGTTGATAAGCAAGGCGAATGAAGTTGCTGTACTAACTTTCATCTTTCCAACCTCTCTCCCGAACAGAACTGGTCATGTGTATGATGGTCACCCATCCAATACCTGACCCATCGCATTGTTGCTTATGTACCTACGGTGATCTCACGAGAACCGGTGTTTTCAAGACGCCAAACCGTTCGGTAACTCGTGTCCTTTGTTCCCTTGGGTATTTAATTTGGATAATTTTGGTAAGAAGTTCAGAAACGTATCTGCATATTAGCTTAGATTGAAAAGTAACAGGGCATTTTTATAAAATGTGCTCTACATTAAGAACGAAATTGCTACCCATAAAATGACTGGCAATGCCGCTGACCCCGAAGCCTGGAGCCAAATATGTTTTCACTCACTAAATGGCATGTTGCCACTCCCTCTCTCCCGCTCTTGACGGGATTCTCCTCAGAACCGACCGCAAGGAAACACGTGTAGTGTGTCAGACCTCAGCGTCCTGTGGAAGATTTATGCGGGTAATCCCATGCAGGACACACACACACACACACTAACTCACTGAGGCTTATCCAATCTTACAATACATACATAAACTGACGTACCGAGGTTATGTCAGTGTAATAACTACTTATAGAAAGCTAGGTTTGTTTTCACTGGAAATAACCCAGGGAGAGGAACTTTCCGTGTGCTTAATCATGACTCAAAAGTCAATTCACTGGCACTGCATTGTCGTTTCTAGCTGTTGCCTGTTCCACACCCACGAGAGTATGTTTTACATTCAGCATCACGCGATACTGGCGTTTCAGATTTAATATATTTTCTACAGGTTTTTTAGCTATGATAATGGTGATGACCTTTGATTTTTATCATAGAAAGTTAAGTATTATAACAGTACTATTATTATGTACTGATCCGACGCCATTAGACCAGTGCCGCATGGCCAGACGTCAAAACAGTGCGTCGTTAAAACCACAAAAGAAATAATGTACTGTTATTTATTCTGAAATATTTTATTCTTCAGCACTAAGAACTCATACAGTGAAAATATATTTCCTCTGCATCTGCAAGTTGAGCCCCAGGACATCTTTTCCCCCCTCAGTGAATTTGAGAGGGTCTCTTAATTTAAATATTTCTGTGTTTGCAGCGGGTGATGCATGCGTTTTGGCCAACGGGCAGCGAGGGACGTGCCAAGACCTCTACTCGTGTTCATCGATCACGTCGCCACCGACACTGCAAGATACTTGTGGCTTCCGCGATCGCACACCTATCGTCTGCTGCCAGGTAGCTACGCTCAACCACTCGGCTACATTTTAGAGACCCCAAACAACACACAAATTGATTTATTTGTTGAGTTTATCAATAAGACTGTCAATAAAGTCACACTGTTTTGACTGAGTGGACAGGACGGTTCAGCGTAATGGAAACACCGATTCTCAACGAAGTCAAACAAAGTTAAGCAACACTGCGCTGGGTCAGATAATTGATGGGTGACCATCATACACATGACCAGTTTGTCAGGAAGAGAGGTTGGTGTGATGAAAGTCAGTAGAGCAATCACTCACCTTGTGTTATCAATCTGTACCATAGATGTGTGGAGGAATCCTGTCGTTTGAGTTCAACAGTCCTTCGGAAAAGACGTTAATCCGGTGGTCTTACTTTGTTACCTAGGGCAGTACTGCTCAATTTCAGTAATTCATGAGAAAAGTTGTTTCCAGCATGCAAAATTAATGTACTGCTTGAGTTTCTGTCTCATACAAGACTTTTTTGCCTTCGACACTATAAAACACAGTACATTCTAAAACACGCTACGGAATAGGATTAGCTGCTTCCCCACACACTGTACGTCTTGCCAATGTGCTATAGAAATCAAGACGAAGTGACAAGTCTCGAAGCAAAGCGTTGCTTGTAATGGTATTAAATAATTTGGTGTAACCTCACGAAAGACAAGGATAACCTCTTTATGTACACGACCTTTGGTAAATACGACAAGAAACTGGCTCATCCCAAGACTTAGTATTTAAATGATAAAACCAGTCCTAATGACAACCTTGCCTGCAAGGATCACAGGACATCACAGCAAGGACAAGCACTTACTTGTAAACACACATCTTGCTTATTTTCATTGGACAATCATTGCTTCTGCTAGATATTCTGGTCGGTGTATTGCCAAAGAAAATTTGTCTAAGATATAATAGAAGGTAAACAAAGAATAACAGGAATAAGAATGGTACCAGTGCATGTACTTATGTAGCAATTAATGCAAAGAAGTTTCATGGAAAGACTGGGTGTGGTGGAAAGGAAAAAGATAGGGGGCGCACCTTACCGGAGAAGAGATTTGAGCCGAAAGGCGCAATTATCGAGACATTTCTAGGATTTCCAGGAATTTGAACATTTTGGCGTGTCGCCTTTGTCATTGTATGAGTAAGAAATACTGCATTTCAAGCTGATTTCGTAAGAAGTTTCCATAAAATTATGACATTAGAATTTGGAATCAGTCTAATTACCTACACCTGATGTCTGTATCACAAGACCAGATTTCTCAATGTTATTACCAAAGGCAATGCCATCGTGTAGAGCTCAGCGTAATCTGGTTTTTGTCTGGTCCAGGACAAATTGTCAAGTGGCAGCAACACCAGGCCTCGACTTTCTCAGCAACGAGCCGTTAGGCAGACAGAAGCACCGTGGTGGTTGCAGTCTGGAAGACCGTTCACCACAGCCAGAACCACTTCCAACAACTGGTATGTGGCAAGCCTACGGCTTGAAAACACATTGAAATGGCATTAAAACAGCCAATAGAATATAGCTTTAATCAGAAAAATGTTAAATTCAATGGCTCATTTATGCTTGCATATTATTTACTTATTAAAATGGATTTGCATGCAAAACATGCATTTTCTGAGTATTGTCCAAGTAAAAAAATTGTTATTTCTTTTAAACTCTTTGGTGCTATTAGTGGTTGCCAAAATAGTTATCTGCCAAAGAAAAACAACTATAATTAAGGAGACATAGGACAGAACTCTTCTTTGATGCCACTCCCTGATTTCTCATCAAGTTCAAAACACGAAATTTTGCAAAGAAAGAACTAAAACTATAAAATATGAAATGTACCTAACATCAACACATTCAAATTGCTGTGCAATACTTCAACTGCTGCCTGGAGTTGATATTGTCAACAATAGTTAGTAACACTGTGTTTCTCGTGCAGGTGGCAACCACAACCGCAGCTGGAAGACAACGACTATATCGACGATGTCACTAGTACGAAGCGGCCAACGACTACGACAAGGCGTACAATAACGCGACGACCGCGACCAACTTCAAGCCGACCACAACAAGACCAAGTGCGGCCAAATTTAAACCGGCCACAGCCAAACTATGTGCGGCCGACCCATGGCCCTTCCATCAGCGAAGCTAGTACGTTACCCTGCTCAGGAACACATTCCCCAACCTTGCATGGAGATTCAGTTCTGCTGACCTCTCTGTTAAAGTTAACACCTTAACCAATGAAGGTGAAAATTATTTAATGCTTTATCAATTATCTATTTAAATAAATGGCATGTTAACCATGAATTTTGTAATGGTATTTTATGAAAGGTTTGGGAGTCTTGAAATAACTACAGAATAAAATGAGGGAGTTTTCCTAAAAAAAATCAATGTCATATTTTGGAGAAAATCAAGCAATCATTTGAAACTTTGTGGGACCCATAAATTAATATTTACTACATTAGGCATCAGCTTTTTTTGCATATCCCCTAAGCAGTATTTATTTTCAGGCATTTTTACCTTTGGGACTCTATAAATGAGAAATAAATCCACATGACCTTAAAATTTACCAAATTTGGGTACCTTTACATTTGGTACATCTGTACCTTTATGCACTTTTTGTCAGCTGTTAATAGGACTATTCTGCCGGGGAGAAATAACAGCAGTGTTTGTTTCCTCAGAGTGCACCCGGTACTCCCAACCGGTACGCCCAGTCGTGCAAGCGCTGCCGTTGTTGCCGAATGCTGACACCATCAAGGTACCAGTGAATAAGTGCAAGTTCAATCGCCTGGAGCTCATCGTGGGAGGTACCAACACATCGGTTGGGGAGTACCCTCACATGGTAAGCAACCGGGAACCATCTTTCTGTCCGATTTAACAGCTCAAAAACTAGTTGTTCATCTCTAGTTCATCTAGTTGTTAAATGCTCAGCAAACACCTGACTTTTTATTATTATGAACACTATTAACCTCTTAAAAATGTCTGTCCAATCTGGGAATTGATCAACAGCCGTAATCTCTGCCCTTCTTGGCAGTTTAAATAAGATTTAATAAAAGTGTCTCTTCCTAAAAGACCTTTACTCAGAATTCAATTTCCATTTTGGAAGTTGTTAGTTTGTTTTGATAAATCATACTTAAAAACCTGGTGTATGAGTATAATGCCAGCTCATCACTTATTCTCCAAAAAATCTGTTGCATGGTGTTAATCTAAAAATTAAAACTTTGCCCCGACTTGCTCCGAATGAACTTATCAACTAACATCTCCTCAAAATCAAGTAAATAACAAAAACTCAGTCAACAGAATTTCTATTTAGATAAAAGAGTTGTTCAATAAACATACAATACTCTATTACAAAACTAGTTTGAAGTGGGCCACAAGCTAACTCATACATAACTTTCTTGTAACTTGAGTCTGAAAATATTTTTATTTAACTCCAGAAAGTGATTCAGAAAAGATCTTTTGACCACTGCGCTCAAGGGCAATCAATTGGTTAACACTATTTACCGCTTTCTGCGGTTTTTGCAGGCGGCGCTCGGGTACCAAACCGGCAGCGGCGTCAACGGCATCGAGTTCTTATGCGGAGGATCGCTCATCAGCGAATACTTTGTGCTCACCGCAGCGCACTGCAGTTTCTCCAAACGGTACGTCTGGCGTGGATTTGTAGTGCTGAGTAATACTTTGTCTCAAAAACTGGACATATGATTTTAGGAATTAAAGATCTGATATCAGATATAGGTATTTTTCAAGCAAACAAACTCAACAAAGCAAACTCTTGTCAAATTACACCAGCAGAGTCAGATACAACAGCATTAAACCTCATTACAAAGCATATAAATTGCATTCAAGAGTTGGTCTGCCACAATTTGTAACTTGGTGCTGTTTTATTTCGGATAATTTTTCAAACTTCGGTTGCATGGAAATGCAAGTTATTTTCCTACCTAGAAAATTATATGGTTACTCTCGGCTATTATTACAAATAGCAAAGTTTCGACTTTCTAGTAAGATTTTGGTTGGATTCATTAATGATCATTTTTTTACTTTCATACGGGTTACATGGCTGCAATTCCGCATTAAAAACAGGTGAAGTACGCAATCAAGCAAAGGAAATCTGTATATTTGTTAATGAAAATGCATAATAATGCATTTGATTCTTCTCTGATTTGATGACAAAAAGAACAAATACATAAACCAAAACATTTGGGAGATAATCGAGTGTCAGCATAACCTATAAAAAAGTATTTTACCGCAACTTTGTTTCTCAGCGGCAAACTGGCCGTGGCACGACTGGGCGAGCTAAACTTAAAGAGTGACTTTGATGGCGCTACGCCTGTTGACTACCCGGTGGCTGAAGTTATCAACCACCCGGATTACAAGTCCCCGGCTCACTACAACGACATTGCCCTATTGAGACTCGGCAGGGAAGTGAAATTTAATGACAATATCCGGCCGGCATGTCTTTACACACAGAGCACCTTCAAGATCAACAAGGCAGTCGCCACTGGATGGGGACAGGTCGGATTCAGTAAGCTAGTTCTTTGCTTCTTACAATATTTATAGGATTTTAGTTGACAGCTACATTAGAAATATTCTGCAAATTGCAATAAAATTTTGGCAATCCATCAGGCTGACTCAGCCAAGCTAGAATGTCGGTTTTTTGCACATCTTGAATATTATGCAGACTTTTCTAAAAAACCAAAAACTATTTTAAAAAAATCCAGTTTCGGATTCTGACTCCGGTTTTTATTTTCAAGTAGATTCCTGTTCAATGCTTAGGTTTTAATCCCTGCTAAAAAGTAATTACTTTCCAAATTATTGGAATTTTCTCTTCGTCACATTGGCTCAATTTCTTATTTGTGCTTATTATCTTTTAGTTTCTCTTGATCATCTTTAAAATGTAATCAATTTTTATACATTCTTAGAGATAATTAATATAATATGGTGAGTGGAAAAAAGCCATTCTTATCTTATTCTTTTCTCAGCATATATTCTATTTTCCCAAGATATTTGTTCAACAAGTTTGTGTGAGTCAACCATTGCTTTGATCATTACACTATCACCCAAGCCGCACGACTCACAATCTCCACTAACTAGATAAAACTCGTTGGGATGAAATTTTAACACCGATGGTTTGGTACAGCGGAAGATCCAAGTGACGTGATGCTGAAGGTGGCCATCGACATCGTGTCCAACCCAGTGTGCAATCGACTGTACCAGGGGCTGACGGCAAGTTCCAACAAGCTCAGGGATGGCATCGTTCCGACCATGATGTGTGCCGGGGAGATCAAAGGGGGCAAGGACACATGCTTGGTATGTTACTTTTATTTTTGCTAGTAACACCATCTTTTAATTTTATGGACAGACAGGAAGTTAGAAATGGTGTGTGTTTTTAAAAAGAGAGACAGCTACACAGTGGTGTAGTCGAGGGTATCCGCAGGTATACGCCGTGTACCCAAAAAACTTTTTGACACCGAGCGTATACCCCAAAAAAATATACAGGGCATACGCCCAATAAATACTCTTTGCAAAACTTTAAAATGCGTTTTGCAACGACAATTCTTAATCTCCCTACAACCTGCACTTTAAAAACTCCAAAAGCAAAGTTTATTCCGAAAAGTGGGTAGTCCAAGTATAGTAGCGGTTCGTATGATCTGGATGGGTATGCAGTGGTTTTTCCAAGCAGTCAACGTACTCATTCAACCCACCCGAGGAAAGCACGATTGCAGCTACCCCAACACCAAGTAGTAGTTTTAGTGTTGATAGGAATGAACTATCTATGAACTATAACTAGTGAATAGACTAAAAGTAAATAACTAGCAGAACCCGCTGCCTACGGCCGCTTTCTATTTTGAGGAAGTGGGCATTTTGATTTCAATTGTAAAGCCTTTAATGGGACCACAACCAAAAGTACCCCCATGAATTGAATTTGAAATTTGCCGCTTATGTCACTCGGGGTCACTGCATTGTGGAAACTCTGTGGTATTCCAAAGTGACCACGATGACAATTTCGAAAACAAACGACGTTGGCTGTCAAACGATTTCCGTGTATGATTTCTTGAAATATTTCTTTAAAAGAGTGAAACTTGTGAAATACCTTTTACAATCTGGGCTAGCCAATCTTGCTAGCCAAGACACCAACAATATTTCAGTTCTGTCAATTATTTCCCTTCAGTTCTAGAGATTTTGAAAAGAATTTGACATTGACGTTGACATTGACATTGACGTTTGAATTTCCTGAATGCACTGCTGAGAAGATACTTTCACGATTTCGTACACCTTGCCGTGGTGACAAAAAAGCAAACAATTGATCAAAGCTGTCAGTTTATTAGCAAAATTAATTCTTTTTCACGTAAAACGATCGCAATTGAATGTGTTTTCGCTCAATTACATCAACAACTTTAATACGAATGCATGAAAAATCACCGTGGAGCTCTAGGCAAGAAAAACTCGAGTATTAAAAGAGTTATAAAATCGAGCTGCATCGCCTGGCTCTGAGATATCTTGCCGTCATATTTAGCAACTTTTCACCATGAAAACGCTCTCAAATCGCCGTCAAAATGTCATCCAGCAATGGAGAGCAGAATTACGAACAAATATAACCCAATTGCACACGTTTTTGACCAAATTTCGCAATTTCTATCAACATTTCAGCTCAGTGTCACATACATCCCAGACAACCACAAACTAAAAAGTTGAACATCGCTAAAATAAGGCTTTTATATAAGGTTAATTAGAAACACCCCCCTCCCCCCCAACAAGTACCTAACCTAGTGATGACCACGGCATTTGGAACTGACAGCCTGATAACCCAGCGTATACCCAAAAAAAATGTAGGACTACACCACTGCAGTTGGGTACCCTTCTATCGCAGTAATTATGAAAAGTGGAAGCAGGAAATAACAAGAAACCACATCAGATCTGATGAATCGGATCTCCTGAAGGCAAAGCAGAAATATTCTCACTGCAGCTCTTGCTGTAAGTAGCAGTGAAAGGAAATCATTCTTCCAGTGCTGTTGATGAGATGATTTTAGAAACAGCACGTAATGTGCAAATATGTTTTTCCGTAATTCATGTTTGTCTTTAACTGCTTATTTACACTTGGGTTTTAAAGATTTATCTGTAAACATTTACCTGGATTTTTCAAATGGTTTCAAATCTGCGCTCGTTTCTGTTTGAAAATTGTAACTTAAAAAAGGCCTATATTTATTTTGAAATAAACTAGTTATTTTGAGGATGTTCCTTTAGGAAAATTTTGACTCAGGAAAACACAATAGTTACAGAAGAAAAAATACTGCTTAACGTCAGTAACCAAATAGAAACCCCTTTCGTCTCTATTTGCAAAGCCAAGTCACATTTTATCCTGGGAATCAATCATGTGACTTTTGTGTTAGAGATTATGAATGTTATTTCAGTCAATTCCAGGGTTAATTCACGTTATTTAATGAGACAACTTTCATGATCTCTTACAAAAATACCCTGGACTGATTTAGGTAAACAGCAAATTTCTTAACTCTTTGTCCTTAAGTGACCATCCTGTCTTTTGTCCTTAGGGTGACTCGGGTGGGCCACTTCAAATTCCCGATGAGAGCAACCAATGCATCCACTACGTAGTGGGCATAACCTCATTCGGCCAGTTCTGTGCGCAGAGGAACTCTGCTGGCGTCTACACACGAGTCTCTGCGTATGTCCAGTGGATCGAGAGCCGAGTATGGCCGTCTGGGTGAACTCTGTGATCCCGTCGTTGAATGTTTGCTTCGTACCACATCTCATAGTCAGACATTGCGCCAACCTGCGGAGGTGCAGGCAAGGCCAGTGCAATTTTTATATTATTCATGTTACAGTTGTAAGAAATATATTTAAATTAAAATAGTAAAACAGACAACTTTATAAAATAGCAGTGCTAAAAATAAAGGATTTTATCTTGAATTATATGAAATGTTAATTGCAAACATGTTGCGTAAAAGACTGGTTTAAATTGCTATCAGAATTATATTATAACGGAAAATGAAGCTGAGCGGCAAGGATACATTTTTAATGACTCGAGAATTTTTCTGCATGATTTTGTATACTGTAATACTAATATGTCACGGTTCGTGGATAGGGTTTGCCAATACGTCCAAACATTTTGCATGGCTTTACAGCTTCGGTTTGAAGGAAATCGAGTCGGAATCCTTTCTAATAAATGTGCAAATGCTATGATACAGTGATGAAAAAAAGAAGTACACACCTTGCGATCGATTGCGTCATTTATTTTTCTTTCGTGTTTATGCCAATTGGCAAAGTAAGCTATGAAAGCCATGAATGACTGAAAGTTGCTTTCTCTTAATGTAAAACCAGTCAGCCGTGGCTTGGACGGTGCGAACACTACTGTAGTATGAGGCCGTCAATGCACTTGGCAGTGATCATCACATTGGAGTGTTTGCTCCCTCTCTCGACTAGAGTTGCAAGGCAACGTAAACTCTGGGTATGCTAGAGTAATTGCAGCATGGAAAGTTGCACAAATTAAACAAATATTATGTACCTTATAAAATCCTATTCAAATTTAAATGCTAGCGATGGGCAAAGTATTTTGTATTATTAAAAACACTCGTAGCCTCTTGGGTTGGGCAGCAATTTTTTGATAAGTTACTAGTGTTTCTAATAATACAATTGCGTGCTCTAGCATGTTGCAAATATAGTTAAAATCACATTGTAAAAACTGAGTATATACTCTTTCCGACCTATTAAATTAAACAACCCTATACCTATTTATAAAATATTAAAACTTGCAAAATTTGTTTTTATAATTTAACAATTTTGTACAAAGTATGTTTGTGGAACAGGTTTTAAAAACCAGTAAAGTACGTAATCATTTCTACATTTGGCCCCCTTTCTCGGCAATTCAAACCATCACCCGAATGCAGCTTCATAAGTGCATGGTGAACTTGATTTATCTGCAGCCAATCACGCAGCTTCCAAGAGGACATTGAAAGCAATTCGATCCCCAACGACCAAAGTCGCGATAATTCCACATTTAACCGACCCAAACGATCTACGACGCTGCAGCCGCTACCAATCCCTCCATCAGCTGAGGGCACCTTCTTCCGTTTCAGCATTGTCCCCTCCATCTACCAACGGCTCATCCTTCTTCTTAATGTTCATCCTGTGGAAGACGGGTGGCAACGCTATTCCCGTTTCGGTCTGTGGTTGTGACTCCCTGCCAAGGTGGGCTGTGACCTCAGTGGGAGCTTGTGACTGCCCGTCCAGGTGGGAGTAGATGGTCACCCACGACATTCCATCCCCCGCAGGTGGATGTGTGGACGGCAGCAGCAGGTGACGCCACGAACGGCCGTCCATGAGACCCAGAAACAGCTGCCAGTTGCGACGTGTGCCAAAATCGTACGGGTTTTTGAACTCCTGCAATCGTAAGGCAGGTTCTGATGGGTATTTGAAGAGAACTGAAAGATCACTTGGTTTCTGCGAGAGTGCTTTGCATTTTCGGGTGCCACTAGGCTTGTAGGAGAATGTTTCCAGGTACAGTTATTTTGGTAGCAAAAGTGAGTTGAAGTAAAGGAAGTGGAGGAAATTACATCAAGAGCCAGGCTTCAGAGCAGAAACAAGCTGACATCAGACTTACTCTCCAATTACATACCTCTTATAAAGTTGACTACCCTTCGTTTGCAAACAGGCAATCAATAGAATATGTTAAACATGTTTCATTTCAAACAGATAATTATCTGCCAAGTTAACAAAACCAATCCCTAAGGCAATTACCCAATTGATAACTTTTAATGTTTTCATGTGACCTCCCAATATTATAAAGTGACCCCTAAAAAATAAAAAATATGTCATCATTCAAATTGTACAGTTCACTAGTAGCCTAGTAGTGTATATAATATGTATTACACACATGTTAGTTGGTTATATAGCGGTTATAGCCATGTCACTCATAGAAAAATTATTAATTTGGTTGCAATTGTGAATTGTGAAGATGGATGCAATCATTCCAACCCAAACCTTTCTTCAGATAGTTTCATTCACAGTCACGTAGGTATGTCATTACTCATTATATTGAGATATTATACTTTTGAAAATCCCAATCCCTCTAAAGAAGTCGAGCCATAACCTATAAGAGCCCACTAGAAAATAATTTTCATCTGAATGGTCGCATAATTTCCATTCAATTTTACATTAACCTTATATAAAAGCCTTAAATCTGCGATGTTCAACTTTTTAGTTTGTGTCTGGGGTAACATTTTTTCTGTACATGTTGATGGAAATTGCGAAATTTAGTTAAAAACGTGTGCAATTGGGTTATAATTGTTCAAAATTCAAATCTTAATCCTTATGTGACACTCTGAGGGTGATTTGAAAGCGTTTTTTTGGTGAAATATTGATAATTGTGTTTGCATCGTGGCTGGCGAGACTAACTGGGCCATGTCTGACAGCTCGATTTTTATTTGATTAAAAACTTGCCTTTAAATGACCTGCAGCATCTCGGTTATACTGTTCATGCATGCCCATTGAGGGTGTTGAAGAAATTGAGCCCAAACGCTGTTAGTTAAGTTCGTTTTACGTGAAATAGAAATAATTTTGCAAAAAGAGTGACAGAAGCATTCATTTGTTTGGTTTTTTGACCACTGCAAATGCGAACGAATTCTTAAAATTATCTTTGCGGTAGTGCATTCAGGATATTCAAACGTCAATGTAAAATTCTTTTCAAAATCTCTAGAACTGAAGGGAAATAAATGACATAACTGAAATATTGTTGGTGTCTTGGCTAGCAAGATTGGCTAGCCCAGATTGTAAAAGGTATTTCACAAGTTTCACTCTCTAAGAAAAATTTCAAGAAATCATACACGGAAATCTTTTGACAGCCAACGTCGTTTGTTTTCGAAATTGTCATCGTGGTCACTTTGGAATTCACAGAGTTTCCACAATGCAGTGACCCCGAGTGACATGAGCGGCAAATTTCAAATTCAATAAATGGGGGTACTTTTGGCTGTGGTCCTATTAGAGGCTTTACATTTGAAACCAAAATGCCCACTTTCTCAAAATATAAAGCGGCCGTAGGCAGCGGGTTCTGCTAGTCACAATTATAAATTACCAGTTTCAGTTTCTTCAGCCGCTGCTTTTCGTTGTTGTTGATGTGCATCTCAATGCTGGTTTCTCCTCGTGAGATGAGCCGACCGTGCCACAGAGACAGTGAGCCGAGTGCAAAGAACACGCCTGCCACGCAAAGATATTTTGGTTAAACACCTCCGTAAAGTTACCATCCATTGACTTGCTGTCCAGCGGTAGGTTTTGCTTCTCCAAACAGCGCCAATAGGTTTCATAGATGTACTGGCTCTTTATCAAAATGCAACAAATATAAATTACTTGCTTCTTTGAAATGAAGTAAAGAAATGTTTTAGAATTTTTTCTTGGCTGAATAAGGTCTACAACTGCCAAAGTCCCAAAAAAATAACTTGAAAAATGTGAATAACTCTGGAATGCAAAAACTTGCGGATCTGTAATTTTTAAGCAATGTACGTCTCAATGTGGCCAGCATATTTGCAAAATTTCATTAAGTTTTGTCAAGTGTTTAGGTATTTATTAGGCTTTCAAATTTTGCAAAAAGTAAAAAAAATAACGATCTAATAAAATATGAAGCAGATTTGAGTTCAGATACTTTAAAGTCTCATGTAAATTTCATGTAAATAGGTCAAGTCATTCGGTCAGTGCCAACTTGCCAAAAATCACATAAAAAGAAAAAACAGGTCAGAAGTTTTTTCCGGGTAGACAAATGTTTCCGGAAAGTATTCCAGGAAATGTCCCAACGATTTTAATTCTCACTCAATTCAATACTCAGCCATATTGAGTATTACCGGTGTAAAAACTATGAAAACTACTGATGAAAAATTAAAAATGTCACAGGCTTCTTGAGAGCGCTAAAAATCATGGACTCTCAAGATGGTGACGTTGACTTCAAAGTCTCTCTATGGCAACTGCCTTCCAGGTTATCGAGATCGGTAGCTCGTTAAAGCTAATGTTTCTGATTAAAATATGAAACTTACTTGTGCAGAGCAACGCCATGTAAATGATGCATCGGCGCTTAGCGATGCTCAAGCGAGGCGTGTCATCAGTTTCAAGATCGTTCTCAAACGGAACCTCCGTCTAGAAAATAGCACAAGTTCTTGTGGAGCAGTTCTCAGAACTGCTGAACGGCAGCTTCACGTCTTGAAATCATACTGCAAGTACAGACTGGTTGTGGTGAAGAAAGAAAGAGAGATGGAGCGCAAATTACCGGAGAAGATTGTTCTCACGTGGTGTACTTTATGAGAAATTTTCAGAAATCCCGAGAATTTAGACCATTTTAAATCTATCTAAATGCCAAAACGTCAACGTTTTCGGTATTTCTGGACATTACTTGTCAAGTGCACCTCGCGACTTCAATTTTCTTTTCAGGTAAGTTTTGCTCCCTCTCTTGTGACGGAGACGGAGCGTGACGGAGTCTGTAATTTTCTTGTGTTTCTACAAAAATTATGGCCACACGTCTTTACAGTTGTTAGTAAGTTCTACCAGTTAAAAAGTTTAACCAGAGCTGACAAAAGGTGGGTACTTTTCACTGCTGTTAAATTATGGAATTGTATGGTTAAAATCTCTTAACATTACAGCAATTCCAACATTCTGATCAAGTTCATCTGCATTCTTGGAGTTAGTTCTCAACAAATCGAAAAAAGCAGTTAAACTTGTTCATAACATTATATCCATAAACAACTGTCAACTGTTAGTTAATTTAAACTCACATCTGAATTTTTTGTAATGTAATGTAAGTAATGTGGCTTCTGAGCTATCAAATACACATTATTATTATTATTATAATTAACTACCAAGCAAGGAACAACCCTTCAAACTAAAGTCCAATAGGTAATACCTCCACAACATGCTAAGAGTTCGTAAGACTAATAACCGACTACATACACGACACCTGGGCCAAAAGTGACAGGCTATTCAGGAATCAACACGGGTTCAGGTTATCAAAGTTTCTCAAACAGCCACCTCCAGTCATCGGCTTACCATGACGACCATGATAGAGTTGTTGAAGCGTACTGGGTGTCCCGTGAGCTCTTCATCTGGCTCCAGCCACACCTGGTTGTATGCAATCCCGATCCCGAACAAGATCAGGAACACCACGCCCAGCACCACATACACCATGTACATGTAGAAGTATCGGTGATTCCAGTGGCCTACGCAAGCATTCAGCCACGCTGGCAAACAACGTCAAGAAATGCAAGCAAATCAATCACGGCAACATCATCGCACAGTCAACCTTTGGCATAGCATAGTGGCATAGTTGTGGAAGGATCTTTTAAAAAGATCGCGGCAATCTTTTTTTTAGTGATCTTTAAAATGATAGCGATCTTTTTTGTATTTCACAATTTTTTTATTCAATCACGATTGAATTTTCCATGATCCTTTAAAAAAAAAAAATGTTTTTCAATGTTTTTCAACATGCAAAGCATTTTTGTTCCTGTTAAGTGTTTACAGGCTGTTAATTTTCATCTTGTATTCTTGACTATAAGTCATAGTCCTCGTCGCATTGTGTTCCTACTATTTCTATATTAATATTGCATTTCCCACCACCTATACGTGCTAAAAAACATGGTTTTTTCCAGAGATCACATGATTTTTTTCGAAAACGATCTATTAAATGAGCTTGATCTTTTATTAAAACAAATTTGAATTTGAACTTCAATCTTGATCTTTTAAAGAGATCGATTTTAAAACTATCTTCCCCAACTATGCATAGTGGGTCAGAGACAAGGTTAAATGTTTGTGTGATGAGCAGTTTTACTAAATTCTACGATCCATCTATTTTTTTCCTTGTTTTGAAAGCCCACTTCTATCTCCCACTGCGCATCCCACCATGCCGCACCACCGTCACGTGGTTCTGATTGTGGCGGAAGGCTTAGAATTTGCAATTCTATTCATATTTGTATTTTTATATTTTTCATACCAATTTAATCTAATTCATTTTTTAATTTCAATTTTCTATTTCCAGAACTCAATGCTTGAATAGAAAGATTGGTTTTTAATGTTAATTTGGGTAAAGTATGACACGAAACAAAGCAAAAAGAGATGTGTTAAAATTTGATTACAAGGCAATCAGGAAATGAAGTCGTTCGCAAGACCATTTATAGAATTTACCACAATCCGATTCCCTGTTGATAACATGCGGTTGTAAGCGTTATCGGTAAAGGTGGAAGCGTTAATAGGAAAAGGATACGACAATGATGGTCCATTTTCAGAACGCATTTGTTGCAGATGGAGCAATGGTGTGTTCTTGGAGGCTTCGGAGCAATACACGCTCTACACATACTTGCAGCTTCCGGGATGAGAATTCCCTGCACACACAAAACTTATAAGGTACCAACAATGTGCAAATAAAATCACTAGGTCAGATACGAGTGCAAATTGTCCTCACCTCTGGTGGCTGTCCTGGTGAAGTTGTTGCTGCCATATAATAATGGAAGACTACATTTAAGAGAATCCAATGACCAAAAATAAATAAGAATATTGTCAATTCTGGACTTTTTTGCCAGTAATATGGAATGCCTACCCAGTAAGCAATGACGACAACAGATGAAGTCAGTAACCAGACACACATAATGAACATCTGTGAAGCAAAGCAATAAATCCATTAGCAAGCAAAACAATGAATTCACATAAAAAATTGCAATGGTGTATTGTATTTTTGGTAGATACATACTGGACCAAGAACTCTTGTGAAGTTATCAACAAACCAAAACATTGGTTCCATCAGAACATCTATGACATAGGCTCGGTTAGTGTAGTGGTTGTAGAATAAGGACAAGCGAGATAACTTTAGCTTTGTCCACTGCCACTTCCCAGACGTCCTAAGATTAATCAAGTTCATACATAAATCTTCAGATTTTTCATAATGATTGGAGATGGGCTGAAATTGGATAAGGAAGGTGCAGTGTGGCAGAAGCAAGGTTAGCATGGATTGAAATGAATGGAATCAAAAACGCTTACCATAAAAAACGTGGGAGCGCCGAGATCTTCCAAATAACCTTAACCATCTCTAACAAAATAAATATTTCTCTTCAACAATATCAATCGGCAATTCGGAAACAATTGACAACTAATTTTCCCAACAGTATCAAGTAACCTCTATCTGTCATTTTGAGAATCCTATCCGAACGCATGGTCGGTTCTGCGACTGCGCAGACGGTAGGAAACATGCCGCCATCGGTAAAAAGTGTCAGTCTGAACTGGGTGCAGTCGACAGCCGACCTTCGTCTGTGAGTTTTGTTCACTGCCTGCCACAATTCTTCCTCTTATATTTCTGCCATTTTTTTAGTTTTTGGTAGCGATTTTCACGTGGTTTTTGTGATCCAGGCTAAATATAAATAAATCTAGATTCATTTACTTTTAACTTGTCTTAAGTTAATTATACTAATGTATTATATGCTACATTGTCATAATATTCAACAATAAGAGAAACGAACCGGACTGCGTTGATAAAACTCGTAAGTTGCAGACCGGTTTTTTTGTTTTTTTGGCAGCTGAAGTGGGTGTATGTGACAGATAAATAACTAGCTCGTATTTTACCTCTTGTATCTTGATCCTACGTGTATTTGCTCATCGGAACGTTACATTATTTTTTATACCATCATGTCTAAACAATCGTTTACCATCCTTAAAGCCGTAATTTTTATACAAAAACAGAATTGCAGCAACCTGTTGTAAAATCATGTGGATCGCATATTGATTACTGGCAAGTGTCACCAATAATTAACACAGATCGTGGTTTTCCTCTGCAGGTACACACCACCACATGAGTTCCTTGCTTTTGACTGGAAAAGAATACCACACAGGAGTCTCCAAGCCGCTCTGGAACGATGAAGAAAGCTGACAAGATCAGGTTCCTTATGTCTTTGACGGACTCGCCCACTTCGTTCCCCGGGTTGCACTCGCCGATGACAGAGCTATCGATGAACCTGAACGATACATCTCTGGCCAACTCACCGCTACCAGAGTTTCCTCGTCGCAGGCTGTCGCTTTCGAGCGATAGCACTCCGCCTCCGAACCGCTACAAATACCTCAGCACCGGTGAGTTTCTTTTGTGGCACAAGTATTACATTAATTGGTGACATTTGCAACCGCCAATCAAGAGGCTTTGGTATTTTAATTGTATCTATTGACTGGTCAAACTCCAGATGATTTTAAAAGTTGTTTACAATTATTTGAGCAGTTTTGGTGAATGTCACCGGAAGGGAACTTTAGTAGAAGGAGATTCAATTTTTAGGTAGTCTAGGAACTGCAGTTTTCCCAGAGCTAGAGACTATTATATTATTATTTTAAATCAGACCCAGTTCTGCAATGCACCAGCTATTATAGATTGAATTGGTAACAGACACGTTTAATCAAAAATCAAAATGGAAAGGTTAGATTGTAGATGACTGTGTTTTTATACCACAACTTGCAGCGCCTTGCAGCGCCGAACGTAACGAATCAAAATTCAGTTTATGCACTTGCACTGCTGTGTACGTAGATTTAAGTTAGAGGAACCTTTAGGTAGAAAACAGTTCTTGGCCAGCCAGATTGTTAACCTAAATAAATATCAGAATCTGGAGTCATTTTCAATGCGCTAATTCAACAAGTAGCTTCTCGGAGAGATTTTGGGTCATGGGCTTCAATCCCATTTTGGTCATTCTTGATTTTACGGTAAACCTTATTGGTAAACAGGATTTTTAAATGATTGTCTCGTGTTGCTTAACAGCGGTTGTTGTTTATTCTGAAGTCTTTGTTAACCTTCGGGTGGCACTTTCATTTGCCAAAACTTCTGATTCCAGAAACACCCAAGGTATTCGATCAGGGTGCATGCTAGAGTTGTGTTTGATGAACTAAACTTAGTCTTGGCTAGCTAATTGACATCAGTTATTGTTTATGATGGTTTTTAGACTCATGTCTACTTGATTTATCCTTAGCACTAGTTTTAAGAAAAACTATTTCAACTGGGTTTTGAATGCTAAGTAAAGGGCAACTAAATTTCCCGACGTTTTGCAACACATACTAGTTACTTCTTCAGAGGTTTTTCAGAGGTTATCCAAGATGGTATATGAATTACATTTGGAGACGTTGTTATAAACACCTGAAATCACTCACCACACGATTGGTATTCACAAGCAATTTATCTGGATATTTAATTTGAAGGTCGGCATGTTTCCTGTCCTGCAACCACACCCTATAAAGGGTAAATCATCCCTAAAGCTTCTTGGGATGAACTTGGCAATTCTGAAGAGGTGATGGTGACAGATCACCTGCCAGTCCCCAAACCCACCCTCTCATCCCTCAGCTTTCAACCCTTGCAGTGTCCACTATGCTTTCCTTCACGAAACCGACTTTATTATTATGAAAGCACTCGTTTTCTCATAGCAAAGTGAGACGTTATTCACATTTCCACAATGTGGTGGACTTCGATGTGAATGTCATTGTTTCGCTGGCTCAAGAATGTCTATTTCTTGCGAGTCGGAAGTCGAGAAATCATCAGCTGCCCTTGCCGGCCGTTGTACGGGGTTGCAAGGAGATTGGGGTTTGGGTTTTCGAGGGAAGGGGGAGAGTAGCCGTCAAACCCGACCTCGAGAATGCACCTTACGCTGCCAAGGCTCAAAGTGGCCCCCAATAGCCACCGAGAAATGTAACGGTCTTGGCTTACCCGAGATTTTCACAATGCAAGGGATACTCGTGCCTTGCAGACCGGTCCCATTGTACCCCCAACCCCTCGCCCCAACCCCCAAGGCGAGTTCAATGTATCGGTATCTTTCCAGTCTACTAACGTCTGCGTCTGCGCGATGGAATTTACACTCGAGATGCAATGCACATTACTAAGTCTGCGTTAATTTATAGGTCAGCAATTAATCAACTAATATATTCAAAGCCTTGATCGTCACAAATCACAAGTAATGAGGAGTCATATACATAACAAATCACTTTTTTTTTGAGTCCCTGTGAATAATCAATTGATATCCATACCGATAATCGATGCCGTATCTTTAGTTCAAATTAACAAGAGTTTCGTTTATGGATAACCACCGTCCGATCTCAAAGGGTGCGATCCCCAACCCCTCCGTCTGGCAACCCCCCCCCCCCCCAAAAAAAAAACCATCCGATAATATTTTTAATCGCATTGTCAACGTTTCTTGCACATTGTCGAAAAGAGGTTCGGCAGGGGAACACGTGCCACTGTTCGGTATTGTCGGTTACAGAGTTTCTTGCCCTGCGTCTTCGTATTGCACTCCAGCACATGCTCCATGCGTTGGTCCCCCCCCCCCCCCCTACCAGTGCGTGCAACGCAGTGTATTCTAGCACCGCGTACTCGCATATATGGGGACGGGTATAATAGGCCGACGACTGGTATACCTAGACTCGCACCCTTCGAAGCAGCGACCGACCGACCGACCTACCGACCGACAGAGTCTGATTATCATACGATATTATGCACAGATCGACGGTTTATATGCCAATCTGGTCTAATGAAACCGTTTTTCCATTTAGTATACCGATCTGTGTGGCTGGATCATTCATCGAAAACGTTCGGCCGCCATTCGGCAGTTGCCCCAGGAATTTGTGGTTCAACTTTCGTTGGTACAACCTTCGATTGTGTGCATGATCCCCATTAGTAAGCAATAATTATTAGCAATATTATGCCGTGATACATTCGTCCGATAACTGCATGGAACTTTGGAATTACTGATATAACTTCAAACCTAACCAAAGACCGTTGGACGAGCCTCTAAAACGCACTCTAACGTCAAAGTTCTTTGAACTTATGAAGGTTTTTCGTTTGTCTAGAAAACTCGAGCGTCGACCAAATCAGTGAAGCGTGCAATTAACATTCTTGCGTCATCCGGCCTATCGAGTCCTGGGTTTAAATGCCACACTCCTTAGTTGAGTCCCCGCGAGTCGCAAGCATCGATCACTAGCTCGACACACGATCGATCTCGCCGATCTCAGTAGCACGGGATGCTGCGATCTGTCACAACAAGCGGCTGGTTGTGAATGAAAATGACCTCGAGGCAAATCGCAACCTGCGCCATGGGTGGGGGAGACCTAACGGCTTTCCAGACGCGCGATAACAGCTGATAAAGAACAGCGGTTTTGCTGGCGACCGACTGTTTTTTTTTTCACTCCGGCAACTGTTTTTACGCTACCCATCGCGTCCATGTGGGCACAGAAATAGCTACATGCGGCGATGTTTTTGTCGATTTTGTCGAGGCGTTTGCTCTGGCTGGGGGAACTTGCTGTTTCAGCGGACGCCATCTTGTTGTAACTTGACATTATTGTGACCTGCTATGCCGTCGTGTTACTCTCGGTGCTGCCAGCAGTTTAGAATACAATTCGCAGTGGTTGATAGCACTCCTATTGGAGCTCGTTCTCCCTCTTGGCGCCAACCGTAGCAAATTGTTTGTTGCTATTACAAATAATAATAAAGGGTATTCGACCAGTCTTTTCATATCGACTCTGATGCAAGAATGCGTAGTACCTGAGGAGTATACCTTCTAGCAACCCCGTTCCAGTTTCGTGCATATTTGTCTAGATGGGACCAGTAAATCATGACCGCTTCGAGTCAAGAATGTGCAACGACCAGGCTCCCGGACTGGCAGTTTGTCAACATTTCAATGCCCATTGTTGGCCACAAACAACCCTTGGATTCCGGTAACATCGACTCGAGCCTGCTAACGTGAACGTCTTACGACGGCGGCAGAATCTGGCGTCTCGGCGCCCTCGACGCTGCCCGTCACGTGTGGACCACGTGTCGCGCAGAGGGTGTCGACCGCAATTTCCGTCTTACAGGACGCGGGTGCCTGACAGGGAGTGGGCGTGCCTGTCACCGAGATGTAGGGTCGAATCGGTTCAGAAATTGCGGACGGTTTGATGTTTAGATAAGTTATGGAGTCCGTTCTAAAAATTCGGGTATTACGACAGTTAGGACAGAGTCGCCCTTTGCCAAGCCAAAACCACGGATTGCGGATGCTTTTTTTTTATTTCTATGGGTATCACTTAGTGTTTTTATGTTTTTTGTTTTGTTTTTTGTTCTGACTTCTTCCCATCTTTCAATTTATCTACGCAAAAAGCGGACAGGACCTTGCCGCGTGCATAGGAAATCACTCGAAAGACCAGACGCGGTTTTCAAGTTTGCGCTCAAACGCCACTCGACTGGAATTCAGTCTGGTTTGACTCGCCGAACAAAACAACGCAGATGCTAATCAAATTATATCAGGTATCGCACAATTGTATGGAGGTCCGTCGCGAAAAGCCGTTAATGTTCCTCTGCACCGTTAGACCGAGAACAAGTGATAAAAACTCCGCGCGGTCCACATGCCAGGGCGCGCGATAAAGAAACGCCGAAGATCGGTAACGCGAGTTTTTTCCTCTTGTCCGCGTCGTCTAGCCAAAGAAGAGGACTGCTTTTTTTCGCGCTTCTCCCCCCGAATTGGGGCTAGCGGACCCTCGACGTTACGGTCTCCCTACTTTTTTTATTACACCGAGCAAGTCCGTCTTGCTGCAGTGCATCCTGATTGCAAGTAGGTAGACGACAACGAGGACGACGACCCATCTAATATATACCAACCCCTGTCGCTGTGCTACCTTCGCGTGTACATGGAAGTAGATTAATTGTTGCTGGCAGCAATCGTTGCTTGAATTGAAATCGCAGAGAAGACGAAGTCCTCATCAGGGGCTTGTGCTCGGGACGCCGAGGGCACGCTCCGCAATCCGACGCCGAGCGTCATTTGAGATATGGCGACGCTGCACATTCCTTGGCGCCCTCGCCTTGCGTTCCGTGACCAGTCAACGGCGGAAAGCGGTGAACACTTCTTGACCAGGGCTGTGAAAAGTCCTTTGTACAGTCCCCGGGCCACTGCCGCTGTCTGCGCATGGACCTACACATCCATGGACTGCGTTTTATGGCGGAATGGGAACGAGGTGGCATATGCTGATAAACTCTAAACACTCCATGCAGCCATCTCGGATTGGTAATTAACTTCAAGTCAAATGTAAACTCGTGTTTACCGCGCCTACAGCTTTGCCCCATACGGCATATAAAAATCAGTGAATCGCTGTTTTTTCAGGTTCGTTGCAGGGGTAACAACTTAGGAACAAAACCCCTTTTTTGACCAAGCGATAGGTACAGGAATTCTCCATTCGTCTGGTCTGTTACCAGTATGATAGTCTTTTTTGGCCCACCTAACCAAACGAAATATGTAAATTCGTTGGCCAAGTGATTGACTTTCCTCTACCACTGAAACTAGTGCGTGAAACGAGTTGCTGGTAAAGCTAGAACGGTTGAACGGTTCGCGACGATGTTTATACCACGTCGCGCTGGATCGACGCTCGACGTCGCTCGTAAAGCCGCCCTGACGCCGCCGAGCGTGACGAATGCCTGCTGGGCTTTCCCGAGGGGGTGGCACCCGTCGCGGCCAGGTGCTGCCATGTCGGCACATGGTGCGTGGTACTGGGAGAGTGTTAGTGTCGTCGTCGTCGGCCACATAGCGTCGAAAGGGCGCTAAAAAGACCGATACCGAGTTAGCCCTACGTGTTATCCTACACTGGGAGTCGTGGCTTATTTGAGATTTTGACGTTTTGCAAAACGTGCCTGAGCTTTGAATGGTAGGACCGACGATCTCACAGTACATGACAATTGGTTGGAAGAGTTATAGGATAGGGCTGACGTGATACAAACCATGGTCCTTGGGTAGCGATGTGATATTTTTCGCATATTTGTGCGCTCGTTTCTTCTTCACCATTGTTTAAAGTGGTCAATGCACCTGATATGTCTCCGATCCTCCGTGGGAGAACCCACTAAACTGTACTGTATCGTCGCCCATGTCATGTCCTCTCAAATGCGTGGCACGGCGCGTTATATGCATGATAATCAGGTGCAAGTGCGTTCGATTTCGTAACGCACAGACCACCGGGAGAAAGTGACACCACTGCGCCCGATCCTGCATGGGCTGTCTCGGGCTGCAGCTTGTGCACCGCGGAATCCACCTGCCCCAATGCCCAATGTCACTTTCTGAGATATGGCGAGACGGGAAGCGTACCCGGCAACAACATTTCAATCAACTCGTAGCCGAAGCGAATTGTTGCAAGACAGCTAAAACAACAAAATTGTCGTTTTACTAAATCATCTAATTACCACGAACGTGTGCTCACGCGAGCAATTAAGCCGTCTTAATCTTGACAAGATTACAAGCAGCCAGTAGCGTGACATCTGCCCTAGTGGGTCGTAACATCGCGCAAGATCTTTGCGGTCAGCCAGACACCCTTGCGCCTCGAGGATCTGTCGTGCAGTATTCTTCGCCCGTCTGCCGGGCTCCCCGCGTGCCATGCATATCATTAACCAATGTAATTACCCAAGACAGCGGCGAGGCGGTTGCGAGGATACGGGCTCGGTCGACCGTGTCTAATTGCCGGGGTTTGAACCCAGCACGCGCCACGCTGAACGGGGTGCACCCCGCGTCGTCCGGTGGGGTCAACACACGCGGCCCCAACGGCGATGTCGTCCTGTGTCGGCCCAATGTAACGTCCGCCGTGGGCCATGCGACGCTTTCCAGGCCGAAGACAGACGGCGCGGTCCGTTGGGGGCAGGCGTCGCGGCGAGGGTCAAGACGGGTCATATGGACCGTGAAAATCAACATTAGAGCTGTCAGTAGATCCTCCTAACAGCGGAGTGGAGAGACCCATGAATCGCTCAGACGCGCTGTCAGTAGATCCTCCTAACAGCGGAGTGGAGAGACCCATGAATCGCTCAGACGCACTGTCAGTAGATCCTCCTAACAGCGGAGTGGAGAGACCCATGAATCGCGTTAAAGATTTATCAGTAAAATCACTGATTTCATCAATAATCTCCAAATGAGTTCCCAATGATAGTGCATTGCAGTAATGTAGCAATGGCTTGGACAGCTTCCAAGTAAACTTCAGAGTAATGACTTGTGGACGGATCTCTGTCTTGTTCGCGCATCGACGTCTCCTCGCGCCGCGACGTTGTACGCCGGGCGCCCGGCAAAGTCGGCGTCCTTCGATTTCGTCGGCGTTCGTAATTTAATATGTCCCACTAGCAATCCAACTAACAAAAAATAGTTGAACGCCTTATATTCTAATCCGTGCTATGTATATATATATTTCAAATGAATCCCGGAATGGGGCGAAGTATTGATGTGCCGTTTGGTCTCCGCTTGGCCGCCATCGAGGCAAGGATCAAACAAATTGCAGACCAGGAGCGGACCTTGATGCATCCTTTTCCATGCCACGTTCGCCTTGTCCCTGGCCCTTGTCCCTGTCCCTGGCCCTTGTCCCTGGCCCCTGTCCCTGGGTATATCGCAACGCAAAACTTGGCTGGCGATTATGCAGTCACCAGGCGACCGCCACTCGTACCACCTGTCTTAGTTCGAGCCCCGGCTGCTGTCGACGACCCTGCCCTTGGCGATTCGGACACGCGCAGGGTGCATTGACTTACGGGCACCGCCTTCCCGGTGGCGTTCCCGCGCGAATCCACGGTCACCGAACCCCGAGGTTCCCGCCAAAGTAATCGCGGGCATTTTTTAATGCGGGACATTTCGGTGCTTTCTTTAAGAAGAAAACGTGCGACTTAAAAAGTCAACTTTCCCAACCCTCATCCAAGGTCATTTAGTAAGGAGGGGTTGGGAAGTCCTTAGAAAGAGCAAGCACGATCATTTCAATTCCCACTGTCGGCGATCACCGTCTGTTGCTCGTCTGTTGTCTTTGTGTGAGACAGCCACACCCTGAGCGTGAAATCAGAAGTCTAAATTACCTCGATCCCCGGATAACTCGCCAGTCAGCACCCTAGACATGATTAGCCGAGTGGTAGGTAGGCCTAGCGATTCGACCGGGCCGCTTGGGCGTTTGCCAGACTACCCTTCAAAACATACGGGCGCGAGTCGGCGAAGCGTAACAGCTCGTGCCCGTACCCCAACCCCTGATCGCGCCGTAAACGTCTTTACCTCCTTTCGGCGAAAACAATCTTGCGATCAACCTGTCGCGAGGGGTAGGGGGGGAGGGCGCCGCGAAGCGCAGTTCCTTCACTGCTTCCGGCGGAAGGGCGCGCTGCCGGGATGTAAACACATTGCTCTGCCCCCCACATAGGCTCCGCTAGAGAGTCTTGGAGGGCGGGAGTGGGCGACTTGTTGTGAGGCCGCCATGCTTATCTCGCCTGTATGCAAAATGTTAATTCGCATATCTTTTTAAATGACGGACCTGTGAGCTGTCTTGTGACATTAACCAGATACCGGAGATACGCTGCAGTGGGAGGGTGATTCTTTTAGTGTCAATGGGATAACGCAAGAGATCAGGAAAAGCCAGAGTCAGATCAGCTTACTTAGTTTGCAAATTACTTCATGTGCATGTAACGAATTCGATGAAACCTTTCCGAACTTCACTACCTTTCCGAACTTCACTCTGATGCTACATCCGAATAATTTTGCTGACCAGTTCTATATGCTTCATCACGACCTGACGAGTGTCCGACCCCACGTCATGATGTCGGCGTGCTGGACAGACCCTCGCGGGACCAGCCTGCCACTGTCGGGCGCCCATGCACCCTCTTCAAGAGTAGCGTAGTGGCGAGCGCTCTGTGAGCGGAGAGAGCAGGCGAGAGCGCCACGAAACAAAGACAAAGATATCAACAAAACGCGAGCGCCCAGCCGTGCCCTTGTCCGGTCTGCCACTCTTAGCGTGCACCTTGGCGGGCTTTCTTACTCAGCGTTTTATCGATGGCTTTACGCCGGGATGCTAAAATTGTTCGCACAATATTCACTCAAATTTTGCGAAATAGCCCTTTTTTGGAGCCAAATTTGCAACGAAGATTACCGCCAAGTATGGGAGATGAGTTCTGTTAGATCTGTTGGTGTCGATTTCTGTTTTGATCTTATTTTGAAGAGTGGAGACATGAAAGGAAAGTGATATTCGTTATTTTTCCCGATGTCTTTCCCTTGCCTCTACATAACTTAGCTAACAGTTTAACTGCTGATTGCCAATTACCTGTACAGAGTAAATAGCAAAGAGCGACTCAATACGCTAAGCAAGGACCCTTCGAGCCCTTTATCGCGGCCTATGTGTCCATGTTCCTAATAACTCTGATTACCAAGGACCTGAATGCGGGAACCCAGCCCTACAACGTCCCTCTCTGTAACCAGCGTGGAGCGCTAGGGAGCTGCCTGCGCTACCAAAAGAAGTCTCTAATTTGGACCCATTGATCGCGCGGCGGCGACTTTTTGTCCCCTCGACGCCCCACCCCTGGGGACGGACCCCCGTCGCGACGCGTCCGATGCATTCATGCAGCCGCGTTGCACTGTTATCCGCTGCATCGCGGTGCAGTAAAGGGTTGAAATCACAACGTTGAGTGCGTTATAGGCGTGCTAGGGAATGGGAAGTCGAAATTTGGCGATTTGCATTTCGAGGTTTGGTCATTTTTATTTTTTGTTTGGTCATTGCAAACAAAGGGTCAGACTTGCAAAACTTTCCCATGGTTTTCGCAGAAACTTCTTTAGGGAAATTCCTTTTCTTCTGGCACCAATGTGATGACCGTGGGACTTACTGACCGTAATCCTTTCGACCGGCCATCGGATCTTTATTTGTCTTTAGTTAAACACAGTTGTGTAAATTTTAAAGTAATGCAGTGCATGCTAAAAATTCCCGGGAAGGAATATGATGAAATCCCGTCGTCGCCGAAATGGTTTATAACATCCAGGACAAAGGTTTTGGGGACAGCAACGACGTCACCGATAGGCGATGACCCAAATTTTCTGAAACTGCATTTGCTAACCCGCGAGTTTTTCTGCACTAGCACAAAGGTCACCAATCTGCGATAACCGCGCCCGTGGTGTATTTAAACGTTTCTTTTTTCGCCATGAATGAATGGCGCCCTTTAATAATATCAACGTTGATAGCGTCGTCATCGCACGCTCGACTGACTCCGGCCGGCGAACCGTTGGTCGGTCGCGGGGTCGAACCAACTGACGCACTATACATGTGCGGGCAATTAAAACCTGTCACCGAAGTCGCTCGGTCACCCCCGCCCCTTTCAAGTCAGGGTGTTTCGATCATGCTACGAGTGGGCTTCGAACTATCCCCACAAATATCCCCCAAAACGTGCGGAATTTCCATGTCAGATTGTCGATTGCAACAACGCAGCCGCAAAGAACGCTTCAAAAAGTTATATTCAACTCAATACCACTATCTCATTGATATTTTATTGGCACCCAAAGTATTATTTCCTCACAAACCCACAACAACAGCGCTAGTCATTGATCTGTAAGCAAGTATATCTGCACCGGGAGGGAGGTAGGCCAAGTGTGTACACACGTGTCGACGCAGCAGATGGCGCCGTCGCTCGTTACTAGGAGCTGAATTACCATGCACAAGTACACGCACACATGTCGCTCGTTCTGTGCGTGTAGTGTGTCATGCTGCCGTAGTGCGTTGGACTGGGGCATGGGCGCCGATTGATAGGGGACGCCTGTTTGGGCACTCACCCCTGCTGTCCGCTAAGGGTTATCGCCGTTAGCTGCGTCGGGTCGGCGTTGAATAGCGACGCTGGATGCAAAATGAGCTAGAATATGTGGGGAAGATCAATCAGGGTATGCCTGGGTTAATAACATTTTATTGTTACCAAGCTGCGTGAGATGGATATTTGATCAGACAGTGAACTACGCATATTACTAAGCAAAAACGACCTGAAGGAATTCCTCTGTAAGCTTTGCCCATACTCCCTTGAAGAATACCGCACCCATAAGGTCGTTTGACACTAAAAATGTTATTGAATTACTGTCATCCTGTAAAATGTTATTCAAATCTTGTTATATAATTATAACTGACTTATTCCATAACAATATTTATGTATATATTTTTGTATGTATATTTTGTTCCCGAAAAAAAACCATTATTATTATTATTATTATTATTATTATATTCTGGAGTCATTTCACTGGCTCTTCGCCGAGGCTTTTGGGCAAATACTGTTGAGCGACTCGCTCGATGACATCTTCCTCTGTATCTTGGCAATCACCGTGTATTGCTGCTACCTGTCCATTATTCGTCGAGTAAAAATACAGTCTTTGTCTCCAGCTTCCTTGCACTTACCGTTTCTCTTTTCTCATCTTTATTCGGCGTGTACCGACGTCACTCAAACCGTGGCCGTGCATTTACCCGTTGCAGATAATTGAAAATCCATTGCCACAAAAGAGTCGGCATTTTCACTTGTGATTGTAGTTTTGAATTGACACGATGTGTTTTTTTGTTTTGTTTCCAGGCTTGCGCCATACTGCCATGGATTACTCGACTTGTGATAAGGAGAATGATGGGTGAGTCCTGCTAGATAACAAAAATGTGGCCCATCTAATCTCCAAAAGTAGGATTAACACACATTTTTTATTTACCCCTGACACAAATCCGTTGGCTGAGACATCAACTCCTCGCGTTGCGTATGTTTGATCTTGACGGTTGCGAATTATTGACGTGAGAATTTCTTTGTCGCCAATTTCACGTCGCCGCTGCTGCATTTTCCCGGTTTCTGTCGGAAATCCAAGCGCCGAGCGCCGAGAAGGGGAGCTCGTCTCATGCACACCTCGTCGGCTCCTTTCTGTCCGTCTCGGCCGTGACCACAAAGATAAAAGCTCCAGTTTCAAGTTCGCTTGTATGGCTGCACAAAAAGCATGGGAAGCGAGGAATTTTACCAAATTCTTGTCGAAAACCAGCCCCTGATTAAACTGCTTTCACTCGGCAACGAATTGCATTGAAACCAATTCCAAAGAGGGTGCTCCCTTGACATTTATCACCACTTTTTAAGCTCGCTTCTGAGATCGGTAAGGTTCACAATTGGCCGGACTCGAGTTAACATTATTGGTCAATTGGTCAGTCTATTCTTGGGCCAACTCTAATTGACGACCAACTTGCTATTTATGACGCCACCATGTCAGAATGAATTGCGCCCACTAGGGGATAGATACATTCTGAAGAAGTCTTATCTCAACGTTTCGGGCACTTGTATCGGAATGCTAGGCGACAGCTATTGACCAGCGGCCACCCCAGCGCAATTGTAAAACATCCACGCAGGGACATATTGTCCACGTCTCGTTCACTAGAAGGATGCATAACGGTTGGCCATGGACTTTGTGCTTCCGATGCTTTCCATGAGCCGCGTACCCTCCTTGTTTTTATCGGGTTTCCTGTCCGTGTTATCTTCAAGCTGGTAGCAATCGTCGTCTGCAGAGATCGATCGCCGATCAGAACTCCGAGGCAGACGTTCATGGCCAAATGAGCACCAATGTGTAACGATCTGTGTGCGTAGAAACGCAAAACTTTCAATTTCAGTTGGACAGAGAGCTTTCGAACTCCGGAGAGTGGTCAACTGTGCACGGCGAACTGTTTTATATATGCATAAGGAAATAACTTATGATTTGGCTGAATGGCGGACATGTTTCACAAAATAATTGGGTGGGTGCTTGTTGGTGATTCGCTCATCTTCTCCAAGCCGTCAACAGTTCAGAAAATGTTTGTGTTGGCTTATCACAATCAAAGATTCAACAAGAAACATCCTTGATTTCGTTAAGTTTCGGCGCGTCAATGCAGGGTAAAATACTTGTCCCATCAATAATGCAGAAGACGAGGTCTCTGATGATCCAAAGCCTGAAACGTTACTCAATGTATTGGCGTGTTCGAAATCACTGTCATGCAAACATGGCGTACACCCGCTTAGTCGCTCACTCCTAAGCATACCGCGACGCTCCATCCAGCCGCGATCAAGGCTCATATTTCTTGTTTTGCGAGGAATGCAATTGGTCGTGTGTCGGATCGAAGCAGTCTTGGCGTCGTCGACGTCCGCGGCGAGGAAGTAACATGGGAGACGCCGATAACGACGGAAACGGGGCTAGTTTTTTGTCCCCACACTCGCGTGCAATGTCAGTCAGCGAGCCTGTTTGTCTGATCTGGTTACCGGCTCCTTATCAGGAGTTTAAAAGTCGTTGCAGTCGACCAGGTTCTCGTGGTCGCTCCAAGTCACTCTCGTCTCTCGGGCGGTCTCTTTGGCTTGAAAGCGAAATGATCTGTGCATGTGGTAATCGATGTCGAGCTAGTGCGACCAGCTCTGTCGATTACCTCTCCCTTCGATATCAATTTCATATTATTTCTAGGGGAAATCAAGGGATTGAAGCTTATAGAATCAACCCCCCGAATGCTTAATTACAATCCCAACAGCCTCTGCTAAGTAGATTAAGTTTGGTCTCAGTCCGCTCTCTTCAACGCACGGGTTCGTGCCTCGTTACCGGTACTTTTTATACAATTACTCCCCGTTATAAACACTATCTGAAGCCAGTCATACAAATATTCAGATGCAAAACTGTATGTATACAAACATCGTGTTGCCGTGCCGTGATCTTCTGATCCAACCCTCTCGCATCTCAACTTCCCAGCTATGTTTTATGATCATCTTCGTTGGTCTCTCACTGTATTCTCTTTATTAATGACAAGTCTCGCGCTCGTATACCTGCGTTTATCACCACCACGGCCTTCTCCATTTTGAAGCGCCATTAAGCCCGACAGAGGCAATGACGGTCGACTCTCCATCAACATCCCCCCGGCCCATACGAGCGCTGCAGGGTCCCGCGACCGTTTGTTTCACGCTACCCCTCGAATTACAACCCCCGCCCTTCGCCCCATGCGTCTTGAAGTGGTTCTTCGGGGATCCCATCGCTCTCTCCACGCTGAGGAATTCTGGGCGCGGCTCTCTTCCTCGCGGGTCCACGGTCTCGAGATCTTCCTTTGTTGCCCTAAATGTGGCCTAGCACCCCCCCCCCCCCCTCCCCCCCCTATCTTATCTCGTTGGCTCGCGGTGTACACAAGATTCAAGAACTCGATGCCGGGTTATCCTGATGGTAAACTCGGCGGAGCGGTCAATTGCCGCTATGGAACCAATATTTTACAGCGGACTGAACAATTCAATACTCTCATACGGTTCCCACACTAGCGGAGGGCAACAGAAATCTCTCCTATTTATTGAAGAAAGAGCAGCATTTCCTCGTCAGTGAAAATACCAAGCTTTGTGCGATGAAAACGAACTCTGTCATGCCCGTGATTCCCGTCGTTGGCGCTAACTTATCCTCTTTGTGTTCTTTTCGCGCCTTCTATCGTGTTCTGTCAGGATTCATCTCCATTGACCGTTCTTAGGGCCATCGGGACCCCCGGCCGTTGCATGAGACGACCCGCCGTCCGGGGGTTGGAGAGAGCGAGCATGCTGCATGAGACAACGAGAGCAAGAGAGACAGAGACTCTCTGTTTTGCCCTTGGTGTGGAGAGAGATTTCCCGCGCATTGCGCGACGGTCAACTCGGATTTAGAGGGAAATTCGGCGACTTTAAGTCAAAAATCAAACACTGTGCGAACATATTCACAAGCATACGATGCCTTTACAGAGAAACACTAACTTTTCCTGTCCCTAATCTGCTTTTGATTGGAAATGGAAGATTATATTTCAATGTGCACATCTTGACCATTAAACTTAGCATCACCAATTATTCGGCAAGCGAATGTCCTCAAGTAGATCCATCCTACATGTGGCACGCAACTCGGGAAGGTTCCTCCAGGAATCAGGGAATCTCCCTGCTCAGGAGACACCCGCTCGGCCGTCGTCTACCTGCGCGCACCTTTGTCCGCCCAGCAGCCGGGAGAATAGCCCGTGTCGAGCGGCGGTCCCGAGTGGCACCCTCTGCGCGTTGCCACAATGGCACCTTCGGGCGCACCGGCTGCGTGCTCGGCGACCTAGGGTCCGCCCTCCCGGCATTCCGTGCCAGTGACCACCTCCACCTTGGCCGATCTCCTTATCCTCTCGCGTGGGACTCGTAGAGCGCGCTGGTGTGTCAAGGAGTGGGCGATCAGGGGTCTGCCATGATCTGACCAAAGATGCCGCCAAAGCTCATTTATCGGTGATACCGCTAGCTAGTAGTGAGATTTCATAGACATTCCCACGAGATTCATGCGGCGCTTTGAAGAAATCTAAAATGAATTTACAACTTTTTTCTTTTTGGTATCGCGCAGATCTCTTCCGTTTATTCTTCTAAACGTTAAGCTCTACGAAGAGAAGAATATGATCTTAAATAACGAATCGAAAATCCCAGTGCTACACGCACCCGTCTTAGAATTGGTCTTGCAAGTCCCGTGCAACCAGAGGCCACTTGGCCACTCTCCACCCACCGTTGCCCTCGACAACAACATGCCCCCCTCCCCCCCTACCCTCCCGCCCCGAGATACCTGCTGCCTCCTCTGTGTTGTTGTGATTTCTTTACCTGCCTCACCGCCCGATTCTCACATATTTCACCCTGAGCGAATCAAGTGTGTGCAGCCCGCACAAAACAGCTGACGGCGCCGGGGCCGGGGCCGTTCACAGGTGTGCATTGTGCTCTCCCGACCGTTTCAATGGGACACTGCCTTGCCGCACCCACGCCCGCCCGGGCTCCTATGTTCCTCGAGGCAAGTGTTTTCAAGAAATACTTGGAAATTGGGCGATATTTTTTTTCTGTCTTTTGGGTGAAATTCGTTATCTGTCACATTGGATGAATGCGTCGTCGTGGATTGATGTAAACAGATTGTGTTTGGCCGAGAGGAGACCGTTGCGCGCGCTTTTGTCATGAGTGTAAAATGTTCGACAATTCGTCTTCTGCATACAGCATCCAGTCGGTGGGCGCCAAGACGTGGTTGCTACTTTGCGTCGAACCCGCCGGTTATTCCCAGGAGTCGCTGACTGCGTCCCTTGCAGAGTCGCGTCGGGTTAAACTAGTTTGCGCGGGAACGAATCTCATCCCGCCTTACAAACGGGAACTAATAATCCCCCGGGACATAAGGGTTGTTAACTTAATCGTTTCCATGCTCGGCCTCTGTCCGTTGATTTGTGTTTATAATCATACGTTTATCCGCTTCTCATTAGCTTCAATTCAGGTCCGTCAACTTTGCGAGTCAATCTAAACGGTCAAATGAAGGAATCGGCCAACCGAGCCGTGGCACCCTGTTTCTCCTTGATGTACCCGTCGTACCCATGGCACATTTAGCGTCTAGAGTCTAAAGGCTTTGTCCTCCGTCTTCCACTGCGGCAACCTTTAGCGCGCTCCTTGCTTCTTGTACTTCTTATTTCATTCCTCGGCGCTAGGTCCGTGACGGAGGCTGTGTGCCAGCCACAAAGTCGTGACTTAACCGATGACGGCGCCATTAACCTGTGCGCTCTTTCTTGCCTTGGTGTAGCGCAACTCCTATCTGAGACCAGCGATTGCAGGGCGAGTGGTACCATTGGAAATGGAAAAATCAACCCCGCCGTTCCATGGCACTAGGCCCTAAAGCTCGTTTTATCGACATGGATTCGCACCTGAACTCACCGGGATTGTCCCGGTCCTGCAACTGTCTTGCCTGCAACATGGCGTCCCGGACGACTAGAGCACTCCACCGCCTCGCCATGGACGCGAAGCGCTCACGAAACGCCCTCCCTGGTGCCCCTCGTCGATCCGTGCAGATAATCGCCAGCCTCCCGGCCACGTGTTTGCATAAATCACTGCCCTTGTACCATGCCTTTGTATCGCCTCGCCTGGCACCGACCGAATCTCGTGGCTGCGACGAGTTTTTCTGTCTCTCGACTCGTAACGAACGATGTGTGGCGATCGATTTGCATCGGGCACTAACTTATCGTCCGCTATGTTCGACCATCATCCGGGACGTTGTCTGGCGTGGAGCGTCTCCTTAGGTCGGGCGTCCGCGTAGCCATAACACCATTCATCTTCCTACCGCGTTCAAATACCATATAAATTGCAGGTAAACCATTTGAAGTCTTCATTAGGTTGTGCAATGTACAAACCTGGAACGCCGTGGGCTGAAGGTCTCGATGACCATCGTAAAGGAATTGGGCCTTCAGTCTATTACCTCGTCTGCGCTCAAATTCTACGCTGTTCTCACTATTGGAAGTCCAATGGCCAATATCCAGGCTACTAATGTTAAAAGAAACGGCCAACTTGCCTTTCTTAGACCCGCATTCTAAACGTGGTCCAGGAAGCGCTGAGATCGCGTTACGCCTTTGTGCGACGACGCACTGCGCAAGTCCGGGCAGCGCCGGATGCGCGTCCTCGCCACAGCTTTGTGCTCGTGGATCCTGCAGGTTCAGGTGAATGACACCCGTCCGTCGTCCCTTGTCCCCGACTTCCGGCCGCCCCGATCTGCGTGCAGACTTGCGACGTAAACTCGAGGGCGTCGTGCCAACTTGCCAAGACGGCCGGTGTGTGGTCATTCATTCACCCGGGATCCAGGAAGGCGTTAAATTAGCGGCCCGTCAATGAATGGGACTGCTTGTCGTTGAAATGGTCATTCATTTGCATGCTAATTCATCAAACACCGCGCTCTGGAGATGGTGATCTTTCTTGCACCGGCTCTAGAGAAATAAAGTTTAAATACGAGAGAAAGGAACTTAAAATGGAAATGAAACAGCTGAAACTGTTGATTTTGTCCCGCCAGATGAGCGGTCATATGGGGGGGGGGGGGGGGGGGGACTCATCATCGCATCGCCGCGCTCCAGTGAGCCTTTGGCGCTAAGACCCATGCAAATGGCCGGGCATAGTGGCGGAAAACACAACAATTGTCTTGCAGATCGTGCACCCTTGCCGGAGCCAGTCGTGGAGGAATCCGTGGAAGTTTCCTCGGACAGAGACGCGACTTTAACGGCTGAAGGAAACGCGATCTGCGTGCTTAGATCGGGTGAAAACGGTTGCTAGTTAGCTGCTTCGACCACGCCAAGATGCCAGCTCCTAGGCCGCTTGGATTACACCCCACTTACAAGCACGCACTCGCCGTGCTCAGGGATGGGTTTGATTCAAGGCGCCGATACCGCCGCCGCCGCCGCTGCAGAGACGCGCCAATGTTCATGGAAATTGTTAATCAAATTTATTCGGATTCGTGTCAATGTTTAGTGGCTTCTTGGCAAGACTCTTGCCACGGTCGCTCCTTCTTTGTGTCGATAGTTTAGCTTACTGTGTTTCACTGCTTCTACCAATAACAACCTGGCTGAAACGTTAGCAAGTTCGTTCAATTTATAAACCGGCTTGCGCTGTAGTTTGCTCTCAAACTATCTCGAAGCCCGTCGTAGATGTTTTCTTTTTAATCGGCCGTCGAACCATCGTTTTGTGACGATTACACCCCACTTTTGTTTAGCGTTGTTACGGCTCATTCGCCCCTGGCTTATCAACCTCTCGACAGCATGGATTTGTGAAGGAATAGGATCACTCCTTCTCAAAAGATGGCAAGCCGGTGGTCTGCTTGGTGCTCTTCGTCAGGAGTAGGTAACGATTCGTCGCCGGGTTTTCCTTTCTATCTCCTAGGCTAGGTTAGGTTCATCATCATCCACTCATGCCCCGACGCCATTAGACCAGTGCCACATGGCCCGTTGTCAAAACAGCGCGTCGTTAAGCCCCATTAATCAATCAACCAAACGTCAAAACGGCCACCGCCTTGTTTGTCAAACCCGCGCGAAGCGAACGACGACCACAGCCCCCTTGCACTCATCGCTCGTACACACCGTGTACCTCGCAAGAGCGCGCGAATTCCCGTGCGATGCTCGCGCCCCGAGCGATGGCCGTGACTCCTTTGCGGTCGGTCAACGGCGTCCACTTCGGGGAATCGCCCTTCCGACATGTGCAGAACACTGACGATTGCCCGCCAAATCGTCCGTCCGGGGCGAACGACCCCGGCATCCTCCTATCTGCAGGGGGAGCGCGTTCATGCCAAGTGCTCAGAGAGACGTTTCGCGTGCATTGCTAATGCGTTAAGCACTGGCATGTGTAAACCTAGCCTGGCTGGCTGTATGGCCATCTCTAGTTTCGAGCCTGTGGGGGCGTTTGCAGATAGTGCGAGATCCATTTTGATGATCTTCGGTCGCTCTAACCTCTCTGCCAAATGCACATAATGCTCACACACCACTTTGACTATTAGATCCACTAGTTAAAATGGCCGACCACACAGCTGCCTACCAACAGAAACGGTCTTAACAGCAATGGTAATTATGGGAATTGTGCGAATGGAATGGGTCTTGCTGTTGCTGGTCGCTTTATGTGTTAGAAATTAAAACCTGCTTCGTGTTCGCGGTTTTCAGTTCCCTATGCCAACGTGAACGACCGCTTGATCGGTAGTGATGTTCCCGACCCGTATGCACCGTGCCGGTTAGTTAGTTCTATGACCGGGAGTTTGCGAACCATTGTGCGCCTTCAATTAGGGACAACAATTAATAGACGTTGCAAAAAAAAACCGCTATGGACGCTTAATTTCAGTTGAATTTGATGTTGCAAAAAGCAAGTACTTGAGTTTGCCCGGCACCCCTTCTCGGCCTGTGTGTAGCGCAACAATGCACCCCCACGTCTGCCAACCGTCGCGCAGCGCTCTGATTGCACGCATTGTGTTCGCTTTGCTATGGCAACAGACGAACCGACTCTCAATCGCGCCCAATCAACTCGTGGCCACGCATTTTGCTCATGGTGTTGCTGGACTGAACAATTGTTCTTTACTGTCATGTCATGCATCTTCAATTCAATTCATTTCAAGGCGTACATATTCTGCAGCTTCATTTGCTATGCGCGGTGCATCCATACACTTGGGTCGAGACTGTTCACAACACATGTACAAGAAAGACCACAACGCTCGTGGCATCCGATCTTATTTATAACTTCTGGCGCCAAAGTAGAACGAATACTAAAAGCAAATAAACGCCCCAAGCATTAGTGCATGAGTGGCGGTGTCATTTTGTCAATTTCTAGTTAAAAAAATCAAACGTATATCCAAAACCAAGCGTGCTTTGTCGTGATCTTGGCAACAGCACTGGCTTGAATCTGGCAACAGGTTGTCAGATCTCCAAACGCGCTGGCGGCGGCGCATGAATGGCTGGACCAAAACGCGTGTGGGTCGCCCGTCAAGGCCTGGGACGCCCCCACCGAGCGGCCCACGCCGGTGAGATGCATCTGTGCGGGCGTCTGGCGTTTGTTTTTGCTCCTATGTGTGTTGTTTGTGTGCAAAACTGTTGATTGCCGAGAAGAAGGATGGCTGGAATATATCACGCCGTACGCTTTATGCACAAATTATTTCAATATTAATGTTTCACGGACTCGAATTCTGCCAGTATAGTAACCTGTGAACGCTTTTGGACTACTGTTTTGATGATATACTGTTGATCTGTTAAGAAGCCTCTCTAGGCATAGTATTGTGTTGGAAGTAAACAAATGATCTTGAACTAAACTCGAGCGAGAACTTCAAATCAAAGCTCCGGCTTACCGCGCCAGATGGTTTTGGCGGCGTCCCCGAATGTTGACCGACAACCAAACATCGGCAGTTCTTGGCGTTGTTTCGCCACCCCGCGAAAAATCTCACATCTCAAGCGGCGCCCGTGGGTCCCGTCTTTGGGTCGGACCGCACGCACTCGGCAGCTGTCGCTAACGCATGGTGCGTGAGTGCATGAGTGATTGCACGGGGCTTGACGAAGGTCGATCGCGGTGGATGGCAAATCTCAGTCGGCCAAGAAACATCAGCTCCATTCTTTGCTGCTGGTTTGCGGTTTCGGTCTATGATGAGCTCGTTTCTCGAGGCTGCGGAGAAAATTTGGCCACGAGTAGATTCAACTTTTCGGTGGCATCCTGTTGCCAGAAGATACCCGGACAGAAGTTACCTGTTATTGCCTGTCGAAGGATTGCTAATCGTAGGGCACCGAGAATCAGGATCAGATCAGGATTACCTTGGCGAGCGTGGTTCGTTTCGTTGCCTTTCGAATTGCGTTGGCGATGCACGTGGTTGTTTATCGCAGGTGAATTTTCTTTCCATTTGAAACTGTCTTCACATATCTCGGCTCGAGATCTGAAACCGTGCAAGGAAATAGTGGATTGAAATTGGAACTTGATCCTAATGCCTATTTCGCTTGTAAACCTAACGTCAAGATGTTTGTGTATTTCTTTGAAGATTTATTTCAATTACCTTAAGATCATTAATGAGCATGATTCGCAAGAGGCTGAATTCTATGGTCAAAGCATCAAACTAAATTACCAAGCCGAGGACAGCGAGCTTTTTATTCTTTGCTAAATTTAGGCGTTACTATTTCCTATCCGTTCTTCTAATCGTTGATTCTGCTTTCCTCATTTCTTTCCGCTTTCTGGCGAACTCTCGTGCAAAGCTGATCGCCGCATTCCAATCAGCAACAATCTAGCAACACGCAGCAGCCGGTCCAGAATCTCGAGCTAAACATCTGCCAGTCGGTCGCTCGCATCTTTGTTTTACTGCCGCCGACAGGACTCACTTGGCCGGAGGCTGCTAATTTTCCGTTGAGATTCAAACCTTCCGTCTCTCTCACTGCTTGACTCCCACCGCGGCCGCTGATTGGCCCGGAGACCGAGGCTTGCCGCGCGCTCATTGGTCGTCGAGTCGGGCGTCGAATGTTGTGACACCGACGCTCGACGCCGAGCACCTGACTCGTTGGACGCGGTGAGCGGTGCGGTAAATGGGGTGGTTTAAAATTACGGCTACATTTTCGAATTTACTGTTTCATTTTCTAAAAGGGGTGCAGGCGGTCCTGCGATTCATAGCAAACTAGAAGCCTAAAAAGTTGTTTTTGGCTAATCTTAGACCGTGCTATATAGCCTAAAGTGCGAGTGAGACAGATGTGTAATCTCACTCCATTCAGCAAGCAAAAGGGTTGAAAGGGTAGCTGGCAAAAGAAATATACGATTATGACAATTTATTGAAAAAATATCTGTTCAAATCAAATCATTTTTTTTTAAATAATCTAGGGTGTCGGTTTATTCTGGCTTGATTATAATACAATTCTAATCACGTTTATACTACAATTACGTCAATTACTGACTGACTTAGTACAATTTAACCTAATTATAAAATTGCAATCTAAAAGTTAATATTGTCATTGAAACAGCTCAAAATTATGTTCGATCACAAACCAAAACGCCGCGTATAGATGATGAAAGTTAAGTTTAGATTGATTTATATTTCAATTTTTGCTTTGATGCAAAACCCTAAACACGGTAGGACACGACAATGTAAGACCCTGTCCGGGTGTTCACCGAACAATAGCAGGTACCTACTGGCCGCGATCCGTGGTCTTCATAGATGAAACAAAACTTCAAGCGTCGCGTATTTCTGATTTTTATGTTTTTTGTTTCTATAAAATTGTCATTTTCATAGTTTTGGATCATTATTTCGTACACCCAACGTGCCACAGACTTAAAATAAATCTCATTGTATAGACGATACAATTCTGTAGAAGGTCCCGTAATTTCATTACTGTAACGCTATTATTACTAACTTAAAAAAATGTTGAAAGTCAAAAAAAGATTGATAAAATTAGAGTGCAAGTACAGCCGCAAGTCTTGCAATAGCTTTAGGATGGAGGCGGTCTAGTTGTAACAAGGATCTCAGATTTGCTCAGGAAAAATGTTTGCATTTCCCCAGGAGAAATGTTTCCATTTTCCCCCCGAGCTGATTTCCAGAATGTTTATAGTGTCCAGATTGTTTCCATCCAGATGACAAGGATAAAATTCCTGGTTGGAGGAGACTTAAAAACCTGCGCAGGATCTGGTTCGTAAATCCACTTAACATGTTGGCTGTTGTCCAATGCAAGCTTCACGAATCAAATCAATCCACCCGTGCCATCCTCGAACGTGCAACAAACTAGTAACCCGTTGATCTTATCCCTCGCCTTGCTGTATTTCCAATCACTGAGATCCACGGCGAATTGTGCATCGGATGCAATCCTCGCATTTCTGCAATGGCCCGTTGCACCGCCCGCGTGCAGAGATCTGCAGCCTCCCGCCGCACACTTCTGCACGCTCCGCTGCCTACCCAACAGGGGCACTCCACAGCGCCTTCACGTCTTCAGGGCGTAGGGGCGCCTGTGTTGGCACCGCGGTGGTCGGAATAACATAAAATCTCAGCATTGCATGGGTCTGAGGGGATTTCTGTAATCTAATAGACAGTCCTATATGTGCTTGTGAGCTTGCCGATTTTGAATGAAAACATTCGTATAAGTAATTCGCTTTGACTTGTATCTATTACCAGGCTAGCAGCCATGAATATCTCATAGCGCAGTAATTTTTATTCTCTGAAAACATTGTCTGGAATTGTATTAAAACCTAGTATAAGGTATTAAAAGAGGGATCTGCAGCTAATAAAAACTAATCGATGGTCTCATCGAACCCGACTATCGCCCCTCCATCCACCGTGCCATGAGGGCGATCTGCTCCTAGTGGCCTCGCATGGTCACAAAAAGTCTGCGTTCCCACGGACAGGAAGGCGAGGATGTAGGAAACCCGCGCATTGTCATGCGTGCCGGTCGCCGATAGAGCTGCTTTTGCCGCCGGGCAAAAAGCCGCGACTTGTCGTGGCTAGGCGATGTGCTCGGGAATTGTGTATTGCTATATATATATATATCTATCTTGCTGCCTATCATGGCCGACTAACGACCTTATGGACGCTTGAAAGAACTCCATCCAGCTCCCACCCACTTCTAATGCAACGATGTCAGCGCTAAACATTAAAGTCTTCTAAAGTTACCCACTCGTAACGTGTCTCATCCTACACTAGCTGACAACCCCCATTCCCATCCTCAGATTGTCAAGGTTTCCAACCAACGGTAATGTCACACAATATTTTGTCATTACGTTCATTACTGGCGTCTCCCAATGTGTTTTCCTGAACAAAACAAATCATTTTGAAGTGTATACACTTAGCAATTCGCAGGGTCAGGAAATCGCGGTAATCAAGCGCTGGTAATCATGGGAGGGTGGAATACCAGTCATTAAAACATCGTTAGTGTCATGCCTTATCGACAAGACGGTATGAATTTAGCTGTTAAGTATGTGTTACCGTTTGGGGTTGACTGGTCTGCATTGTACGAGCTAATGTTCTTCAACGCATACCATAGGAGTGAGACTATATGCAAGGTTTTAGTTCGCTAATCGTCGTCGTCGCGAATTTCCCCAATAACCACCCAGGGGTTTCTTTGAAACTAACTGGCATTTTGACGGGGAAAACGTTCGCTTTGCGCAGGGCATATCGTCCAGGCTTTGATTGACGGGGGATTGCTTCTCTTATTGCTTTGTTGTGAACGAATCGGACAAAAACAGTTCGCGAACGCGGCGAACCACAAAACCGAGATAGCAAAATTGTATCCTGACTCGGCAAGGCAATATGCATATTGACTGTTGCTGAAAATAACTCGACCAACGAGTATGAACGCTTGGTCTGGGGTTGAGATAGTGGTGTGTGCATCATAATACTACATTAATGGCAGCCGATCGAGATAGTTGGTCCCAGATCGATGTGCCCCGTCGCCCATGATGGAACTGCATCCCGATGCATTATGCTGACGAATGCATGGAGGTCGCCCGCCGTCTAGACTCGGAAATCAGTCTCGACCCGTGTTGTCGATCGCTCAAAGTGCACGGGTTTGCACACCTTTGACATGCATCCGCTCGCCGACTGCATACATCACGCACGCAAATCGCCTTCCTGTCCCATGCGCTGACTGACACCTAGACCTGATGGCGAGCTCGCCGCAGGGCCTGGCAGTCGGCCACGTGGGTGCTTGTGCTATGGACTGCAAGTAGTGGACTGTTATGAAATGTTAGTGTAGTTGGACCAAGTATTGCGTTATCATTTCGAGTGTACATTCAAGTTCGCGCCATTCGGTAGGCTGTCAAACTGGACTCGTGCGGGCGGCAAGACAGTAGAGATGCGATTTTCATTTTTCCGTCGGTACAGAACGTATCCTGCCCGAAGATTTTCTCTAAAAGTTTTGTCTGCCCATGAAAGCTCTTGGAAACCCGGGGAAGTTCAAACAGCGGCACAAACTGCTGTTATACTTGGATCACACTCTCTGTTGCATTGAGGTTATGATCGCTTGACGATTGATTAGTGGGGTTTATGAAAAACAGTTGAAAACAAAGTGATTCAAGGAAAAGAACGGGTTAAGGTTAAGGAAAGCGGCGAGAACAAAGTGACAGTGTGTGGTACCACGTAACTCTATCATTAGATGTTACAGTGCTGCTCTGAGGGCTGAAACGCTAGAAAGTCGGAACTAGTCCCAATGCCTTCTTCGTGATTGTCAGAAATAACAGGAAATATTCCAAAAACCCGCGAAAATACGTGGTCAGAAAACCTGAGCTAACTCGAAAATACTGAAAAGTGTAATCTCGGCCCGAGCCTGACGGGTAGAGTTTGGTCGGTGGTTTGGTCGGTACCCTTCCCTGATAATGTTTGGCGCCGTCACTTCGAGACTGCCGCCTCTCGGATCTCGGAAGCCGAGCTGTTATCGCTAACAATCAGCGAGGCGCACGCTCAGCTGATCGCTCGGCAGTCGTGTCGTTCTAGCTGGCAGTGACTTGATATTATCAGTAGGTGTACCGTATCGATGGACGTTGCTACCCACGGGGCTCTCTGCAGACAACATCACTTACTCCGGCTCTGGTGGTGAGACTTGATTTGTTATTATATATATACACCCTGTGATCATCTCGTGGTCTCTAACTCCCTGGCATTTTATGATCGGTTCGTGGGTCGCTTGTCTGGTTTCCTGAACTCCCAGCTTGTTCTTGTCACTAAGTTGATAAACGAGTCGCAAGAGGGTTTTATCATAAGAGAAGTTTCTTCAAAATCCTTCGAAAAAAGCCTTTAAAATCCTAGATTTCTGGAAACAATGACCGCTAGATCCTAGTACAGTTAGGTTCGGGCAGCGGCTCGGGTGAGGTACAAGATGTGACTTCCACGCTAATGATGAAGTGCAAACAAAATAATCTGATGCCAGTCATCTCAGTCATTGCTCACTTTGTGGTATTTGCCTTCAATCATCTCAGCTCGATACAGGCTAAAAGTACGAGAAGCTCTGTCCAAGATATTGCTTTGGTGCAGCAAATACATCTTGCCGACTTGGCGCGATTGTGATCTCCTACACTGCCGCTCATTGGCTGGCTGGGAAACAGGAAACGAATCTCGTGGATGCACTTTCTGTGCGGTCAAAACGGCGCGAGTGTTGTGTCGTGTACCTCGGTTCCTGGCCGGAAATGCATTGAATTTAGAGTCGTAAACCGCAGTCTTCAAATAAATGCCACCTTTCTGAAAACTGCGAACTGAATTGTGCTGAAATAGCAAACACACACTGTGACCAACTGGCTCACTTCACCCCGCTTCATATGTTTGCTCTGTTATTTCCCTGAAACAATGGCTTCGCTTGTTCTCATTACAAAACCCAAATAGCATTGTTCGTTCGACAAGCGAGCACCATGAGTGCCAGGTAGCACCAGTTTGCCGGTAAATATGCAGATTTGCGATAGCGCGGCACTAAATATTCACCGCCGTTCGCCGGCCGAAATAGTAACGCGATGTGCCTATTTCTGGGCGCAGGTTAGCGGGTATCTAGGTGATCATTGTCGCACAGAGATCTATTAATAGTACCTTTGTGCGTGATGGTATCAATTCGAAATATCCCGTTAATGACGGTGCCTTTTCAGACCAGTAAATATCATTTTCGAATAGATCATGATTCGTGTGCACGTGGAAGTCTATAGATAATATCGAGAATGTCGCCACATATTAAGTGTACCAGTTGTCGACGTCACTACAATTGCAATTCTAATTGAAATCCGTTAGCCTGACAACATTCTAATGTTTACATACGCTTTTTTTTGTGGTTGATTTTCCGCGAAGCGGTGAGAAGAAAATGGCGGCAATTCTGTTTATCTAGACGCCAGTAGCTCTTGTACACACAATGTAGTGGTCAAACTTGATGCAAGCCAGTCATTGGCCACCCCACAACGCATTGGGATGCCTAAACCGGCAAGATCAGCCTCGCTACCACCCCACGATAACTTGTTGAAAGAGCCTAAACACGATGCGTTTCTTGCGTATTACGTCATTGCTACAGCGCTCTAATTGCGTGCACTTGTCTTGTGTCGATGACGTGTGAGGAAGTTTGTTTACACTAGCAGAGAGCGACGGAAGAGAGAGAGAGCTCAGTCGCGAGATAAAGCGAGATGACGAGATGTGTCCTAGTTGAGATGGATAGAGACGGAGGCGGTGTTGATAAGGTCAATGGCTGCAGGGCGTTGTATGTACACACATGGATTGCTTGGCGCAAGGCGTTTGTTATCAGCTCGGCGCGTTTCCGCGGGGAATCCAGACCAAGGGGCATGGCCGAGTGGCACATGGCAAGGCTCGCCGCGAATCACTTTGGTAGCTCGGCTATCGAAACGTTTCTCCAATTGTGGTGTTCTTCCGGACAATGAAATGGTAGTGGTTCCGACGATTGCAAGTCAGACTTCCCCTAAGACAGGGGCAGGGAGACCCTCGGGTCCCAGCCATGTGATGATCGTCCCTTCGGCCCACACCTTGGCGCTTGCACCCGAGACGGTCCCGCGGTTCACACGGGGTAGGGGGGTTCATGTCCCGGTGGACGTCGGGGAAAGAGGCATGGGAACGGCAAGTCTAGATGGAGGTGCTGGTCTGGACAGCATTGCCATGCCACGGTGGGTCTACTCTCAAATGTGGAAAAAATTGTCATGCAGGCGCCCCAGGTCAAAAATAGGTCGCACAGTGAACTGATTATAGTTTAAATTCCTATGACGCATCTTCTAGACTAAGTTCTGACGATGAGTGTTTCAGCTATTTCAGCTCGCTGAACTTTTCCCTCTATTTTCAAGAAACAACCTGTTTAGTTGAAATTGAAACTGGCAATAGCCAAAGATTCTCCGTAAAGCGGCAAGACGGATGAAAACTAGCGGCAAGTCCGTGAGAACGGATATATAAGCATAAAACACGCCTGCAATGACATTTTTCTAAGCATGCATTCGATCGTGGTGTTCCTTTCTTACCCTAGATTATTGTCCTGAGTTGAGACGAGACGGGTAACAACTCCATTTCTAGATGTGAAATCGCGGATTGTCTGACCTGCTCATGACCGCGTTCACTGTCGAGGAAAATGAAGCAGAGATTGATTAAAATGTTGTTGGTATCGTCCTACCTAGCGCCTCTCTGTTCCTCTGCGGTGTCGTACCTTGCGCGGGCAAAAGTCTGGGTGAAATGCTCAAGTTTCGGGTGCCCCCCTACGCGCTACGCCACGGAGATTTCAACGCGCGACGTCCAGTCTTTGGAAGTCGCGCCGGTCCAACCTCTTGGAGGCCACCAATGTTTTCTGTCAGATGGACACTCGGGGGAGTGAGGGGAGGTGGTACATTTTGGACTTATAGGTGTGCCTTGACGCCTGTTAGGAAAAGGCAAAGAAAACAAACGTAATATTCGAGGACAGGCGCGTTTTTTGCAAACGTATCCAAGTTCCAAAGAAAAGTCAAGTCCCATCCCATTCTGACCTCGCGTCTCGCTTTGAAAAATACACAAATGAGTCGTTCGGATCGCGCCGACGCGTGCGCCGTCGTGGCCTGCAGTGACGTCCAGGTGCGTCCCGCCTGACAGAGTGCATCGTTGCACATGCGCCCCGCTGCAGGGCAGTGGCCGGTTGCGTTGCTAGGGAGTCCGATGGTCGACTCCTAGAACCCGTTTCTCCTGTTTCGCGCCCACATGCTCTGGTTGGACCCGGTCAGCCCTGATCCTGCATAAATCCCAGGTCTTTGTACGCAGAGTTCGGTATATCATGCGCTTATCACGGATTGCATGTGCCACCCGCTGGTAATCTTGACATCGAAGAAGCCCTCTGTTGGTCTTGGCACGGGCTCACTTGGCGTTGAAGTCACTTTGGGCAGCGACATTTTGCTTGCATATTTCACTGGGACGTCTGGTCGGACATGGAGGCGTCAACGATGCCTGCGAAGTGCAGTCCTCGCGTGATCCTTGCATCCTGATGAAAACCTGCCGCTCAGCCGCAGTCGGCTCGCTAATTGTCCTGCGAATCAGTACTTTCGAGAAACTTAACTTTGTGCCTCGAATAGAATCAAGGCTGCGTTACCATGGTACCTCTCGTCAAGAGGTCCGCGTCCATTCGGACGTTTCGACTGCTGGTATCGGCTATGTTTCTGTCGGCGTATCGGCGGCAGCGTCGGCGTCACGGTTTGTCCCTCCCCCTATGTAATCACCCTCGGCATTGTGCTGGAGTTTGATATCAAACGAGTGTTCGTGTGCAGAGAGCTATCGCACTCGGAGAGTGGCCGACTGCTCCATGGTCGCCATGGTTTCTCGTATTAAGGAAACTAGAAGACCGAGACTTTCCATGGCTGTTTTCTATAATAGAACAGATTTTTATATTCAAACTGCTTCTGGACCTTTTAGTCAGCGTTTTCATGTAAACCTATGGCACGTAAGCCGGGGACTAAACTGATGCTTCCTCCCGGCGGCCACTCTCCGCCTACCACTGCTCTCTTGGCGCAATAACGAGCACCCCCGGTACAAGCTACATCTGCCCCGAGCGCGCACGCCTGTCTCCAGCTGTCTCTGTCGACGCCGACGTCGCCGTCACCGGGTGACTCATCCATCCATCCTGGCAGTCACTCGATGGACCCCCTGAGTGTCTAGATTCCCTTGTCTGACAGTTATAGAGACTGGAGGCGGCAACGACATGAAAGCCACAGCGATGACCGGACCATACTTTGAAGAATTAAGTTACTGACAATTAATCAATTGGGTGCTCCACGAGATTATTTCAACCCTCGGAAGGTTGATGTTTCAAGTTTTCTATCTTGGGCTTTCCGAGCGCAGTTGTTGATCGACTTAGGGGTGCTAATTCACTTGCACGGTGTGTTTAATTTCATTCTAATATATACCAATTGTTCTTCCAAACGTGAACTATTCTCGTGGGGGGGGGGGGGGGGGGGGGAGGGGGGGAAGTAACCGAGTTGTGCGCCAAAATTTGAAATGTTCCCTCTGCTCGATGTGTTATCTACAGCAGGGGCTTCGACCCCTACGTTCCGCTAGGCCAGGCTCACAAAGGCATCTGGGAGCCAGACTGCGACGGAATGAGGGAAGGGGGGGGGGGGGGCTGCATCGAATACGCACACACACACTGAAGGTACACAAGGATCACTTGTCACGCACAAAGCCAGCTCCACGCATTGTCTACCGGGTCTAGGTGCGAGCGAATCGCACCCTTGCCAGTGCTAAACTGCCGCCTCGTACGGTCGCTTTTCGCGTGGCCTCGACGGGCACGTGCCCGGCGAATCGGGGAGGTTGGCACATTAATTTCCCACCCTTATGAATGTCGCCGAGCCCAGCACCTTGAGGGGGGGAGGGGTGCTGTCTGGCAGAAATAGGCCAGGGTTTCCCTGGGCATTGCATCGGAGGGTGCCCTTCCCGCCAGATCGGTGTTTATATTATAATCGCTATCGGATCGGGAAGGGACCCCGCCTGCTTGCCTGCCGTATTGCTGTTTGGATCCCTTCTGTCTGGCTCCCAACTATTTGGCGGGTATTTTTCGAGCTGCGGGTCTGTTCATTTATGAGTGGTTGTTCCTATACAACTGCTTGCGACGGGATTTTGACAGGAATTCTCTACAAATCACCAATCGATTTCTTCTTGACCGTGGGTCGTTCTTTGACGAAACGGTGGTAGATTGTTGTATACCTGTCAAATTGTGATAGAGACAAATATATCTTGTTGCGTCAATTTTTTTTAAATTCGTTTTTTTTCCAAAAATTCCAAAATTGTCACAAAATTCGGCGAAACAATCGTTTTGCTTATGAACTGTTTGTGAGGTGCGGTCACGCAGTTACTAACTTGGTTGTGCATGTAGTACATAAGCAGCAAACCAGTTGGTAATTGAATTTTTTATTATGATTAGTATTTTTTTCTTCACATTTTGTGACATGGTTTTGACAGATTTAGCATTGCAGCAAACATCTCTTATCACGGCCTATCTTTGCCCTCAAAGCCGTTGGTTGGTATGTCGCGAAACTCCGACGTCGCCTCTCCACCTCGGCAGCCCACCGTTTTGCGGCGAGTCAACTTTGTGCTCGGCTGGATCCCAAATAGCGACTTCTTATTGTTATCAAAACACATCCGATTTGCGATTTAACATCTTGAAAGGCGGCCCCCATCCCCTCCAAGGGGTCCACGCCGAGCCGGCATCTGTCTCGAGGGATCCCTAAAAACCGAGCGCCTTGGTAACTCCTTGGCCTCGCACCCCAGACGACCCCAGAGACGAAAAGCCAGCTGACATCTTACATAGGAGCTATAACAATGCCCTGTGCAGTTAGTACCAATATGAGCACTTACATGTGCGGTGAGAGACTTGGTCGACAGAGAGTGGCTGACTTGTCGCTTGCTGGTTTCAAATCTTCTAGATAAATACCATGTTTGAACGAAAACGCTGCGGCTGCTACGATTCTCACTTTTAAAGCTGGTGTTTCTAGAGGCAATGCCTCTGTTTACTCCAGAAAACATCAAACATCTTACAATATCTTCAATATCTTACATCTTTGAGACCAAACGCCCAAAAATATGCTAAAGGCAGTCTGACAAAAAACCATTTATACTTGACGTGTAAACAAAGGGGTCGAATCACTGAGACCCTGTGGACGAGCAGCATGGTCCCATGCCTTCCTGTTCCTGTTGGTTCCTGGAGTCGGCGCTTGCCACCATTGCAGAGTTCAACGCTGGGACCATGCTGGCAGTCTGCCACCCTCAGACCGGCCAAGACTCTCGACCGGAGGCTGCATCTTAGCTCCCCCTGCATCCAAGGTGCAACTCCTTGGCATTGTTACCCGATGGCAGGCGGCGCGTGCCCCAGCCAGCTTGTATTGGCTACTTCCGATTTCCTTGCCTTGTGTTCCCGTTCGACGTTCCACCCCAAGGCGCCGATCTTTATACAATTTACTGCCCAGCTTCCCTTCGATTCCTCCTGCCCCGATATTATATTATTACGGGCCGTTCTTTAAACGGACGGGTAGATCCGGGTCCCCTTATGTCTTGTTGTTCCGATTGTTCCCACCCGGCTTCGACGGGATCCCTGAGGACGGCGAAACAATGTCCATGGGAACATTGGCTTGTATCGCAAACGTCTGGCTGCGTTCGGCAAGCCATTTTCTTCCGTCTAAGAGCATCTCTGGTGTCCTCCTCGGCCCTCAGGGTTTTTGGGTTGAATCCCAGTCGATCCTGTCGATGCTTGCCTGTTCGCTCCTGAAAAGTCTGCTATGAAACGTGGAATAGCTGACGACTGCTAGTTTCTGCGACGCAAGTGTGCGGACACAAACAGAAATGAGTGCTGACTTGAGACATGAAACAAACAACTGCTGTTTCCGCTTTTCGGTAAAACAATCTACATCGCCTTTCATCTCAAGAGGCAGACTTTCCTTACCTCCACAGAGCAAGGGAAATGCCACCGATCTATCAAACCTCCTCCTGACACAGTGAGACGTCCTCGTTCCATCCTGTGACCGCATCCTCGCCCTCGCCGAGGACATATCTCGGTTCACACGCTCTTCGGAGCAGCGCGCCGCGGTCGGGGGTTTGTACGGCGACCTCGCCACACATTCCCATAGCGTCCCTCCACGCACACACATGCCGCACCCGGCGACGCATATGCTGCGATAGAAGCACGCAATCGCCGGCCACGGAGGGTGGCAGTGTTCTAGCTAATGAGCGGCGCGAGGGAGGGCGGTGGCCGTGGACCATCCGACACATCTGTGTGTGGATTTGACGGGCGGACAGCGTCTGGGCGCGATGGTTCATGCCGTTGCTTGATGTCGATGGGCTTTGTTCAGTCAGGCAGAGGCGATATGTTCCGATTGATGACGTTGACGTGCTTTGCCAGGCCTTGATACCTCCCATTAAGTTGACTGTCAAGGAGGGCTTGCAGAGATGGTGACACAGCTGAGACACAATTTGTGCTATCTCCATTATTTTAAGGGCTGGTATCACTGACTGCAATGAATATATCTTTATAAGCCGAATTCCTAACCAACCAAATGTCAAAATGGTATATAATCGTGAATTTTCCGGCGGTCTATCCACTCCATAAGCCGTCCATTTTGTGTCGACGATTTTCGCGCAACCCGGCATGTTCAATGCACTCTGGCCGGGGTGTTGTCTCGTCACACCCGGCATATAATAGTCCAGCGTCTCGGTCAGTCACTTCAAGAGCACATCCTGCCTGGTGTTCACATCCTTACGCACCACTTGAATGCATAAAATTCGCAGATTAGTGCGCCAACATATGTACATACCATCATACACATGCGTGTGATCGCTATGCTGGCGGCGCTGTGTCGTACCATTAGCATGTGCTGGTCAGGCCCCCATAGAGTCGCACATAATCCACGTGTACTTGACCGGCGAATGATACCGACCCAACGTGCCGTGATCGACATGCGTTTGCATTTGTTTTTCTCCAGATTAACAGCCGAACAGGTCGAGTCCGTTTCGCGACTAACTTTGATTGTTGGTTTTTCTGTGAAAGCTATTTTAAAAGGTTTCAAAGTTGGATTGTTTGTTGTCTGTGGCCTTGTGATAACATTTTAGAACAGTTATTTCGTTTCTAGCTATTGTTAAACTTTTAATTACGCGATTTCTTTCCTCGCCTGCGAGTGATAATTTGATCCAGATTCCTAGACGCTATAAGGTGATCATTTCATATTATTACAATTATTTAATTTCACAACGTATAGCAGTACCTTGTATCAATTATCATTATTCATTTTTACATTTTAACTTATCAGATTTTCAACGTTGCGTGTTAAAGAATGCATGTTTCTTTATAAATTTAAAGTTTTATTCTTTGATAAAACACCATCTTGTCGGAGTGGGTCTAAACGGTCAGCAACGAGGATAGCGATTGGGTTACGTTAGGCGGGAAATGCTCCGTAACCATGGAAACGGATACACAAATTGAGCAAAGCCCCAGAGATTTCCAGTGCCAAGTGGCGAAATAGAATGACCCAAGGGGCTTTGCCACGAGCGATGTTGAGATTGCAGTTGTTATGTGCCATTGTTAGGATTGGGTGAGATATAATTGGAAGCCATGCGTTTTCATCTCGCGTTTCTTTGTTGGTTATAATTCGCCGATAACCGTTTCATCGTGTTAATTCGTATTGTTGTTTCTGCGATTTTGATTTTCGTAAAACATTTGGCGAGTCGAGGACGAGATCTTCTCATACTACCGAGTGTACGAGTCGTCTGCGGATTTCGCGACTGCTGTTTGGCCAGGTTGGAATATCATCCCGCCTAACACTTTCGGCGTATCATTGTTGACCTAGCCACATCTTATCCATGATTACATAATCTAAACTTAAATTCGATAGCTGGGTAAACACCACTCATGTCAGGTTCAGAATAACCTTGTAGCAACATCATTCATGAACGCTTTGCATACCATCAAACCATAAGATTGCATTATTGACATCGATATACGTATGCTTATACACAAGAGACTTATGCAGGCGACCACTTCATGATCAAACCTAATCAAGACCGTGTCCGGGACTTGAACATCGCGAGAGATCCCCGAATAGTAGCAAAATGGTTGGTAGGTCGCAAGGGAAAAATAACTTCTATGGCTACCTTAAAAATATTCCATGAATTAGTGATAATAAAAAGTTCAAAATTTAACTTTTACCATCTGTGCGAGAAAACATTTTTCTGCGATTGACTAGATTTTGTTTTAAATCCTGCCTAAATTCCTTCAAAGCGGTGGAAATTCCCAATATCGTCGCATTTCCCCAGTAAGTTCCTCTGAAGTCCCGCCAAGAAAGGAATGCTCATACCGCTGCCCGCGGCTTTGCTATGGTAATGAAGGTAATGAGGATGAATGTCATTTACCCCGTCCGCCGAGCAGAACGTTCGTGGATTGGTCGGCAGCGTTCGTTTTGGCGGTCGACGGGCTGGGGCCAGCCTAGCTCGGCGCTCTGATCCCAGTCTTGTCTCAGATCGAACCTAGTGGTCGGAGAGTGTGGTGGTCTGTGTTGGGTTCGGTCTCGTGGTGTTAGTACGAGTGTTGCTAGTCTCTCCGTGACGGTCAGGGGTTGAGATGTTGTGGGAAGCGTTAGCAAATACAGAGTGCTGCGATGTGTGTGATAGTTGTTCAAGGTATTTTTTATTTTCTGTTGCGTTTTTTTTTTTTTTTTGTGAATTTTTGTGTGTATTTATGTTTTTGTACTTTGGTGTCAGAGGTGTTTTAACTAACTACATCAGGCTGGCAAGGGTGAAACATTTCGGCCTGGTATATAACTAAAAAATTAAGTTGTTATACTCTTGATTTCCTTTTGATTCGGTGTTACGTGATTTAGCATGTCCGCATTCGCATTCTTGACCCTTCCGTCTTTCTCAGGAGCTTTTAGGACGTTGACAATCATGCTCAGAAATGTTGGCTCGATCTTTATCGCTCAGAAGAATTGTGGAGCATTTACAGCTTTTAGTGGCAATCTTTTACTTCTCTGATTTGCTCTATGTATGAAAATTAACACATTTGACGATCCAAATTTTCTTTCCCTCAAAATTGTTTAGCAAGATAATAATCTTCTAAGAAAACGTGTGGTCTGGTGTTGCATTGATTACTGAAGTAGTCAGTCTCCTCATTCTGGCAAGTTTCGTTGATCCTGTCAAACCCCTTTGAATCTGAGTTCGCCGATCTTTGGAGCTAGCGTTGCCCCTGCCACCAGCGCTTGGTAGGCAACCCGCCGGTACTCTAGCCAGCTAAATCCCAACAATGCCGCGCGCTTGAATCTAACAATCAACCAACTCTTTTGACGAGGAGAATGCTACACAATATAACTACTGAGCTTTGACAAAAACGATTTCAACTGGGGTTTGAAAGCTAAGTGGAGAACAACTAAATTTCCCAACGTTTCGTTGCTTGTACGAAATAGGAAGAGTACGTAAACAAATGGACAGGTTAAAAATAAAGGAAATTGTGAAATAAACGCTGAAATAATTGGAAAGGAAATAGGGAACCAGCTTAGATGAATCAAATTTATCGCAGTTTTACCATATGTACCAAAGAGAGGAAAAATTAGATTATTACAGCATTTCGGGCAGATAAAAAAATAAGTACAATGTTCAGACCAGTGAAGGATCCGGTTCCATTAGAGTTTTGGGGAATTACAAAGACAATTAAATCAATCGGCTTGTGCAGAACACGGGAATGAGTTTCAAGATCACATTCAAATAGGAAATAGGAAGGATTTTTATGTCGAGATGATAAGAAATTCACTAGAAAAGTCAGAGAAGCAATAGAAATAAAAAACAGACCAATAACTTCAATAGAGATGATAGTTTTCAACTAGATAGAGCTTGGGGAACAATTTTACAACAGAAAAATGGAATCAGTAAGGAATCAGTGAGGAGACAGAAGATGTCAGCACACAGGATCCAGAAGAAAATATTTAGACAGGTAGATTAAGAACTAAACGTAATGAATAAGGAAATTTGGATTTGATCACATAACGTAAGGACAACCTCAAAAATTTGTCTTTTTTCTTTTTTTTTTGGTTGGTTAGTGCAAACGCCAATTTGCATAGGGTTATATTTCCAAAAATACAAAATATGTTAGTATTTTTAATTATTGTCTATGATTATTTTATTTAGATGCATATATGATGCTTGAACTAGGAAATTGTTATAATTTTTGGTGGTTCTTTTGTTATTGGAAAATTGTCAGGGCGTACTCTTACTCTTGATAAAGTAACAGGTACAACTTACGAAACGTCGGGAAATTTAGTTGTTCTTCACTTAGCATTCAAACCCCAGTTGAAATAGTTTTTTTCAAAACTAGTGCTAAGATTAGATAAAGTAGACATGAGTCTAAAAACAATCATAACTACTGAGCTGTTAAACGGGGATCATTTTGCCATTCAGACTTCGGAATGTACTGACTGATCTTCGGTGCCAACTAAAAGAACTCATCAGTACAGCATCCAAAGGAAACCTTGAATATCAATTAAGAATTCCCAGAAAAATACTTTTAAATCAGTTGCATTCAATGGTTTTCCTCGAGAAAGTCTTTCAAGATCCTGTCATTATTTAACTATCACTAAAAAAGGCACGGAACTACTCCATCTTTGGTTCCAGAAAAGTGCACTCCTTTTTTTTCTGCTTATCCAACATTGCAAATCCAACAAAATTCAGTTTTCATCTCCTCAAATCAGGTATCATTATTTCCTTTCCAAAATCAGCATTTAAATACAGACTTTGGCAAGCCCCAAAAATTGGTCCATTTCACTCGAGTCTGCTTTCTCATTGTCAACAAACACAGCTAAACGTTTCTCTCTCTGTCCTTTCAGACTGTTAAAGTCAGCGATCAAGTTCCCTGGACTCCGAGACTCGAGCTTCTCTCGTGCCGCTTTCCGCAAGATGCAGCCGCCTGTTGGCCCGTCGGGTGAAGACACACCACTGGACAAGGAGAACCATCGCCGTGATGCCGGGGACGTCAGCACCCCCACTGCTATCGTGGCTGTCACGCCCAGTCCCGTCAAGCCCCTACAAAGCCCATCAAAGGTGAGCTGACAACACCAGCATTGCCAGTAAATGTACTTGAACGATATAACTCAATTTTTGGGGAAATATTGTTCCTAACAGATAATATCTGAAAAAAAAAAATCCCTTTTCTCTTACCAGTTTTACTCTGCAGAACTGTATTTTCTAGGGAAAAATACTGTAATAGGCAGTTAACTGTTGTAGAGCATTTAGGTGCCAGTGACATTTCTGCTGGAATCTGTGTGTGACGGCGGTTAAATTGGCTTTCAGTTTGCGATGATGCGGCATGCTTCGCGGGAGAGTCCTCGAAGGGCCCCCCTCGAGGACCACGACCCCAACTCGCAGGACAGCGGCTACGGTAACAGCCAGGAGGCCAAGGTCGATCCCAAGACGGGATTCCGGTGAGTTACTTGTCTTGCACTTAGCAGCTGTCCGAAAGACTGTCGTGCTTTCGATGATTCTTGTTCCCCGTTTGAATTGAAACTGAAAGTAACATCATAATAGGGAAGAATCTGTCAATATTGAGCTCTCTGAGATGATTTCACTGCCAACATTGACTTAACACTAGCAAAGCAAATCATGTTTGCGCTGGAACTATTACGTTTTCACCCAAGTTTTGCAAAGACAAGCATTTTCAATCAACAATCAAAGTATCAAAGATTGATTAAAGTAACTCTGAAAGTCGCAACCTAAACGTTTCCAACCCCTCCGTAACGTCACCAAACTAACACCTCTTTCCTTTCGGTAGGTTTGCGGAGCCGTTTGGCCTTGCCCCGCGGCGTCAGCTCTCGGAGCAGTCCCCGCGCAAGGAGAACTCCATGTCCCCGAGTCTATTCCCGCCCCCATCTCCCAGCTCCGCCTACGCCAGCGACGGCTTCACGGAGCTGTTCGACTCGGAGTCTAACGAATCTCGAACAGACTCGATGCCCGTCGGCATGGGCTGCCTGCTCGTCAAGCCGATACAATCAGAGGAGACGGAGGCAGGCGTGGTTCGGACAGTTAGGCCCTCCTTTAGGAGGAGCTTCTCTCTGCTGGCCAACACACCCAACCTCGGCAGAGTGAGTCTCTATCCCGGATCCATTCACTCATAATGTGGCATAAACCACTCTTGGATTCACATGTTGATATAGAATTTGCCAGTCTGCTATCTGATGCAGAATTATTTTTTGTCTTTTTTGAATTAATGTGACCTTTGTGAATACCTACAGTCCAATAAATAACCATTTGTGATTCCTTCAGGCACAAGAATCTTGTTTGAAGCAGCTTGGAATCTTTTCAACAATTAGCCTGTAATCTTGCTTGGCATTTCATCTAGCTAAAATATACTATGCTCGTTTCAAAGCCAAACCCCACAATATATTTTCAATTGACTTATTACAAAAAGGCAACTTGGTAGACGAATACATTGCAGCATAACTTACAGACCTAACTTACTAAAACTATGAAGCAATCGAGAACTGCCGACCGCAAGTCCCCACGCTAACGTTTGTCGTTTCTCCGCAGGCTCGTAGCTGTCTGTTCTCGGCTGCGGAGGCGTCGCCGATGCAACTGGACGAAACGGAGGCGCACTCGGACGCCCCACGAGCCTTCAAACGTCCGATGGCTCCGTCGGAGGAGTCGGCCGAAGCCAAGCGCAGCCGCGGCCTGCATGTCTCGGTCGTGATGCACTCCCTGACGGAAACGGTTACAGCGACTACAACCACCGCCTCCGTTGATGGCACGAAGAAGCAGAATGTCATGCTCAAGCGAAGCTTCTCGGAGACCCAGGCTACGATCATGAAGGCACTGCATCGATGTGAGTCTTGTTGCTAGTTGACGTGGTAAAGTGCACGGCTTTCTTGGTACTAATTGTAAAGGTTGTAATCGAGTAGCCAAATGGATTGACAGGGTTGAGTACAGTTATTCCCACGTACTGAATTAGAAAAGCAACATGCTCAAGCATTTAAGAGTATTTCTTAAGTATAGATGAAAGTTCGAAGCCAAATAAAGAAAGTGGTTGCCAATTTTAAACAATAAAGTGAACAAAATGTCTTTCCTAGTATCTCATTTGGCATCTTCATTTGTGATATAAGCTTTTGGTTAAGTTTTAACTAAATCTGGTCTTGACATCGTTGAGTGTTTATATTGTCAGAGAGTCGACATTAGTGCTATGAGTTAAATGCATACAAGCAAACTAGTTAGGCTGCACTTGCACGCCTGGGGCATGACTTTACTCTTACCGTTTAGAACATATCGTTTATATGCCATCTTCAGAGCATTCTTTCCTGCAACGCCAACTAATTTCACCGTGTCCTCTCTTCGCCAGCGACCACCGAGCCAGACCTGATCGGCGACTTCACGCTGCCCTACGTTCTGCCGCTGATAGATGGTCAGCACCAAGACTTGAAGACCATCTCCGTGAACACGTTGGCGCGACTGATAGACGGCAGTTACTCTGACCGCGTGGAGTCGTACACAATCGTGGACTGCCGCTACCCGTACGAGTTTGACGGAGGACACATTAGCGGCGCTCGCAACGTGTTCACCAAAGACCAAATCCAGCACGAGTTCGTCAACGGCGTCAACGCGCGATCGCACTCTGACGGCGCCAAGCGGAAGCACATCATCGTGTTCCACTGCGAGTTCTCGTCGGAGCGCGGACCCAACCTGTGAGTTTGTGTTTCTCGTTGCTCGACTGGTGGCTCGACTTACGAGCTCGCAAGTCGTAGCCCTGGGATTGCATGCAGTGCTGTTACCTAGTTATAGTCACAAGATTCTGAGCCATAGCATCCAACAAATTCAGAGATGTAGTACCTTCAGTATAAAGAGTTCATTTTCCTCATTCCGTTTATCTTTTCTTCTGTTGAAAACTACGAGAACGGAAATGAGTGGGTAGTATTGCGATTTGCAAATAGGTCATCAACATCAGATATAAATCCCATGCACATTTTTCCACAGTATATTTTCTACGATATTGAGACCTGGGTAGCGATCATATAACTCTTTCGCTAGATATCGTGAACGTTACCTACGGAGATGCGCTTTACGCCGTTTCACAACGATATCACTAACACACGTTTCTTCTCCTGACAGCTACCGCTTCCTGCGCAACAGTGACCGTGCGCACAACAAGGAAGCTTACCCTGCGCTGTTCCACCCAGAGATGTACTTACTGGACGGCGGTTACAAGCGCTTCTTCGAGTCCCACCCGCCGCTGTGCGAGCCGTGTGATTACCGTCCGATGCTGGACCCCAACCATGAGAGCGACCTGCGCCGTTTCCGCGCCAAGTCCAAGTCGTGGACGAGCGACGGCAAGAGTCGGCTTGCGCTACGAAGCAACCTCAAGCGACTTGGCCTCTGAAACCTCGCCGCTACGTCATACGCTACGCAGTCGTCTCCCTTACGCGGTTCCCATTCGCCCTAGTTTTGTTCCGTTGTGCAACTTTCTCGCTCTCCACGAGATGCGGAGAGATCGTTCATTACTTCCTTGGAGTTGTCGCTCTGTTACTTTCACATAGCGATGCAAAATGACTGTGTTAATTTAATTTATTCTGAGGACCTTACGAAACCGTTAACGAGGAAGAATTGTCAAAGTTAATGGCTCGTTCATCTCGTGTTCGGAGAATCTTTCAGTTACTTTCACGCCTTCTCTGTGATCATAAGTGTATATAATCATCCGTTATCATTTGTAGCCCTCCGATTGAGATCTCCCTCCCAACCTAATGGTGACCGTGTACCATTTAGCTAACAGTGCAGTACTCTCAAAGACGATCTGCATCCGTGACAAACCCGAGTGTGACCAGACCGATCTAAAGACTGATGCGTCGTGGTGGTTATTTATTTATTGGCGGAACGTGGACTCCTCCTCTCGTTGGACTAAAAGATTTTGTTGCTAGTTTTGCTGCCTGCGTACAGCGAAATGTGTGACAGGCGTTTGCCGAAAAAAAAGGCCAAGAGGTGTCATTTTTGTTCACGTAGTGGGACCTAGGGATGTCTCCTCGAAGTTCAATACGTGTTTAGAAACGTGACCAAGCTAGCCTGGCGACTGACCGACATCACATTGTCGTTTGTACCGGTTTGGCAAATATGCAATAAAATGTTGGAACGTAGCGTCTCCGCTCTCTGATTGATAGGGAGTTCTTTTCTCTTTTTCTGCTTGTGAGAATTTCTTTTCAGTGTGCAATGTAATTTGAGTTTCGTGGCACTTTCTTTGCGAGGTGTAGCAAAGATGACAGCTGTGCCTAATGCCTTCCGAGTGTTCTTTGTCGTTTGTAATCTAGGTTATACAGTGATAGCGTTTCACAGCAAATGTTGTGAATACTAGCGACATCTTGTTTGTGTCCAGAGTACTAGGGACTTGGCAATCATGTTCAGTGTTCAAAGAGAGAGAAAGTACGCATCTTCTCTGCATTTTGTACATACTATATAAAGCAGAGTGATAAAATGTATTGTGCATAAAAATTAGGAAAATTGAAAGACGTGATCACTTGCTCAATTGCATCGGTACATAAATATAAGCATACAAAGAAAAGCTGCAGTTTCTCTCAGTGCAATTTAAAAGTCAGATATTATAAGGCCAGTGAAAGAGATATAATACTAATAAATGACATTGGTATGTTATTATTTACGAGATATTTTCTAGTAACAGACCTACAATCTTACATAGTAGTAGCAAAATTGAACTTGAAAAGTTTAAAAAAAAAATGGTGAATAAATGTTTTTGCTGCTGCTATGAAAATATGTGTTTGGTGGCTTGCTCCAGTTTCTGCCCATCCTTCTCCCTGAAAAAGCATCTGCCTTCATCATGAAAAACGTCGCCGTTGAGTGTTAATACTTGATGTGGTTTATACAGCAAGGTAGAATGCACTTTGGGAAAATTGATTAACTTGCCAGCCCTTTAGCTCATTTGATCAGTAATTGTATGAACTTGTTAATGACTGCATGGGTGCAGGAGTCTGGGAACTCTACTCGTCTCTTATATAACTGCTGCCACCATGGCAGTTCTTAATTCACGATAGATATCTTTAGGAAAACACCATACATTGCTGTATTGCTGCTTTTTACTGCAGATAACAAATCGTCATATTCTTCTCCCATGGTAGCAGTTAAGTAGCAATTAACTACTTATACAATTAATTGATTGAGTTTTTCACGACGCAAGCTGTTACAACAGGGTGTGAATGGCGGGTCTGGGCTTGGGTGAATGAAAGACTGATGTGATTGCCAAGACGCTAGCATGACCTTTGGGTCATAGCAGGGACTGATGATTAGTGATATTACAGGGAGAAACCTAAGGAAACAAACTTGAAGCTGTCAGGATTTGCTGGAGACTAACGGGCCTATAGTAGAAAATTTGAAACTAGATTGCGGCCCACTAAAAAAAACCTTGTGAAGCTCCCTTGTTATTTTACTCATAATGAGCAGTGTAAATTTAGTCATTCTGCATGCAACCACTATAATCAAGTGTTGGGCACTCGAAGCCCAATCCTAAGAACTGGTTTTGCACTTTTTCCCAAGTAATAAAAATAATAATTTTCTTTATTTCAGTGAACAATAGTTGTTGTAGACATAGTAGACAATATAGTTGTTGTAGACAATTATATAGTTGTTGTTGTTATTCATATAGGTAAATAACAGATAAAATAAACATTTTTGTCCTTTAACTTAGGCATCTAGAAATTCTTTTACACTGTAGAAACAATTTGATACCAGGTAATCCTTTAGTTCTTTTAAAAATGGCTTTGTCTTCTGTAATTCTTTAACGTAGCTGTCCGAAGCATGTGGGAGAGTCGTCATGTTCCTTGCAACAAGTCTAATGTGACTTTATTCTGTTGTGTCCAGGTGAACTCCACGAGCCGCTGCTTGAAGCCGATGCGTCTTGGCTTCCTCTCTTTCGAATCAACGAGAACTCCGACGAAAACTTGGCTTCAGACCCTGGAAATTGTAGCTAAGGCACGCTGTGAGATTTTTATCAGGTGTCTGAGGAAACATGGGTAACTTATGTTTGTTAGATAACATTTTTCATTGCTAGCTTTGCGGGGCTTAATGTCACGTCAGTTCAGAGGCTGTTTGCATCTCGAGTTCGGGAAATATTCATAATTAATTCATTTGTGTGATATGAGAGAATTTAAGAAAAATTTGGGGACAAGTCCATTGTTGTTAGACTTTCTGTCCAAGTTTTGGTCGTTGTAGGTTCTTTCTAGAGGTTGTTTCGTTCTTCTGTTTTGATTGGTTGCAGTAGGTTGGTTAGCATTTGGTTGATGTAGAATGGTTGTTTCTTTGTCCATCGTCGAGGGTTGTGAAAATTAGGTCCATTTGTTGTACAAGTTTACACGTCCAAATTTATTTTGTCTTCTCTCATGTTGTGTGTTTTATTTTAGCTTGCCTTACGCCTGGAACATGTCGTATTGTGATTAATAAAACCAACATAAAGTCATAGCAGATAGTCATAAGGGCGAGTAGGGTTTCCTCAGATACTTTGAGATTCATAATAATAATAATAATAATAATAATGTGTTTTTATTCCAGATTGGCTATACAATAACATTGGAAAGTCAGTTTGTTACAATAATTGTACATGGTTATAAAATTCATGCAGACTATAAAAACAATGACCCAGACCTAATTTATCATGTGACCTAATTTACAAGCCCTAGGACTTTATCGCTCCCCTGCGTATATGTTTCTGTTTGCACCCGTGGGGCCCGCCCCGACGTTTTTTTTTCATGGTTTTTCCATGTCAAAGTTGAGCTAAAGCTGGAAAATTGATTATAATCTGCACAAATTACAGATTTTAATTGGCCATGACTACTGACCTCACGGAACAAACACTTGTCAATATCAAATGAATGGCTTGTAAACAACAAACTTGTAAATAGTTATTCAGATTTTGTTAAAGCATTTGAATTGTATTTGATGATGTAAAAATGTACCAATCTAAAGCTGTTTAATTGGAATCATTGTGTATAACATGTTGTACAATAGAAATGTACAACCCATTTGACTGGGAGACCCAGTTAAAAAGCTATTTGCTGTGTTTTTGCTGCTTGTAAAACTGAGGACTTCTGTATCTTCCACTCCCCATTCCCTTTGTATTTGAGGCAGTATTTTGTGTGAGCTTTAAGTGCCGTATTATTATCTGGCTTGTTGCAATTCGAACGAGGGTGACAATCGAGCTCACTGTACCTATTTCCCTTCCGAGCTGTGTAGGTTTCTGGTGACATGCTGTCTATGTCGTGGACAAACTCGACTCATCCTAGCAATTACCTAGCATCGTTGAGTGTTCATATTTGCACACTCAACGCTAGCATGGCAATTTTGTTGAAGTCTATACGAAGTAGTTGATCAAATCGGCCTAGGGTGTACGTGTAAGCAAGCTAATTTAATTGTCATTTGTTGGCATGGAGAGTGCCATAAGCCTGGAATGTAAGGATATGGGAAAAATGAAATGGTATGATCCTTGAATTGATGATAATTTAATTTGATCTTTCAGATGATGTTGTTGTTTAAATTTGAATCTGAAAAGTCGGGCTAAATTTTCTTGTTATCTCGAGGTGAATTTTTATGGTCTTGACAATACACAAGGATGTTAAGTGGTGTTAATTTCTGATCTGTGATATACTGATACATTATGCTGTTGTGATAGATTTGCGGTGCACAACTTTGGGCGGTGCATCGAAGGTATGTAGCCTCTTCAAGGGCACTAATATATCCGCCATGTTCAACTGAATCTGCCGCTGTGGTGGGGACTGCTGTAGAGTGTAGACGCCGGTTCCGTGATTTTTTGGTTAATTTCGTTGTTCACTTCAAGCATCGTATAAAGAGAGTAGAAGCGTCGAGTAGTTTGCGACTTGTCCATTTTGGTTTTATTCTGGTTTAATTAGATCTTTTTGAGGTAAGTCATATTTAAGGCAAAACGTGGTCAATAGCCACAAGTGATAATTAACATAACCATAACGCACGTGTGTTACTTCAATCTCGGATAACTTCCGTAACAAGAAGGCGAAATCAAAGATTTCACAATTTGATTTTGTTTAGAGAGTAGTGACACAGGTCCAATCAAGTTTCCGAGGAACTTACGAAATGGCAGAGGCAAACTCTTCTCTGCTGGATTGGAATCCAATGGCTGTTGCTCACAATGATCCACACTTCAACTCTTATAATGAGGGGCCAGGAAGAAATTTTCAGGCTAGGTAAGTGCTGCACAGTGTTTTTAAAAACCCGACCTAAACTAGCGCCAGAGGCCTATGTTACAAAACCCATACTTTCTGAATGCGCGTGTAATGTTTAAGGTTAATATTTATTTTCATATTTTAGTGGGGGAGCTGCCAGAGACAACACTAAGTTGTATGTTAAAAATGTACCACGAGAAGTAACTGAGGTGGGTACATACTAAAATTGGTTTGTATAGACTTGCAATGTCACTGGTTGTTAGTGGCTGATGGTTGAATTTTTGGAAAGAGGTTCATTAAACTCTTTTACAGGCGGGCTTAAGAAACATGTTTACGAACGTAGCAGGTGCTGATCCAGTGCGCTTGCATATACCCACACCCTTAGCGAATTACCCACATTACTATGCATTCATCAACTTCAATAGTAACAGGTAACAATAATCCTCAAGGACCACAGCACATTTGTCAATACATGCTTTAATATGTGCTTTATGGAGAGTGTGTCATGTAATTCATACCTAGGTATCTAACGCCTGTGATTGTGACTTTTTAGCGAGGCAAGCAAGGCTATCGAGAAGCTTCATAAAAAGCCTCCCTTTTTTTTGGAAGTTTCGTTTCAAAAACCAAGAAATGATTTTAGTGGCAGAAACCCTTATACCCGACAATTTGATGACCTGGCGCCAAGACTAGATTCGCCGCCCAGTCAATGCCCGCCACCAAACCCAAGGTAATGGAGATAAAAACACTTACTATTAAATTCAGAAAGTGGCCTATTCTTAATGGTAAAGTTTACTAGCCTAGTCTTATTACCTAACCAGATCGTTAGTTGTCATTGCACTGACCCCAGTTTTAGACGTTTGCAGAGAATGCAAGTTTTCTTAAACATCTAATAATTATCAATGACTGTAAAATTGTAATAAAAAGTTGTGATTGTTTGTTTGCCAAAAGCCAGAACATTTAAAACCCATAAATTAAAATACTTTTTTAAGAAATGGCAGCAAACTTACTCCAGGGCTTACATTCCATTCATCCTGACACCAATTCTATTTGCATTGCAATCCGCATCACTGTTACTTTGTATCTAAACAAATTTGCAATGGATTCCATTTCAATTGGAATGGAAGCAATTGTAAGCCAGGAACTTTGTGGTTAACCAGCACGATCACTAACAGCACCTGATTGGTTGCGTAGCGGTGTGATCAACTGGAAAGGCGTGCAAAGCGCAGGCCACGACGACGAACAAGCAAGAGAGCTGGACCAAGCGTGGCCCGACCCTAAAGACGCTTTTATTGAACCCCGCAGAGCTGGGTTCTACGACCCGAATGGGGGGGCATCTGGCCAGGCCGACCTTGTCCTCAAGCAAAACACTGGCTTGGCCGTTAACCTCAACATCTCGGCGGGTGCCGATGGCCGCCAAGTGTCTTACGGGCGAGGGTATTTTCCACCGGCTCCGAGGTATGTGCCAAAACAAAGCATGTTTAGCAAGGCGCAGAAGTTTTTTACCTTTATCAACTCTTTTAGTGAGAGTTTTTAATCTATGAACACTAATAATCATTCAAAAATTGGTGTCCAACCATGGACTCGAACCCCAATCTCCACCTGTCGCTCTACCTGTGTAGCTCTAGTCGACTGGACATTTTTGAGAGGATTTTAGTGTTTTTGATGAAAATGACGGATATCCAAGGAGTAGAACCATGAGGCTGTGAATGTCCACAGTCACTCTGATTCTTGTGCCATTGTATTTATAGTTAATATGGTGCATAGCAACAAGTTGCCAAATCCATATTTTTTCATTTTTCTTTTTGCCAGTTTTTGAATGAAAATGCACTGAATTTGTAGGTGTTAAATGCAGACCCCAGACAGTAAAGCAGTAAAGCAGTACTTCAGTCAGTTTGTGGTTAAAATTCAAAACAGCAATTACTCAAATGTTTGAGAGAACAAAGGTGCTGTGAGATTATTTAGACTGCAGCACCGACTGCAGCACTGCATTTACTCTGCAGAGTGGTATCCCGTGCACATTAGAAAATAAACTAAATCAATTAAAGTCTTTGACTAACTTTCTTAGAAAATATCTGTCACTCCATTGTTCTGTCAGTTAACCTTAGTTAAACAGAAAGTCATTCTGACACGGGCTCGAGACACAAATCCGAGTTTAAGCTCAACCCTCATGAATTTGGCGCTAGCGTTGTTATCACCTTAGTAACAACCCCTGAAAATCTGGGAATATCATCTGTAATTGGTTGATCATCTTAACGCGTCGAGATTATAACGAATCATAACAGAATTATAACAAAAAGTCCATCCCTGTATTTACTTTCCTACTGAGATTTTTGGGTGACTTGTAATTTCAATTAAACTAGTGCAATCAATTCGTGTGGTTGGCATCCAGTGCTGAGAGATCCAAACTCTTTGGTTACGTGAGTGTGATATTTACTAAGCACATTTTGAGCGTGGGCGGAATCAGTGTTACGATTTTTTTTTAAGAAAAGCACTCAAAAGATGCGAAAGTTATACACGCGAATTGATCATGTTCTATCGCAGAGAGTAAAAATGATAAGCCCCGGGGTACAGTGCAATTTAAAAAATTCAAATGATAGGCAAATTGACGGCATATTTTTCCGTGGCCGTAAGGCAGAGCAGGAAAGCAAGAGCAGGCTTTTCGTGGGTAGAAAAAGGGATTCAGAACAAGAGAACATTTGTGTCTTTGCTACAGAAATACCCACGCTCAAGTCTTGTCTTTTTTGAGTTCTATTGTATCAATCGCACGAGTAAACGATGTCAAAGTTGCATTCACTCTACAAGCAATCTAGAATCTGAATGCCTCATTTTCAGAAACTAACTATTTTTCTATCTTCTTAAATTTGTGCAGCACAAATAGGTTTAAAAGGAAAAACAAAAGGGACATGAGGTGAGAAATTAACACCTGATTAATTAACCGAATTGTTTGTTTTGTCAGTTATCATGAACCTGTACACCAATTGAATTGACTGTTTCCTGAAAAAATCTGGGTTTTTGAATGCTAAGTAAAAATCAACAAATTTTCTCGACATTTCGTAACTTGTGCCTGTTACTTCATTGAGGGTGAAAAGTAGCAGTTGTGATATTTCTCCAGTAACAAAAGAACCATACAAATATAACCCTTGTCTAGGCATCCTAAATGCATCTAACCAACAAACAAACGAAGATAATAATCAATTCTAAGAACTAACATATTTTGCATTTTTGATATCAAATGAACTGGAACAATTTTTGTTTTTGTACTAACTAAACCAATTGTTGTGTGTGGAAAAAAGTTGGATAAAGTAGACATGAGTCTAAAGAACCATTTCCTCATTTTGAAGCATTGACGTGCTTGGTGGCATTGCTCTATTGAGCTGAAATTATCACCGTTTGAAAGAGCTCGGAGGCTTGATGTTTTGGCCGGCCACGGCTTGTCATCTTCATGATTACATAAGTACTCGTGAAGACGGCAGGAATGTTAAGCCTGGGTTCCTTTAAGAATCGACAAAACAGCAAAGATATGGAAGCACATTGAAACATCCACCCGCTGTCATGGAAATCATGGTGCAGCCAAACATTTTTGTAGCAATTTTTCCTTGCATTGTGCAATGATTGTATAAGTTATAGCGATATGGATTTGGTACTTATGTCTCATGACTTTCATGGTTTCATTTTTTTGGAATGGTTTCAGCAAAAATTGCATGTCGAGGCACTCCAATGTCGTTTAAAATTAATTATTCAACTGCATTTGATCTGTATTTCAAAACACGTACTGAACTGTTTATAAATACCTTCATTTGAGCTACCCCAGTTCAGCTCTTCTGAGGTGTGACCAGTGGTTTGTGAGTAAAAGAGCTGATTTATTGATACTTTTCTGTGGTTTTTCCAGAGTGGGTGGACCAATCAACAGTCTATTAGGTGACTACCAACCCCCTAGCAATGCTGTTATGAGAGGATCGCTGGTCTCTGCACCCGCTGCTCAGGTGAGGCCCTCGTTTTTCAAGCTGGCTAAAAGTTCTGCGCTGAACCACATCAGAACCAGAATTGTCCAGATAAAAGATCGATTATAAATCCCTAACTTGCAGTAAAATGAAATGCCGATCAAATGGATTGCAAATAACAACGTAATAGAACGACGTGATCTTTCTGAATAATTTGTCTGAAGCTGGAAACGTGTGTTGAACGTTTCAATGACCTTGCAAAAATGTTGTACAATATATATCTTAAAATGTTTGGCTTTGTAGCACCAACAACATTTTTTTTTTGCATATTATAAATCAAGGAACTGGCAAACTATATTCATTCTTCAATTTTAAAATGTAAATTTATTTTATAAAACAGAAAAAATTTTGACATTTTGAAACAAATTCTCTCTGAAATGAAGAGTGAAAACTGAGACCAAGTCAATATTCCAGTGCAAGACTAGTATATTGATTTTCTAATCATATGCTGTGAAGAAGAAAGGAGGAAGGAAGCCGTTGAGTGTTGCACACTCAACGACGCAACCAATTTGAGATTGAAATTGCCGGCAAGGTGCGCTCCCTCTCTCTTTTTCCCTCTTCACCACAATCAATATCCAGCCTCTTGGCACTATAGCAGTGCCTAACTGATAACAACCATCCAATAGCAGCGAGAAAGATCTGTACCCAAATGGTTCCTCTGTGCAGGCACCGACTGCGCTAGCATCATGTGCCCAGGGGCCACCCGTGTCAGCCTCGGTGGTCCCGCAGCCGTGCCATTCGTGCTACCAGCCGGCTGTCCAGGTGTGCGCTCTGTGCAGAGAAGTGCGTTACTGCAGTCGCATCTGCTCCAGCAAGCACTGGATCGCACATAGACACGTGTGCATATTGCACTGCAAGCCCCCGTGAGTACCAGCACTAGTTCTAGCTCGACTGAGGTGGGCACTTGTTTTCAATTGATCAAAGCAATTATCAATTATGATATCAGTGATTAATTGAAAGAATAGTAGAAAAATTAGTAGATTTCTTGTTGACTTTTTCTTTAATGCTTCCTAATTGTAGTGCCATCTGTTTCTTCTTCGCTCCAGGTCCATCCTTTTAGCCTTCTAACCGACACAATAAGTCCTGGTGCTCGTACTTTCATGTGTCTTTTCTCTTCTTAAGACCCGTGCTAATATGGTAATACCTGCGTGTGCCTCATATAACTATTTTCCTAGCAGCAAATGCATCGGTAGGACCGACAAATTCTTTTGCCAATTTTTGTTAACTTTGGTCGCTCTCAACTGAGCCGGATATTGACAGGCAGCACGCTTGTTTGTCACTAGCGTTGAGTGTGCAGGTTCTAGGTAGAGGCAGAACGTTAATGTTAAAACGTTGTGTGTGCAGGTTCTAGGTAGAGACAGAACGTTAATGTTAAACTTTCTGCGTGAAAGATGGCCGCCGAATGACTACCTTACCATACTCTGCATTTTTGTCGGTAAAGTAGTTATTTGGGGGCCATCTTTCACGCCGAAAGCTTAACATCAACGTTCTGGTTCTACCTAGAACCTGCACACTCAACGGTTTAACTGTTATAACTTATAATTTATAACTTTTAACCCTGTAAAGTGACAGTATGCCACAACTGTGTCCTTAAATCCCCATTTACGCTGTCAAAATACCTTTTACCCACTAGCTTTTCAAAAATCTGCATCCACTGAGCCTATCATTGTGTATCTCTTTTAAGATTAATGATACCCATTAAAGCTTTCTGCCCATCAAGCAGTTGATCTATATTTATCACTAACTTGCCTGTATTTACTTGCAGCGGACTCGAGCTTGTGAAAAACGCCGATGAACCGATTGCCGTAGCAACAAAACCCCCCGAGGCTGTAGCTGCTCCGCACGCTGCAGTAGTCAAAGCTGTTTCGCCCGCAAAGCCAGCGCCAACACAATTGGCTGGTTCGAATCAAACACCGCAGGTTGGTAGCTATTTATAGCTTTAGTAGTTTGATACAGACTTTGCGGATGCAATTTGAGTTATATAGTAAGATGAGTGTAGCGATATTTTGTGATGTAAATATAAGATGCTGATCCACTGTTTAGATTAAAGCAAAACAACCACAATTCACAAAATTAAGTTGGCAATTTGTGAATAAAAATAGAAAGATAACATACAAGCTCAAAAACTTTTCAACGACTAAATTTTGATGTATTTCCCATCTTTGCAAAGTTTGGTAAAACATTTCAAATACTTCTGGCAGTAAAACTTCAAAAAGTTTAGACAAAATCTGAAAACGATAGTAAATTTTGAATAGCTACAAAACTATTTGACTAATTTTTATGAAAAAACACAGGGGGTCTAAGTTTAAAATACTGAAATGTGCTCTCAAAATTTGGTTCAAATCGGAGTAGGCGTTTGACCGCTTGAACGCAAACAAAAATGTATAAAAAGACATATTTTTTTTGGGTTAAACGAAATTGAAGATTTTGCTAAGCTCATCAATTTGTTCCGATATCAAAAGTGTTTGTCTGTCTTCCTTGTCTTGCCTTCTTTTGTTAGATTTTGAAATGATCACTGACTTTTAGCATTAGCTGTATCACTTGTGGTTAATAGCTAATTCTAAGATTTGAACCTGGAAGCTGAACGATTATCTGCAGTTTCGAAGGATTTTCATGCTCTGAGCTGACGTGGACCTTTTTGTTGCCAGACACGTTCCCACGGCATCGACAACTACGAGGATCTCCCCGCTGGGAAGTACACAGCAGTAAGTCGCTTACATCTCAGAACGGATCTTAACACAGCTTTGTCGTATCTTTATCTTGTCCGCTGCTATGAGCCCATTTCAGTGGCACTTCGAAAAATTTCACTTGACCTTTTGGTACGGGTTTGTACTTTTAAAAACTAATGCTCCAGAGTGCAGTCCATTAACTGTCAGTCAAATTGGTACTCTCTATCTCGTCTCCAATCATTTTGAGGCTAGTTAATAACGGCAAGTTGTCAAAAAAACCTCTTATCTACTTATAATAAAGCGCGTGTGTGTGAGTTTACTTTCTGCAAAAACTCCAGTCTTTATGCCATGCGTTTCCACAGTTCTTGAGATTTTCATTCTGCATTTTTTGGAACGTGTTGGAATCGACGTTTTGCATTGCTTATGACATTCTATGGTGCTGCTAACCTTCTTTGTGTAGGGATCAAAGGAACCTGCTGACCATAATCCAACAGACTTAGTAATTAGGAAACATAACTTGTAGAGTCCGCATGACCAATGTCCGACCTAGGTGACTGTCGCCGTGCCCGACGGCTCGACGGGATGGGTGGCGGTGGATTCTCGCAACGATCATTGCTACGAGATGGTGATGGCCATCACGGAGCGTAATGATCTTGCGGCAATTGCAGTCCCGCGCGAAGGCGACTACGTTGCTGCAGTCTTCTGTGGCGAGTGGTGAGTCGTGGATGGACCGCTGTAGTCTACACAAAACCTGGCCAGAGCTATGACAAGTCTTGGAGAGGCTTCTGAGCGGATGGTCAAGGCATTGATGCTTGGATCACAGTTACAGTTGTGTTGAAGAGCAAATGGAGGAACTATTAGAAAGAAATACAATGGAAAATTGAAGAATTTTGGGTTTGTTACCTGCCGATTGGCTCAGTGTATTTTGTAGAGAAATTTACTCTTCCAGCATCGTGCATCGAGTGGATCAGCGACTGATACACTGCTTTAGATAGGTTTCGGTGGTGAAGGCACGCTTTTAGCTGCTTAACATTTTTCTGCGCAGGAAACGTAACAGGCAATTAATGGGTTTGGAGGATATTGTAGAAAAGCCAGCGTTTTTTATGCCTATGGTTATTTAAGTTGTTGATAAGCTTTCTTTCTTTTCTGCCAGTATTTCAACATTTATAAAACCAATGCAGTTTGATTAGGATGAAATCTTATTTAAATTGCAAACGCTTGCAATGCCCGGGGTATTTTATTATTAACAACACTAAAACCGTCTAAAAAATTGATGCCCAAACGGGGACTCGAACCCCGATCTCCACCTATCGCAGGTGTTGCTCTGAACCATTGAGCTATTTGGACACTGGCTTTTTGAGACTATTTTTGAGACTATTTGTCCAAATAGCTTAATGGTTCAGAGCTACACCCGCGATAGGTGGAGATCGGGGTTCGAGTCCGCGTTTGGGCATCAATTTTTGAGACGGTTATAGTGTTGTTAATAATAAAATGCAGTTTGATGTTTTTGCTAAAATATGACTTAAAAAATCAAAATACTAGATAGATAATCTGGAATCTCATTGCATTTGACATGCCTAACTTTTGAGCTTGAGCTTACCTGCGAGTCATTGAACAGGTTCCGTGCTCGTGTGATGAAGACGGCTCCCCTCACAGTGTTCTACGTTGATTACGGAAACACGGAACAACTGACGCTGGACCAAATCCGGTCCCTTCCTGCCGAGTACTTACAAGAGCCTGCCCAGGTTGGTGGTACCCTGTTTGGTCCTCAGGGTCTCAGTTATCCCAGCCATCTGCTGCTCAGATGGTCATTATGATTTAAAATTTTGTAGCGTCTTGAAAACTGTTAACCAGCTAGTTTTCTGGGAGAAATAGATGCAGGACAGTTTCGGTCTTCTAAGACCAATGTAACAACACGTGGATACCTAAATCAGTACTGTCTATTAGAACTTAGACTTATTAACACTATTATTAACACTATTAACTTATTAACACTATTAGAAACATGTGAAGTGTAGGATGTTTCAAGGCTAGGTGCGTCGAATGGATTAAAACTACCCGTGAATACTTATGATTTGCCATAATTCAATGGTACTTGGGTTAATTTTAACTTACATGGGAATTGTTTGTAATGTAACGTTTATGTTTGTAATGTATGAAAAATCGGCTTCTGAGCTATCAAATAAACATTATTATTATTATTCTGTCGTTGAAATGTCATTGAAATGTAACCGAGTGTGCGCTTTGTTGCAGGCTGTGCAAATCCGTGTTATGCCAAGCCCGGCCGGGACGCGTCGCACTCTTGCAGAGAACCAGCAGCTCTGTGTCTGTCCCTTGCGGAAGGTGAACGGTATCACAGACGTCAAGATGGAGGCCGACGACCAAGTCGCGGCATCAAAGGTGCGCAAATGACTCACCCTAGCCTTTGTATTCTCAGCTGCCATAGGGGTGAGCGGGGAGAAAGGGATATCAGGCATAGAGTAAGATTGAGGTAAAAAGTTGCTTTTATTGCAGTTAGATGGAATCTAGTCTTCATGATTTTGTGGCCTTTTTTCCTTGGCTGTGAGGATCTGAATGGCATTTGGGAGAGATTCTATTGTTTTGGCTAACATGCTCTGACGTTGGGCCAAATGGCAGTCCGTTTTTACCAAAATTTCAATGCATAGTTGAAGAGGCAGCTGAAACAATTGCCTCCACAAATTTCATGCCTGGAAAGAACAGCTGTTGTCTTGTGTTACCAATCTGTTTCCAAACCAGTTGCAATGCCAAAAGATGAATTAATTTATAAACAACTTAGGATTTATATATTAACATTGTGATTCATTGTAATACAAGTTCCTCTGGTGGTTGCATTTAAGGTTTTGTCAGATGCAGTGCAAGTACTTCAGATATATGATCTAAAAACAAATAGCTATTTGTACTATATGCGCGTGTAAAGATGATGTGTGCAATACTTTTAACTGAACTTTATTGTACCAAGATACCTTGAACCCAGATGTATTTGGCCTAGGTGACCAAAACAAGTATCATTTACCGCTTGATACATTGCTATTTGATTCTCAACTGAAAAATGCTGTGTTTCAGAACTCTACCATGGTTGAGCTGCCAGGGAAGTCAATTGAAGAATTTAAGTGCCTACAAAATTTGCAGCCGTTCACGAAGGATGAGGCCATCAAGGTTAGCTACTTATCTACAAAGTATTTTCCTGCTATTTCCCCTTCTCCTGCTGCACGTGTGCACAGCGTTTATTGGTTGGCCACCTTTTCTCCGTGCACCGGATTACAGCTCACTTACCAATGCTCAATCTTTTGTCTCCGTGCTCGTGAACAAAGTTCTTCTCGAAAGAAAGCTCTGATTGAAATCTCAGAACAAGTGCTTGGCATGGTTTAATTAGGGCTGTGCAAATAGTGGCTAATATTGGTCTGAGTGGTAAAAATGGTTGATTCCAGCGATTGAACCACACTTTATTACTCTTGTTATTTGGTCAGCTGCCAAAAGCTTGGATAATTGGTAGTAATAGCAAGGAACAGAAAGTGGGAGAGCTCAGCTTACTGGAAACTAGGAAAATAGATGGCCTTCGGAGGTGCATTTGATGTTGTAAATGTGCAGGTTGCAAGTGCCAAACGATGTAACCTCAAATGTACATCATAAAACTGCATCTGTAACATCTCTGCGTGGTTTAATGGAATCATTTTCGTTGCATGGTTTGTTCTTGGGCGCAGGTATTCTTTGTGTGCAAAGATAACGGGGAGTTTTTCGTGCAACCCGTCGCGTCTGCTGAGTGGCTGCGCGAGATGTTGACTGAGTTTTCACTGCTCGACGTCTCGTTCGCTATGAAACCGTGCGCCAACATCGCCGTTGGCCAATTAGTCGCTGCAAAGTATGAAGAAGACTGGTAAGCATCGCAAAATACCGGGCTTTGGGTAGTAATTTTTGTGTCTGGTTTCTGAAAGAGTTAACAAAAACCAAGGGGCAAAGAGGGCCAATGTTTTGTTATTGACATGTATTTTTAAATGTTTGATCATTGCCATGGTTTCCTTGATGTATATTTCATGGGACTTAAACAGCATCTTTTTTTATAGAAAAGTATTTCTACAAATACAATGTTTGGTTCAAATATTAAATTGGAAAACGCTCAATTCATGACCAGCTCGCTGGGAAAGGGATGAGACAGCACGCTGCTATTTGAAATGAAAGCGGCAGTTAACTGCTGAGCAAATTTGTCGACAAACAATGCCCGGATCCTAATATTGGAACTAGGTATCTCGTTTCCAACAACTGACCTCGGTTTCTGGGTACCTGAAGTCAAACCTGGCTGCACTTTGATCACTTTTAACATTTTGTGGCATTGTTATGTAAGAACCAGCCACTGAATTGGAAAAAAAAGTGTTCCTTTGCTTTTAATGACGACTTGAGAAAGTCTTACCCTGGGTGGGATGGATATTATTGATGTTGTGAATGGTAAACACTGCTGCAAACCTAACGTGCAGATTTCTTTGGGCTTTGAAGCTTTTCGTGTGGCTTGGACAACGCCGCACGTAGTTTAAATGGTATCAATTTGTTTTCAGGTCTCGATGCAAGATTTTGTCAATCGAGAATAACAACTTAAAGCTTGTTTACATCGACTATGGAAATCAGACCACCGTTGCTAAGAGCGATGTCCGTGAGCTTCCAAAGAAGTACACCAATATTCCGGGACAGGTATGTTACGCTAACTGGATGGTGAACCAGAATTACTCGCAAGTGACGAAGGGATTTTTAAATCACCAGCGTGGGCGATTGGAGAGTCAGGAAGGTCAAGGGCAAACATGTGATTTTAGGTACTAACTTTTTGGAACCAAATATTTTAAATATTAACAATGCTTATTGTTTATTGTCTATAAATTGATTGTGGTGTACTTGATGTTGGGAATCTCAGGTTAATCCACAAGTACAGGCAATCCATTACAAAAATATAATTACAAGTTCATGTATTGATTTAGTGGTCAAGTGAGTGAAAACTGAAAACATTTAATAGGTAGGAAGTTTTTGATGTCAGATTTAACAGTTGAAAGAAAGAAAGAGAAAAGTTGGCAACTTGATATGAAATAATTGTTGAGATGAGTTGAAAGGCTGTGAATAATAACCGAGAAATAGGAAAGTGACAAATGCACCAGTGAAAACATTGGCCAACTCGAGAATTATCTATCGTGGCTCTTATCTATTCGTACTATCACTTGCCGGTAATTTTCTTAACCACTCCACCATCTACTTCTCCTTACGCAACGAAGGAGATATGTAACTTGCCGTAAGGTAAAGGCCACTAGCGAGAGATCGTTTTAGTTAGATGCCGGTTGTGGTCTTGATCGCGGTGTAGAATGGTTAAGTGTTAGTAATTCTGTGTGTATGAGCGAACAGCATAAAAACAACCAACGACATCAAATGGTTTGATCGATTCGTCCAATGTTGATATTTGCAATAAGTTTGGAACAAGGAGAAAGCAACGAGGAAAGGTCATGTTTTAAATCGCAGTGTGTGAAACTGACGCAGAGATTTGTTTTTACTTTTTATTCAACCCTCGCCTGTTTTGCGTGAACGAATAAATAATTTTTTTATTTTCAATTTTGTTCCAGTGCGTGAAGGTGAGCTTTACCCCGGATACTCCCGCCGAAGTAATCAAGCTGGGAGAGTTTACAGTGTTTTTAGCAGCTCTTTCCACCGAGGTAAGTTGTCCTCCATTGACTTGCCAAGTCGACTAGGATTTTTAAATACAGAGTCAGCGCTAATACAACTAGCCAGTATAATACTGACATTTACTTTCTACTACTTGGTGGAGCCATCTTATCAAGTAATTTCAGTGTTTAGGAATTAAGCAATTCAAGTTACGAAGTTGGATGTTATCGCAGGGCATGCCAGGAGATTTTAGCCCGGTCGCCATGTTCCTTCTGTCAAAAACAATAATCAGAATGAGTTTTAATTGCTAAATAGTACGTAACTGCACGAGAGATCGAACTACAATCGCACAAAACAAGGAATATGGCTGCCTCGCAATCCAAGTGGAAGTGCGTAACGAATGGCTGTCGTTCAAACGTGTCACTTGTTACGGTTCTAGGTCTGTGATTGAACTGTACATATTTGTTGAGCATACCTGTACCAAATATCACATACCTGTACCAAGAACCTGTACCAAGAACCACGTACCTGTGCCAAGTGATGCCGATGACTCGGCTGAACTTGTAGAGCACCTCTAGCGCCCATGTAACCTGCCTTAATAACTCTCATGTTCTTGTGTTTTTCAGAATTCCGATGGATCGGTGATTGTTCGTGCCAATTTGCTAGAATAAGTTAGAGTTTAATTTTGTCCCCGTCCTGGATTTGTCGTAGCACAATCCTGTTTCTTATGGTTTTTTACTGTTGAGTTGTAAACCTCTTTGGAGTCTGAACTCATTACTTACGTACAATCTATTGGGGGACCTCGTTAATGCGAAATCAAGTAGTCCCGAGACATCAAGACGTGTTCTACCGCGGTATTTATTTATTTATTCATTTTTTTCCAAGGAAAAAGTGCAATTTGCAAGTTAAATACAGGTGGCAGAAAAAATACTAAAATTATTTCATTAACTACCTTTTATTACTAATTCTAACATCTTCTAAAAAATTTTTAATTATTTTACTTTTCTTCATTCCGTTTCAATCTTTACCCGTTCTATTTTAAAAGGAGGATTTGCCTATGCCATTCTTCATATTATACACATTATAGTCACATTCTCTTCGGGACCCAAACTTGTTTTCATCCAATTCTATCTTTTCACTGGACTTTTTCCATCCACTGCTTCCTTTCATGATTTTGAAGAAATTGCACAATCTATACATTTTTCTCTCTTCTTCTAACGATACCCATCCTAGGTCTTTCATCATAATTGAACATCATTCCCACATTATTACACTTTCCCCATTATCCTTTACAAACAATCTCATCTTTTTCATTCTTCCAGTCACTCTTCTTGCTGCCAGTCTTTGTACCTTTTCCAGTTGGTTGGTTTCTGATTTCTTATGGGAATCTCATATAGGTGTTCAACAAGTTATTTTATCAAAAGTAAGGTAGAGCTTATTATTTTTCCCTCCTTGCTTTACGTGTTTTTTTTCTAATACCTCTAAACTTTCCATTGTTTGGCCATATTGATAGCCGAAATATCTGTCGCTTGTTCAAAAGTAGTCCCAGTTTTTCTCTTAAAGAGCCATAATGGAAATAAAACAAATAATTTGTGTTTTCAGTGGGAACTTGAAACATATGCTAGTTACAAATACATTTTTTTTAATTTGCTTTTCTGTAGTGAAGCTATTTTGATACTTGATCTGTACACAGAGATTGATCTTCTCAAGACTTAAAATTTTGATCAGACAAGCACCTCAACAGTCTTCTTTGGTCTCTTGGATTTTGGATTAACGAGGTCTTATGTCCCTTTAGTACTTTCATTTCCTTCGTCAGTTCCTATTTTGAGGATTTCTCTTACCTTTCAATACTCGAGTCTAGGACCTTAAATATTATATTATGTTAAATTCGTTCTTGCTGAAAATACTGAAAGAGCAGCATTAGTGTGTTGCTAAAAATACCAGCAGAAATAAGTTCAGGTATGACTGTGCATTTTCAAAACAATGTTTTGTGTAGTAGGTGAAAAAGGCCAGGGGTAATAAGTAACTAATAAGGTATGTAAGTAGTGAAAGAAATTGAATCCACCCAAAATCATTTAATGTATTTTAAATATGTGTATCAATAGCGGCTGAAAAATTGACTGGACCAGCATCAACCTGCACAGGGAAAACATTTTTCAAGTAGCAGGTGTAAGAGTCGATACCTTAAATTAAAATGCAGTAAATGGAAAACAGCTGTCAACCTACAGCCGTTTCACAACAACCTGAGATGTTAGGTTATCGTATGGTGATACATACCTTAAAGAAATCCTCTAGCATTTCCTGCTCAGGCACTGTGAAACACATTCCAGACTTAAAGCCCATGCTATGTGTTACCGAAAGTTTTAACTGCGTTTAGAACGCCTCAGCGGCTAACGGAGCGTTTTGATTGATAGTGAAATATACCTTAATAGCTGACGGATCATTTTCTGTGTTTGCTCGAAGATTTTAGGTTGGTAGGTGAATAATAATGAAAATGTTTTATTCCAACAATAACACAATGTGATTCACCACTAACTCTATTTGAGAGCAATCATCGAAACACTATGTTGTTCACGTAATCACACATGTAGCTCAATGTTAATTAGAAAATAAGGTGGCTCTAATTTGTGCCATGTATTATTATATTTCGTATTGTGTTTTCGACATCTTGATTACAGCTTTTGGATGTTTCTCGTGGTCTGAAACTAGCTATGGTAAAAGAATATATTTTAATGAGACATTTGATAGTTTTCCCAGTTTCATACACAAGGCAGGGCATTTATAATGTTTTGTGGACTGAATAAACTAGACTGCTCCAAAGCTGAACACAATAACTGCGTTATTATTTAACATGACTCAATAAAATATTTTGGTAAGTGATGTTCTCAATGGTCCGCTTGACATTTTGGTCTACTGTGAAGATTTGCAGTGTTGCAGTGGCCATCGATAAGACTTACCTAGAGTGGTCCTTAAGTAACAGTGGTATTACTGTTACATAGAGTGGCAGTATATGTTATGGCGACTGGCTACAGTAACGATTGTTTTTAGACTCGCGTCTACTTGATGTAGGCTACCGTAACGTCTCGTGCAATTGGGTACTTTATCTTCACTGCACTGTTATGATAAACTAAAACCGAGTTTGCCTGCTCGGAATGCTACCTTGGAAGCACCACCATAATACAGGTTGCTTGCAGTCCTGAAATCAGCAAACACTCTGGTCTTGTGGAAAAGTGCCACTCTCAGTTGGGATTATATAATCTAGCACCACAGGAATACTGTCAAATGACCACTTTAAGTAGATCCCAGAGTCCCAGATTTGACCCCCTACTAATTTGAAATCTACTTTCATAGTGGCATACATTAAGTAGAGTTCACGGTAGCCCTTGTACTGTTACTTGGTAATCTTGTAGTTGAAGATTTATCTTGTGGTTGCAGGCCCGAGTGTTTTATGTTGTTGTTAGCTTGACTTTCTAAACAATTTTAATTATTGTTGCTTAAGAGGGTCATAAAATCAAATCCACTTATCAGTGACGACTTGCTGAAAAAATAATTGACTTGTTAGCCTATAAAACAGAATTGGAAAGAATTCACTATTCTCAGGAAGGATTAGGAGTTGCGCATGTCGATGTCAGGGTCGAGATGGCCAAAAAGCACCTCCTTAAGCCACTGGGTGTGGGCTGAGACAGCTGTGAATGCCGTACGATGTTCGGATTGGCACGCCTGGGAAGATCCACGATGCAATGGCGCGCTGCTCACGATGGCGCGAAGGAAATACCGCAAGCCGCTCACCCGCTGCGCCGGAAACACGAGACCACCACCAGAGTCGCCCACACACACGCTCGTCGAGCGACCCTGAAACGGTGGAATTCATCGCTGGGTTGCAGTCAATGTAAGAAGCAGGTATCAGAACTTACGCTGTAACAGAACTTCAAGCACAGGTTTCTATGTACTGCCTAGATGTAATACCGTTGAGTGTTAAAATTACTCTTTTTTTTTTTAATTCAAACAATTTTTGGTTTCTGTTGCACAGTAGTGATTTTCTGCAGGTCAAAATCATGGGATACTTGCTCCAAATATATAGATAAACCCATTCCAGAAAAACATTCTGTAAAAAAAAACACTCTTATGGGCTTAAAAAAGTTAAATTATATGGTGAAATAGTGACCCTCAACAATAACTCTGTCGGTTTTCCAGCTAGCGACTCAAAACGAAAATTTGTATAATCAAATCAAAGAGTGCTAACTTTTAAACATATATATATGCAGGTTGTTTGGTTTTTCTAGTGTATCTACCAGGGAGCTGGAACCAGCAAGCGAAGGATGGACGGAGAGCTAGACCAGAAAAATGTGCAATGGAACCGGGATACGAATCCGGGATCTCTCAACTGCTGATCGTGTACTAGCTACCAACTGAGCTATCCAGGTACACATATTGGAATAAGAGATCCCCTCAAGAGGGAAGAGGCCGATGTGACTCCTATGAACGAGTACTAAGTCAACTTTAGATAAAATCAAAAATAAAAACGCTGCAAACCCCGTCTATATTTCCAGATAAAAACGGAATTCGAGGAAAAATGACGGACAATTCTGTTCATGTGGCTGTTGAATTAGCATCCTATTCTAGAGTTGCTAAGAACTCCTCATACAAGTTGCCCTGGTCTCTTCTCCCTAAAGGGAATCCTTTAAACCACTCTGCAAAATCTGGAGTAAGTGTGCCCGGATAACTCAGTTGGTAGAGCACCCAACTGGTAATTGGGAGGTCCTGGGTTTGTATCTCAGTTCAGTTGCAAATTTTTCCAGTCTAGCTTCCTTTCCAAATATATAAATATATATTAGCACTAGGACACATTCAAAATAAAATTAAAAATGTTGGCAACGAGTACCACACCTGGAACCCGGCGCATATCTTGTCTCGAGTGATGTAGGGCTGGAAATGTTCAGGCACCGAGTTGTGACATTCTCGGAATGGCACGAAAGGCAGGTCCACGTAGCGAAGGGTGTCACTCGGAGCATCTTTTTCGTTTATGCCCCAGCCCGGCACCTGCACCGAAAGCACGACCGGGGTTCAAGACACCTTAGCAAAGCACACCGATGTGTATAGCAATGTATATAAATATAACATTTTAGACTTGTCTCCATGCTCTTACATAATATATCATAATATGTACTATGAGTATTTTCTTTGGAAAAATGGAAATAAAGGAACAATACAATACAATAGCAGATGGCAGCTGCTGAACATGACCAAGCTTGTCTGAAGCCAATTATTTGCGTAGGTTCTGTATGGGTAGAGGGACAAAGCCCAGTCCCACACATTTGGCACACCACAAATGGCATTTTAAAGCTGAGATTTATAATAAGTACATAGAGTACATTTTTTCCAAATGCAACCAGGGATCAAATTCTTAACATTGCTTTAGATGTATGGATATAAGGCCCAGTATAAACAAATTGCTCAAACCCCTGAAGAAGAAACTAGTATATGTTACGAAACTTCAGGAAATTTAGTAGTCCTTTACTTAGCATTCAAAACCCAGTTCAAATAGTTTTTCTTAAAAATAGTGCTAAGGATAAATCAAGTAGACATGAGTCTAAAAACCATCATGGTCAAGAGCAATTCACCGTTCCGTTGCTTCCGCTTGTGAAATGTTGATACTCAAACTCGGTCTCCCAATCGACACAGACGACGCCAACGACCAGGGAAAGTTGAGCTGGGACTGCCAACTGGAGCACCGCGATATCGTTTTCGAGCTTGCGAACGTTCCCGGCATATCGCTGGGGTATGTGCAGCTTGGCCACGCGGAAACGTTGCTCGTCATCGTCTGTAATCTCCCACGTGCGGGAGTGTTTGCCGGCAGCCACGCGGTACTGAGATGCCGGCCATGCGCGCTTCTTCGATTCGCTCCAAACGCAATGCGCGGCTGTCCCGCAGAGAAAGTGAATATTCAGGGTAATTGCAAAAATAGTTATTATGCATTTTAGAAGCATGGAAAAAATGATCAAATAATTATGATAGGACAGTTAAAAAGTAGGAGAGAAATGGGTAAAGTTAATAAATACAGACAAAAGATAAAATTTAATGAATTTATAAGATTTGGATAAAATTAAAATGTGTGGAGTGAACTTGGTGAAAGATTAATAGAGGCAAGATAGTAGGTAGAAATGGGCATGAGTTTAAGTTATCTATGAAAGAGAGGAATCAGATGTAGAGGAAACTTGAAAAAGGGGACATTTCAGAGCAAGAAATGCCTTCCAGAACACAAGAAAGACACTAGACTAGGGGCATTGACAGTCACGGAGGAGAATGTTGCACTGGGGCAGAGTCAAATCACCAGGTGCTCTAGGTGGGCATTTACGAATGTCAAATCAAGAAACTTGAACTTGTAATGCTTTACTATCAGCTGTTTTTTAAAACTCCAACCTATAAATGAGAACGTGTGAACAACTCTGTTTACCGGTGATGACGAAAGTGGGCGTGACGAGCGTTCCTCCGCAAATGGCCTGGAACTTCGTTTTGTCCTGTCGAAAAAGCGCCGCGTGCCAAGGAAATTCGGAGCTTGCCGCCTGCTTGCCACCAACCACGGTAGGCCGGGCGCCAACTTCATTCCGGCGGCCACAATCTTGAGGTAAATGTGGCAGAAAGTTAGGGGCAAGGTTCAAGCTCTGTTCAAACATACATCACTAGACATCAATATTCAAACAATATTTTAGTAAAGCTCTACTTTTCTCCAAAAAAATTAAGTAATTTTGGGTTAATGCAATTTCAAATATTTTCCTATACATATCTGTATATGTATTTAGATATATTTATGTAATATTGGGGATATATGGGGATGTTGATAGTAAAAAAAAATATATTTACTGATATATGAATATACTGATGTCTCCTGTTGCAGAAAGTATTGAAGGTACCAGCGAAACTCCTGGGATTAAATTCAAATCACCTGGTACACAGTCGAACAAGTCGCGTGACCATTGCCCATTGGCAGAGCATTGGGCTACCAGCTGCCCCGGGTGCGGTTCGGGCAGTTGAAAACCGGGCCGGCAGGTGAACCGGGCGGTTGTGCTGGGCGGGACCGGCTTGGTGCAGTCCACCACCGCCCCTGTCAGCATGCACACCACGTCCAGAGATGCAGAAGTCAACGCCATGCAGGCAGCGCTAGCGCCAAGTAGCGGCACAGGTAGCGGTTTGGCAGCGAAAGACGCTGAGAAAAGATAACTTTGTTCAAAGGAGGCAAGTATTCCTAGTCCATGGCATGGTTTTTAAATATTTTTCATGATGTCCATTCCAACCAAATTAATGATTACATTTTTTTGAAATTACAAAAAATTAAAAAAACTTGTCATTGGTTTTCTTGGACTACAATTTGAGTGTAGTCTTTTGGCTAGGATGTTTCAAGTCTTGTAAGCAGATTGGGATACTTAAAAAATGTTGCTGCCGAGGTTGTATGCTTGTGCCTGCCATATGAAATTCATAGACAAGCTGTGAAATTTTAAAAGAATGAACAATTTGACACTAAGAAAAATTTACTGCACGGTACCTTTATTTGAACCAGATTGCCATAAGGCCATACTCGATTCCCTACAAGGACTTCGTAGACACATAGCACTCACTTGCGGTGAAGTGGTGTACATGTGAAGGCCTGGATTCCCCGAACCCGTTGGCCACCACCAAGTAGGCCGAATAATTTCCCGGAGTAGTCACCTCTAAATCGTACTTCACGACCACCGTGCTCTGGTTCACGCGTTCCATTGCCCCCAAAGTTTTTACCTCCTGCCATAGACCCTGTGGACAAATTAGATGTTCCTCGGTTATTATTTAACCTAATTATACGTTTTAGGTTAAAAATGTATATACTTTTCACTTTTCTTGTCTTTTCCAGCCCTTAAAATTTGCATCCCCTATAAGATTTTTCCGCTTCGATCACAGATCAGTAAACTCGTACCTGGTCCTAGGTGATCTCTTGTGCTTGGTAGAATCAAACCATGATTGGTAGAGAACAAAGATTCCATCTTATTTGAGAAGCAAGTACACGAGTAATTGTATCAGAAAGTTGTCGAGCATTGTTTAAAACAACTCACGGCTTAACTGTACAATTCCTGGCAATTCCTGACCCCACCTTTCTGTGACGAATCTTGAGAGTGGATGTGGGAAGAGGTGTGTAGCTTTCTACGTTCCAGGCCAGCGATGGAAACGATGACAGCGCCAACATGGGTTGCCCAGGGACGCCTGGAGGGAATAATTAAAGCCATCGTGACCAGCAGTAGGCGTGATACAAATTACAACCACGGGATTGCAAAAGGAACAAGACTTCTGGTCTACTTTAAATTGTCAAATTCAGCAACAGTTCTATTCCAGAAGTGAAATTATTCATTTTTGTTGAATGCTGCCCAAAGAAGGACATGGTATAGTAGCATACAACCAGTATTTCATACACAATAGCAGAAATAATCCAACAGAAGTGAATTGCCAGAAATGCCCAAACGACATGGAACAAAAGACTAAAAAAAATGATTTTGTTTTAATTGGTAGTGTAGAAATTGTTAACCATGATTGGTATTTGGAAGAATATGTTGAGCATACAGTTTTTACTCTTACAGTGAACTCTCAAATGAAATACTAAACAATAAACATCCTTAAAAATGGCAACAGATATTTTCTTGCAGCTTACAATTATCATGGACTTGTTTCTAAACTACAGAGTTAAATTATTTTGTGAACGGAAGGTATCACCGCCTTGCGTAGGTACGTTGCTGTGGCCATTACACAACCTCTACACCGACCTGTGATTTGCACGACCTGCGACGTGGTTCCCACCGAATTCTTGGCTGTACAAGTGAACTCGGTCAAATCTTCGATGGTGACGTCCTCAAGCCTCAGCCAATAACGTGTTCCGTCCCGCCCCGAGATGACCAATGGGGAGAGTGCGACAGGAACGTCGTTGCGGCTCCATCGGACGACCGCTTCTGGCCGCGCTTTAACGATGCAGGCGAGTTCTGCCAGGTGGCCCTCTGCAGAGCGTATGACACTTGCCTCGGCCACCACCGAGGGATTGGCTGGTCATGGGATCAGAGTCTTTAAAAGTATCAATGTTTCACGTAATTTTCACTGTGATCGGATGAAGATGGTCGAGGCTTTTGGAGATACAATTCTGGTTCCAATGCATTTTGATTACAAAGAACAACACCATAAGCTTTCTCCCTAATTCTGCTCCTCTCCCCAACTCGCTCAGCAAGCTGACACAAGAATCTCACAATAATATCTAGCTGCAGCTGAGGAGGATTTTGTTTGACTCGTTCTGATTGCAAGAAAAAATATTCTTCCAAGCCATTAAATTGAGTGTCTGTGGGATTTTATATTTCCAACCGTGATAGAGCCAAGATGCCAAAACGTGTTTAGATCTCTCCCACAACGCTAACTTGACAGATGCACTTCAAGGAAACAGTCAATTGAAGATAGTTGACTAAATTTTGAAACCTCTGTATAGCCAATTGTGCAAACACAGAAATTGCTGCGTCAAATAAATATATAAAATAAAGAAGTATTTTAACAACGTAATGTTGGTTACGCTTACGTCAACAATCGACTCACCTATGACTCGCAATGGCACCTTAGCCTCGACAGACTCGGAAAGAGCAGCATGCTCGATACGACACGAAAGTTCCTTCCCCTCGTCGGCTGCCGTCAAAATCCGAGTGAACGTCTGCTTCACTGGCCTCGGTTCCCACGGCCGAGTCGTTGCCAAGTCACTCGGCAGAGTGTCGTTCAGTTCATCCTGCCGAACAACCTGGAGGCACAAAGCGTGGCTAGCAATTTCAGGCAAAACTTGGCAGGGAATAACTAGGCCCCAGTTATACAATTTTCTAAACTCCTAGTTGAAGTGGTAACCATGGTGACTTCCAATCATGTGCAGTGGGATTCAAATGTTGGTGTGAGCTAAAAGCTCAATGCAAATCATGTAAATCTGTGCCTTAGAAATCCTGGTAATAGCAACCGTAACATTTCAGCTCCACACATGACTAGCTGTCCACAATTTACCAAACAAAGTAAAATCACACATGAGATCTAGACCAGTTATGCAGCCAATTATATTAATTATTATGTATCTACGTTATCAGGTATGATAGCGAAATCCCAAGAAATTACCCAGTTAGTCTAACATCAGCAAGACAGCACTCAATATATTTTGCAACCGGCTTCTTCATTTGCCGTACAATAATCTTCTTTCTACTCTATTTCACAGTTTTTAAATTTTAAAGCACCTTATTTGGTATGATATACATTAACATCAACCTTTGAGAAATATATATAAATCGAAGAGTAAATGACACTCCGTTGTACCTAAGGAAAGTACACATTCACTCAACATTACAAAACATACCTCTTCTCCAAGCAGCCACGTCATTCCCACAGGGGGTGAGGCCAGAGGAGCCTGGCACGAGGCCTCAAGCACATCCCCAGCGTACATAGGTAGCGAGTTGTGCATGTCCAAGACAGGTTTACCCTTAGGTCCATCTGCATTGTAACAAACAGTGAACTGAGAGGCTAGGTGATGCCAGACGCATTATATTAATTGCCGAGTTTTTGGTTTTTCTAGTGATTCCACAAGGGAGCTGAAACCAGTAAGCTAAGGATGGAAACAGAGCTACACTGTCTTCTAGGTCAAATTTTCATTTTGGTAATTTAGAAACTGTTTACAAGTTTCTATTAGGAACTAACCATCACAAGAAAAGTGTTTGATCTTTGAGGAATGTTTTAGTACACATATATACTCCTAGACTCTAAATAATTTTCAGAAAAGTAGATATAAATACATCTGTTGTAAAGCCTAAATCTGCTAGAAATTTACCCACAGCAAGTATTGAATCAAAAACCAATGCACAACACATTGTAGCAAAAATTTAATCCAGAAAAGAAAGCTAAAACATGCAGAGCTGCAATAGCATAATATGAACTACGAACTAGCTTTCCTGAAAGTTGCTTAACACTTACCCTGGACAATCACCACTGTCATCAACCACACGGCGGTGACTTCCTTCTCAGCGTACCAGTCCCAGACACCGGCGTCTCTGGCTTGCACGTCCGGCAGCTTGAAACCGCACCCTCCTTGTTCCTGGGCGCCGCCTTGTAGCAGGTACCGCCGCCCGGACGGTACGTCTTGACCTGGGGTCAGGTCAAGAGGTCCCTCTGCCGGAGTGCGAATGCTGCATCCTACCCACGCGGTCGGCGACTGCAGGAGGACAGCTTCCGTGGATTCCCGTCTCGTGACAACCAGCGGGGCGTTGGGTTTATCCCAAGGCAACACGTCACGACCTGGCAACCAGGGGCGTGGTTAAAGCTCGGTGACTCCAGTGCGTAACATTAAAATTCTTAATTTAACGCTACAATTAATTGTTTATGTTTTTGCTTCTCACAGGCAAAAGAAAAAATAGAGGATTGGCTTGTTACCAGTGATTGGTGCAGCAATAAACGATTACATTTTGTAGTTAACATTTCAAAATTGACAGTCACCAAAAAAAAAAATACAACAAAACAATATGTGCTGAAGGCATTTTTGTTTGAGTCGTGTTTCTCCGTAGGATGGTATGGTATCCATAAGGATAAGGATGATAGTATAAACTTTTGCTTGCATATTTGCTTTGGTTACGAACCCGATGACGTCAGAAGCCCGTATCCTTGACTCCAGCCCCCTTGTTCCTTCCTTCCGAAGCACTCTATGAGGTACACCCCTGACCACACCTTGTCGAGCTGGACTCCGCAATGCCCCCCTGAGAGACCACTGCCGGAGTAACTGGCAGTCGTGGCAGTCTCCCCTTTACTAGTCTTGAGCGCCACCGTAGGTGATTGGCGGCCGCGACGGAAGTTGAGCACGCCGTCGACGTGCCGGTAATAGTGCTCCGATACGCGAACTTGGCAGTCGACAATAGGGTGGGCGAACTTGCATTGGATGCTGCTGGAGGTAAATTGCTTGATCTGCTTGAACTTTGGCACAATCTCTGGCGGAGAAGAGGCACCTGCAATTTGTAAAGTTGATGTTTTGTGGCATAGTAAATGGAAAGGAATAGATCTTACTAAAGTAGGCATATTTTGTCTAATTATTTCTGCATTCCCATGCACGAGCTAGTCTTTGCAAGGTATTTAATAAAAACATCAAATATACAACCATTTAATTCCAAGTTGTGTTGCATTGAGTTTGAGAGAAACTCAAACTGTTTGAAAAATCTTAGATGAGGTATTGGAGTCAGGTTGTTTACAAAATTAAGGAACAATTTCATTATGACCTCAGAGAATATAAAACAGAATCATATAACTAATGGCACTACAACATCTGATCAGATGCAAGCAGTCACTGATTAGATGTGAATTCACAACTAACTGATATTGTTTTGCCATTTATAGGCATGGTCAGGTTTCCTTTGTCCCAGCAACTCACGAATGTTTCTCAAGACGAAGTCAGAGCTGCTAGGTGCAGAGAGTGCGGCATGCTCAATGCGACACCGGAGTATTTTCCCCTCGTCGGCTGCCGTCAAAATCCGAGTGAACGTCTGCTTCACTGGCCTCGGTTCCCACAGCCGAGTCGTTGCCAAGTCATACGGCAGAGTGTCGTTCAGTTCATCCTGCCGAACAACCTGGAGGCACAAAGCGTGGCTAGCAATTTTAGGCAAACTTTGGACTTGGGAATTATTACAATCTTGGTAACAGCAATTCAGTAGCTGTTTCAACTCCACGTTTATTACCAGCTCGTGCACCTGTTGTTGTACCTATTATGTCACATACTTGACCAGGGGTCAGTTTCCCTACCAGTTTCTGCTTATACGTTAAAACTACTATTTACCTCTTTAAACCTTGGTATGTTTTTACAATGTGTCTGATTTTTTCTCTTTGAGTTTGGGTTCCATTTAGCTTACATACCATACCATACCATGCCATATCATACCATACCATACCATTCCATACCATACCATACCATACCATACCATACCATATCATACCATACCATACCATTCCATACCATACCATACCATATCATACCATAGCATACCATACCATACCATACCATATCATACCATACCACATCAAACCAAACAATACCACTGAGGTCTACGCAATGAGTCTACGCCATACTCGTACGTCACATTCAGGACGCCCATTGAGGGGTAAATATTCGCCAGAGAGTGGCATTTTTACCTATTTTACTAATAATCGCAGTTAATTTTCACTGATTGATTTCATCACGCAGGGCAGACCTGAACACAATAAGTATTCCTCTAAAAAGTTCTCCCCTTTCTGCGGGAAACACCTAGTGCAGTCCGTCCCAGACCCCACATCTTGAGCAATCACCTGCTTACTTCTAAGATGACCATCCCCTTAACTTGCACCAGTCGAAATGTCAATGGGAAACCGCGACTTGGCACCGTCACGTTACAGCTGGTAACTTTAAGTTTTTTCCTCATCCAGGCCGGTAATTAAGATCCTACTGACAATTAGGGGAGGGACAAGAATAAATTGCGTCAGCAGCATTCCCAGTCAGCAAGTTGTACCCAAAAGTAAGGTGTAGGCTATCCTACCTTCTCTCCAAGCAGCCAGGTCATTTTCACGGGGGGTGAGGCTGGAGGAGCCCAGCACGAGGCTTCCAGCTCATCGCCCACGTGCAGAGGTAGAGGGTTGAGCAGGTCCAAGACAGGCTTGCCCTGCGGTCCATCTGCGTTCAAACACACAGCTGATTGAGAACTTATCTTGCGTTCAGCAAGCGAGATAATGTCAAGAAAATGTTAAACCAAAGTTCCTCGAGGATGGATCTCTTTGGTGCTTACCCTGGACGATCACCACGGTCATCAGCCACACAGCGCTGACTGCCTTCTCAGCGTACCAGTCCCAGACACCGGCGTCTCTGGCTTGCACGTCCGGCAGCATAAAACCGCACCCTCCTTGTTCCTGGGCGCCTCCGTGTAGCAGGTACCGCCGCCCGGACGGTACGCGTTGACCTGGGGTCAGGTCAAGAGGTCCCTCTGCCGGAGTGCGGATGCTGCATCCTATCCAGGGGGTCGGCGACTGCAGGAGGACAGCTTCAAAGGATCCCCGTCTCGTGACAACCAGCGGTGCGTTGGGTTTATCCCAAGGCAACACGTCACGACCTGGCGAGTGGCGAGTAGTAATTAGATGGCACCGAGGGGGATACTGCGATCAGCTCGATCACATCAGGGTTGGCTATCGGATGACTTGCTAGTTGGTGGGGAATTGGGAGGGAACGGAGGACCCCAAAGTTGAGCCCTAATAGTGGATTCTTTTCTAGTAATTTACTTCTGACGTTGATATGGACGTTACCCTGAACATATGATCACAAATGTGTTCCAATTTCGTAAAGAGGTTGCCAGGTATGAAGTTGATCGCTGGGCCATGTCGCTCAACTTTTGTTTGACGAGATCAGAAAAGTCTTCTTCAATTGTGCCGTAGCATGTGCTCTAACTTTTGAGATCATGACAGATGTTGCGAGCATTATTACACAACTCAATAGGGCAAGGGGCAAATGGCAAAGGGCATGCTCCGGCCACTTGGTTATCTGGCAAGAGTCTATACCTAATCTATGGTCATTACGTCAATCCTCCTAATTGTATTGGCGGATTTTCTAACCAGTGGTAAAATTCGGGACATCCGCTGCAGGTCCTTACCCGATGACGTCAAAAGCCCGTATCCCTGACTCCAGCCCCCTGGTTCCTTCCTTCCGAAGCACTCTATGAGGTACACCCCTGACCACACCCCGTCGAGCTGGACTCCGCAATGCCCTCCTGAGAGACCACTGCCGGAGTAACTGGCAGTCGTGGCAGTCTCCCCGTTACGAGTCTTGAGCGCCACCGCAGGTGATTGGCGGCCGCGACGGAAGTTGAGCACGGCGTCGACGTGCCGGTAGTAGTGCTCCGATACGCGGACTTGGCAGTCGGCAATAGGGTGGGCGAACTTGCATTGGATGCTGCTGGAGGCAAGGTGCATGATCTGCTTGAACTTTGGCACAATCTCTGGCGGAGAAGAGGCACCTGCAATAATTTTTGTTTTACAGTTCCATGAAATTTGGAGCAGTATTCTGTATTGCAAGCAGGAAAAACTCTCTGAAGTCAGGATTAGAATATTGTTGTCTGAAGCAGTGTGTGCAGACGTGAAAAAAGAGTGGTGGAGGGTGGGGGTGGTGGAGTGAGGGGGGGAGGAGTAGGGTTGGAGAGGAAAGGGTTGAAATTGCCTGTAAAATTGCGTTTTTTTTTTTTACTTTTAGACAGCATAAAAGCCGGTAGCCTCCAGTAATTTTTTAAAATGTCCATGTGGGGCTGAGGAAATGGAAAATCAAGTGATCACATTTTTTGGACTTCAAGTTAGTCAATTTCTTTAATTATTTTTCAGCAATTTTTGCCATTGACTAACGTTGGGAACGAGACGCCCGACCACCTGACCATGGTAACATAACATCCTGGAAAGGCGTTCGCTGCTCTATAATTCAGGGAACACCAAATATGATCAAATGATAGATTTCTTGCAACAAACACATGCTTTTCGATAAACACTGCTTCTTGACTATGAAATTAAAACACCGTTATAAATTAACTAATTAAGCTTAATAACGAGGGAAATAAATTGTGTGAATTGGAAAAAAGATAAGTTTTAGACCTTCTGCCCAGACTGTTGGGCGCGCCACTGTGTCAAAAATTGCAAGTTAAGAAAAAAATCCTGTTTTTTTAATCTTAGGTCGTATAGTGAAATGCAAATCTGGAGTCTGGAGCTGTGTTCGCGGAGGTCTTAGTTGCCACTCGGGAGGTCTAGAGTTCGTATTCCGGTTCGGTTGCACATTTCCCAGCTGAGTTTCCCTTCCAGTTTATCTACTGATGAAAAACCCAGTACAGTGATGTGTACCCAGTAATGGAGAAAGAAAGAAAAATAATACATATCGTGCCACAGTCGGTGAGGCTCATTTACATGCAGTATTTTATCAACTGACATCATTTAGCTTCAGGCTTATTCACAGATAGATCAAGGTAGGTGGTAAATTCTTCTTGGATAAGGAAAATAACACTTCAAATAGGTATTCTCCTACGACAAAGTGATATGAAAGATGCATCGCGATCAAAGATGCACGGTTAGCGAGCTGTGTGAATATTTTTACAACCAAAAGGGTTGCCAAGATCAACCCTAGGAATGAATCGTGAAAAGCACACTAACAGTCATATTATCTACCACAAAAGACATTGGATAGGGTTCACACTCGCTGCAGAAAAATGCGAAATAACTAAATAAACAAATAAATATCCAACACTTTTGCGTGTCCGTGTTTTCTAGATGCTTACAACAAACGGCCACCAGCAGGCACATGATAACACTCAAGTTCATGGCCATACAGTGTTGCAGCACCAAGATACGATTCCTCCCAGCCGCATCCGACACCACTTTCAAACTGATCTCCGAACAGAAGCGCGAATTGACAATATCGTGCTCTTTGAAGGCTAACCGGTGGCTCTGTCAACATGCAACTCCACCTACTTACTTACCTCATAGGCTCTGACTCAGGACGATTTACTCCTATATAGGAAAAATAGCAGGAAGTATTTTTTAACTCGATTGAGACACACTTTTGAGAGAAAGATTTGCTCACGATGCCGCTATTTTTGTCGGAATGTTTTAGTCAGTATCTTGATGGTTTCTGCGTTTTCACACGTTTTTCGAATTTTTAGACTCGTGTTGGATTTTGCCTAGCCGGATAAGTTTGTGTATTTGGCTAAGTTTTTGACACCGTATAACCAATTTGGCCCCTTTTTGCATCTGTAGATGTCGTATTTTGATTTTTTGGCAAGCTCAACCTCTCAATATACACTACTACCGCTACTACTCTTCCTTGCATGCCCAAAAAAGGCCCTGATGGAAGGATCATTTGGAAATTTCTCGATTACCGTGCTTCTTTTGGGTTTACTTCTGCGACTTTTAGCACTCTCGTTGAAAGTGACTGATAGACTGATTTTTACCGAGGAGGCGAGTAGGAGCACCTGTTAATAGACTCTCACTTCACCAGAAATAAAGGAAAATTAAAAAAAATTGAAGCCGTCCCGGCGTTTTTAGGCCGTGCCGGGCGAACAGTTTGACCCAGAGACAAACAAAACATATGTAAGCAATAGAAATGTAGTGGTACCAAGTTGAATACCAAGTTTTATCGGTTTTTGTGAGGTGCCGGTCTTGTCGTCAGTTGAATTGATATGAAACGACCATATAGCTGGAGGCGGAAAAGTATTTTAAAAAATGAAGCGCTTTGCTGAAGTTGCAGTTTGACTTTGCGCTCACGACCAGCAGCGCTCCGCGCACAGCACAGCAACAAGCCGGTTATTTCATTTACTGGCATTTGTAAGCTTAAAAAAGCATTACACCCTCGCACATCACGGTAATTATTGACTGTGATTATTTATTTATTAATGTTTTAATGGTGGTTCCAAAGATTTTATAGGAACATTTCAGATGACATAAAATGCGAATTTCCTTCTACTGATGTTTTATAACCTAGTTTCCTGATGGTTCTTTTAGGTTAAAACCTGTACCAAAAATAGTAAACAGGCACTGACAGGATCAAAAATTGCCAACGTATTGCTATAATACTAGCCTGTATGATGTGGTTAATTAGTAACTTGGATAAGGACTTCGATCTTGGAATTTTAAGAGTTGAAAATCTACAAAATGAATTTGAAACATAATTTAATTCCTTGACATTGGCGTGCAGCAATTCAATATTATAACTGCAATTACTTGCAAGTTGCAGTTAGGGCAGTAGGAAGAAAGTGTAGATACTTTTTTATTTTTCTAGGTAGTAGGTAGGTTAAGTATAGTAAGTAGGTAAAGTACGACAGTATGGGGCGGTTACTGTGGGTGAGAATCAAGTTGTGTCGCTGTATTTTATTTATTTATGTATATCTTGCAAAATTAATACTGCTGTACATTAGAGGTATCACAAAACATAAAATTAATATATTAAAAAAAAATATATCTTCAGAAACAGAAAAAATATTTAGGGAATTGGAAATTATTCCAGTCCTCTCTGTTACTGTTTTGGACTTTACTAACTGCATTTTCTGGGATCAAGGTTGTTCCATTTTTTGATGGGCCAGGTAGGAAGTTCTGCCTATTTCTGTTCTACAGCCCTGCTCCCTTTAGGCTTTTGTCTTATGTCTTTGGCTTACATGTTTCTTGTTCCCAATCCTTATTTCTGTCCATCCTTTATAGGATATCTTGCCTACTATGGAAAGCATGCTTATGATTTTTTCTTATTGACAGGAACACATTTTTGAGTCTCACAAAAATCCCAATGTCGCCTACAAAGGAATTTATCTCGGCACTGGACAATTTATCTGCTGGAAAGGAAGGGTGGTGTGAGGTACAATCAGGTAGCAATGATTACTTCACACTCACTATAATGGACAAGCAAACATTTGACCGATACGGTCTGCTCTTTCCTACACTGGATGATGTTTGCAAATCCCTTCCAGCTGATACTAAATATAAGTAAGCAAAGGAACTTTGTAAATAGATTGGACTGGAGACTAATGACATTGAGTGGTAGATGGACTTTACCGTTGCTTGCGATTTTTCCAGGCCAGGTCCTCATGAGATGATCGCAGCACTGTCACTTTCCGTCGGTTGGCAACGAGGTTTCGTGATATCCACTGTAGACAACACATACCATGTAGCCATGATTGATATTGGCGAAACTGAGAAGATGATCACTACCGTCCAAAAGCTTCCTACAGGGTTTCAAGAAATTCCTATCCTGGGAGTAAAAGGATTTGTGACCAAGTTTTTAACTGATAAGAAAATATTTTCAAGCAAGTTTTTTAAAGTACGTACTCTAAGCTTTTTTGGATACTTGTCTGTTAGGGCTGCGCTATTCTCAGCAGCAGTCACTCAGTCAATAAGCTTTATTACCCGTAGTCTATGCAAATCGTAGTGAAACAAGATTTGAATGATAAACTGTACGTTTCTGAGGGGTTTTAAATTCTGTTAAACCGAACGGTATGGCGTGTTGGAAACACCGGTTCTCGTTAGATCACCGAAGTTAAGCAACACTGCGCTGAGTCAGGTATTGAATGGGTGACCATTATACACATGACCAGTTCTGTTCGGGAGAAAGGTTGGAGGGATGAAAGTTAGTACAGCAACTTCATTCGCCTTGCTTATTAACCTCTCGACAGCATGGATTTGTGGAGGAATCCTGCTGTTTGAGTTGTACCGTCCTTCGGAAGGGACGTTAAGCCGGTGGTCCCCTTGGTGCTCTTCGACAGGAGTAGGCTACGTGCTGGCACCGGGTTTCCCCTCCTCCCTTCTAGGCTAGGTTAGGTTCATTATCATCCACTCATTCACCGACGCCATTAGACCAGTGCCGCATGGCCAGTTGTCAAAACAGTGCGTCGTTAAACACCACAAATAATAATAATAATTCCTGTTAAGTCTTTCCTCTATGACCTTGTGCAAGTACCTTTTGAGTGTAAATACCTATGGCGCAGCGCTTACAGATGAGTTCCATTTCTTGTTAAGTTATATATGTACCAAGCATGTTTTAAACCTAGCCTATCTAATGAAATACATGCAGATGCACTTTGGTTTGTGCCTTTGTTTTGGATATTGAGATGCTGCGGGCAAGAAAACTTAACTGAAATGTAATTTAATTCTATGAGATGTATTTTACCAAACATGTTTTTTTTTTTCGAATGAAGCAGGGACAACTGTTCAAATATAAGATAAAAAGTCGCCATGAAACGACAGTCACTGCCGACTTGTTTTCTGGTGAAAGCAATTCACTCACTTGCGAAGTGACTCTGGAACGGTGGACGCCTCGATTTGAAGACCACGGACTGAAAAGCGTCGTCCTCGAAGATGGCTGTCGCGTTGACGTCGTTAGTTACACAAATGCGCAAGGGATCTACGTTCGATCCATGGATAACGGCTACGACATAAAATGGCATTCTATAGTTCAACAAGTTGGTGCTCACTGTCTCACTGGTAAAAAGATGTTGATATATAATGTTTGAAGTGTGAATATGGCACCAATAGGCTGTATATTTGTTACGGAGAAGAAAGAAATAAAGTTGAGCGCAACTTTCGGAGAAGAAAATGTCGTGGATCACTTGTTGAGACATTTCTAGAATTTCTCTTGGTGGAAAATTCTTAGTGGAAAATTAGATTCTTTGAATTTTTTTCCCAAATTTTATAGAAATTTTAGAAATTCTAAAACTAGTGCACCTTGCAGTGCCAATTATCTTCTCCAGTACGTTGCATTCACCCACTGTTTCCTTCTCCACCACAAAAAACAGTTGTAGATTAAGGTGTCAAAGAGGCCAGGCAAGATTGTTTAGTTATCAGCCGAGTTTAAGGATATAAAATTTACTGGAAAGTTTGTAGCTATCATTTAAATTTTGCTAAAAAGCTTAAACCTTAACATTGTTGTTTGTCTTAATGTCAAACTCATTGCATTGAAAGCAAAAACATTAATCTAATTAAAAGCAGCAGTCAAAACCACAGCAGCAGTTTGAAAAGTCTTCAATGTCTCCATGGTTTACTACACTACCAAACATGGTAAATCGCCAAGGAACTGCTAGTGTCTAATTATTCAGCTTATAAAGTAAACTATTCGCAATTAATTTAACAAATACAAAACCCAGACTTTAATTTATCTCTGACTCAGAAACTAAAAGGGATTGTGACATTTGAATGCAAATAAGTGTTATGCTTAACTTCGATATTTACGCTTGAAATAATGTTTTCAGCACCGAATCTGTCACGAATGCCTGCAAAGGGAGAACTTGTAGCAAGCCGTTACAGTATGGATGACAACTACTACCGCGCCTTGGTGGTAGGGTTTGATGGCGATCTGATCTTCGTGTCATACATTGACTTTGGCAATAAGGAGCATGTCAGCCTTGACAGGCTGAAGTCCATCACTCAGCAACTAAAGGTGGTAAGAGTAACAGTAACTAATTTCAATCTGTGCAAGTCCCCTCACTTAATTGATCCTACTTTCCAGATACTAGCAAATTTGTTAGATCAAACCTGATCTTTTAGAGATAAAATGGGACAAACCAATCTGTACTTGTAGCCGTTGACTTCGTACTTGTCCATACAAGTTGCCTCGGCCTCTTCCCCCTTCTGGAGATCCCTTATTCCACCCTGCAAAGTTGGAATCTGTATGCCTGGATAGCTCAATTGGTAGAGCACTCGACTGGGAATTGGGACGTCCCGGGATCGTATCCTGGTTCAGTCGCACATTTTGCCAGTCTAGATTTGTTTCCATCCTTTGTTGGTTTCAGCTCGCTTGTGGAGTCACCAGAAAAACCAAAAACCCTGTAACGCAATATAAAAACTGATTAAAATTGCAAACGCTTGCAACGTGCGTTGTATTTTATTATTAGGAATACGAATGACCTCTCAAAAATTGACGTCCAAACGGGAACTTGAACCCTGGTCTCCACCTACGTGGGTGTTGCTCTAACCTAATCTGGGTTCGAGTCCCCGTTTGGGCATCAATTTTTAAGAGGGCAGTATTGTAACTAAAAATAAAATACCTGTAAACCAAATTTGCTATTTGATATGTTGCATTCAATGAAAGAGATTGGTTACAAGTCTAGACAAAATTGTTTTTACAATATTTCCTTTCCGTGCATTCACACTGGACTTTGACAGGTCCCATGCATGGCTGTATTGGTCAAGCTAAATTCGGTGACGACAGAATACGCCAACATGAAGGCGAAGTTGTTCCTGGACGGGCTGGTGGCTGGCTCGAAGCTGCTCATTGTGAAGCTCGAAGGAAGCCTGCCAAACGATCTGGTGCTATCCGACAAGAAAACCACAGTCTCCCAGCTGCTCAACCAATACCTCAGACCTAACTGGAAAACCGCTCTAGTTGAGGGTCGGAAACCTGCTGGTAAGTCAAGTCGGGTCTTCTAGTGCAAAGCAAAGAATTAGGAAGCACTTACTGGGAAATCTTACTAAAATTATGTGTGCCTGCAATGAGCAAACAGTTTGTTATTAGGAACACAAGGGTTTTTAGATGAAATCTTATTTAAATTGCAAACGTTTGTGACAATCAATTTTGGGCAATCTCCGTTTGGACATCAATTTTTGAGACGTTTATAGTGTTCATAATAATAAAACATAAGGGTTATTATTCACCAATTTTGGAAAAGTTGGTGTTTCTATTAATAACATTTTATGTTATTTTTTGTTTGACCAAATGGCTATTCCAATTTTGATAACTTTTTCTGGACGAGTAAACATTTCAATATATTCTATTTTCGAATGTGTACGGTCAAATTGTTTTGTATTGAATCATATTTTCAGTTATTTTGCAAAGTACTCAGCACAACTTCTTTAGATTTTTGGGTTCGATCACCACATTAAGATGTACCATGCTAAAAAATGATTCCATGTCTTAGCATTATTTTTTTCTTCACTTTTAAACGTTACTTGTGATTTGCGAACGGTCTTATTCTGGATTGAACAGTTGCGCTACCGTGCTTCTAAACAAACAAGTCGTTAATATCTGTCGCACTTTTTAAAAAGGATTGGCGTGTGTCCCAATACGCAGGCTCACAAGCACAAATGTTAATTTTAAAATCAAAATGCATTTAAATTTCCGTTACTGAAGATGAAATGGATGTGATGCAGTAGAGCTTCACTGGAATTAGAGTAACTGAGCATTCTTGCTTTTCAAGTACATTTTTTTACGGTGCATAATTGAATTTGTTGCCACTAGAGGCCACCCTGTTTAGTAACGCTGTCGACGACATAACGCTGCCAACGGGACGACTGCTGCCCCTCACGGTGCTTCACATGCCGTGCTGGGACGCGATGTGGGCGTGTCCTCGCTACTCCCCCGTCACTCGCTATGTGCTCACGAAGATGCCAGACGAACTCGAGGAGTACTGCACAGCGATACCTGACCGGCCGTATCTGCCCCGCGTTAACGAGGTCTGAAACTCAAACACTGCTCGGTGATTTTCCAAATACCAAAATAACTGATAACCAATGAAAGAAACATGCTTGGGCAGTAATTGGGATACACGGGTGTACAAACCACAGAGATGATATACTAGATAGGTTCATGCATAGGAAATTCAGCTATGCAATAAATCCTTTGAAATGGCTTGGTTTTAAGTTATTTTTTTCATGCTATTCTTGTATTTTCTGGAAACTTCTACAATAATAAAATAAAAACTTTAGTACAGGGCCTTACAGGCAATTGATTTAACTTGATCATTAAATTTAAATAGCATAGTAGTAGCGCATCGGACCGGCAATTAGTAGGTCCTGGGTTCGTATCCCTCTTCGGCCGCACATTCTTCCAGCCTCGCTCCCTTTGCACCCTTCGCTTGCTGGTTTGAGCTCGTACAAGGAAACATAAAACACCAGACAAACTTAGAGTCCTGCAACTTGAAATGCAACTGAAATCTTTAGTAGATTCTGAGAACAAAGACAGCCGCATCTCTTGAGTGACTCTTGAGTTGCTAAGCACTAGCCCGTGTGTGGGTCCCCTTATCCTACCCTGCAGATCTGTGTGCCCAGATAGCTCAGTTGGTGGAGCATCTATCCAGCAATCGAAAGGTCCCAGGCTTGTATCCCGATTTCATTGCACATTTTTCTAGCTTTGCTGCCCTTCTATAACCAGAACCACTCGACCTTTTATAGGTGTGTGCCGTTCTGTGCGATGGGAAGTGGGTGCGCGGCGTTTGTTGCCAGTATGATCGACTCACCGTCCAAGTGCACCTCATTGACTTCGGCCCAACGATCGTGGCGGGAACCAACTGCATTCGAAAGTTGTGCGACGATTTCGTCTGGCCACAAGCTATAGCGATACCCTGCGAGATTGAAGGTATGCTGTCCTAGGCGGGAGATAAATGCAACACATGACCAGTTCTATTCAGGAGAGAGGTTGGAAGGATGAATGTTATTACAGAAACTTAATTCGCATTGCTTATCAACCTTTTGACAGCATGGATTTGTGGAGGAATCCTGTTGTTTGCGTTGTACCGGCCTTTGGAATAAACTTCAAGCCGGTGGTCCCCTTGGTGCTCTTCGACAGGAGTAGGCTATGTGCCGGCACTGAGTTTCCCCTCCTCCCTTCTAGGCTAGGTTAGGTTCATCATCATCCAGATCACCATCCACTTATTCCAAATGTCTGATGCCACTTATTGCCACTTATTGCCAGATGTCAAAACAGTTCGCCGTTAATCAGTCGCTACTCCAATAATCAGTTAATAAATAAGATATATGCAATTACCTGAACAACCACTTTGAAACTATTGATCCCATATATTGCTGCCTGATAGCAATTTTGCAGCTAGTAAACACTAATTTTGTGGTTGGATAATTTAATCAGACTGTTTTTTGTGTAAGGTATGTTGTGGGGAAGAAGGAAAGAGGGAAGGAGCGCAACTTACCAAAGTTGAAGGATGCCGTCGCGTGGTGCAGTTTTGAAATACATTTCGACAAGATGTCTTTCTCAATTGTAAAGATAATTATGACTGATCAAGTTACTATTGTAATCTTTTTGATGCAACAGTTCTTCACTTTGCCTTTAAGCTGAAATGGCAAGTCAAGCTCTCTTCTGCCTTAATTCTCAATCAAAAGCAGAAATATTATGGTGATGAAGGAAAGAGAGAGGGAACTTAACTTACCAAAGATTAAGAAGTCGTCTGAATTTTATGTCTTGTCGAGCTGCTTTTGTCACTTAAAGAGACAGATGAGTGACGAGTGAAAAGCAGGAACAAACACAACGTATATAACTTCTAACAAAGACCAGAGAACTGTTAAGGAATATTAGGTTGAATAAGGAAATTCGTAAGAGTGTTCTGTTTTTAGATCTACTGGATATAATAAGGCTTTGCTTCCGGTCAATTCAAGGTAAATAGAAATATCTAATGCGGTGTGATAAAAAATGTGAAATATAATTTTTCTTTGTTCCAGGCTTGCCGCAAGTGAAATCAGTAAGGTTGTTGGCCAGGCTCCAGGAACTGGTCCCAGACTACAGCAACCATCTCGTGAAAGTGACCCGCGTTGCAGACGACGGGTGCCATCAAATCGAGATGCCCGATCTGATGGAAACGCTAGCGAAAGAAGGCTGGTTGACCGGGCAACAGGCTTGAAATCACGACTGTGCCAAATTATTAACGTGGACGATTTACCCCCGTAACATTTTTTCTTGCTTAAGTCTTGCAGTTAAATGATAGATTGACCAATGGATCGACTCCACGCTGACATTTCAGAAATATTTTTGTTACGCTATGCCGACAGTGACTTGTAGCCATCTAGCCAAATCTAGTCTAAACTAGCACTTCAATCTGTGTAGCAACATCTGAATGTGTGCGAGGGGTTTATTGAGTGACAATTCTTTCTTAAAATTAACAATTACTGTTCCTTTTAGAAGACTGAAGGCCAAAAAATCTTTCTGACACATGGTCGGTCATGACTATGGTAATTATCTCAAGTGGAAACCATCAATTTTGAACATTCCTTGGAGCTGAAGGTCTGTAACATAAATCAATGTATCTCAATAAGTTTTAGTTGATATAAGAGAGTGCTAGAGACTGCTATCTAGACATTAAATTTCTTTGACAACCAGGAGCCTGGTCCACAAAGCAGAGTTTAGGCTCAACCCCCATATATTTGGAGGTTAACGTAGTTTTCACCATGGCAACAAACCTTGACAATCTGGAAACACCGTCTGTGATTGGCTGACCATCTTGAAAACTCCGAGGTTAAATTTAAATTCTGTTTTGTGGATCTGGCCCCAGAAAAATACTTTTACAAGATGATGTAAATTTTTTCTAAATTATTGAACTGTTAATTATTAGCATTAAATCATTGGTTGCACCACAGATTTTGTTTGTGCCAAAAGACTGACAAATGGAAGCGCTGTATTTAGTAGTTTAGTAGTAAGAAAGAGGTGGTTACAATGGTCAGCGGTTCGACTGCGACAAGTCTATTGCAGATAATGCCATCCATTGAAAGATGTCTTACCTTTTTTAGCTTGAAGGCTAGAAGATGCCGTAAAACTTTGCATGGGCCTCCCTACACCAAGGTTTTACCACCGATAAGCTTGCAAGGTAAATCTATCCCAGACTGATATTGCTGGTTAAACCTCACTGTAAGAGAGCCCGGCAGTCCTTTACAGCATTTCTCTCGTCTTTGACATTGCCTGCCGTTTTTTAAAATGTACTCCTTTTGGATCATGTACCATGATCCCATGTACCAGTTCACAATAAACTGTTATTATTATTATTACTAAGTTTAACTAGTTACAACCGCTTTCAATGGATGATGTTTTTTGTCTGGTCTTGTCTCACGTACTGCTGAGTGCTAGAGCATCTGTCTCTGTCTATCTCTCTCTTCGAATTGCAATGCTTACACATGATAATGTAACTGGCAGTGATTTTTTTAGCGTAGCTTTTTCGTATTAAAGACATGATGTCATGTCTGTGTTTGTGTTATCTGTGGTCGCACGTGTGACTTCCCTTGCTATTACGACGACAACCGTACTGGGGCTCGTGATCAACTGCCCAAAAACAAAAGAGCCCGAAAAATTAACTAACCAAACAATTTCTATCCTGAAAAAAGAGCTCAAAAGCTTTTGTTGTAAATAATTATTCGAATTGATGGCTGGCCAGCTAGACACAGTAACAATTTTTCCCAAAGTTTAAATATTTTAACATGAATTTAGATTTTTAGACCTGTCCTAGCAAGTGTGATTTGCCCATTTTTGTCATTTGGTTGGCTAGTGGTCACAATATCTAGGTAACTTTTATTGTATATGTATTTTGTTGGCTCTGTTTGGACGTGCGTTAGCAGATTTTGCTTTGAGCTTTATATTTCTGCAGCACATTGAATACCAACAACATTATAGATTTAGTTGAAGGTAGATAGGTATATTTTTTCTGGTTTTATGGTAAATTAGGGATGGGGAAAATATTGATTTATTGAAATATCGAAGTATCAATTTTTCTTTAATCAATTGTCTTCAATTGATTCACCACAAGTAGCATTGTAACATCATAAGTTAATGAGTTAGCAACTATATTTGAAAATGATATTGTGATATTCATCATTATGTACCAATTGATGTCAACATCAATATCATATAATAATATATAATATCATATCAATATCTGTTTTTAAATACTCAAATATATTATTATCTCAATGTATCAATATTTCTAAATATTGATATAATATGGATATCAAATATCAATATCATATTTTTAAGTTGCACCATCCCTATGGTGAATGCTCTTCTTTGAGGTGTCTCAAAAAAGACCCCTAAAAAGCGTTCACAGTAAAACCACAAAAAACATACACCAACGGCTCTCAAAACCTAAAGAAAATTATAGATAGGCATGTTAAAAACCCCCAGGCACATTACTACCAAATTTTATTATTAATGCAGCACATTTTAAAAGTATCGTTACTTTTTTCATTTGTCACAGGTTTTTTCATTTATAAAAAACAAATGTACGTAATGAGCAAACGGGCAACGAATACTGCATGAGCATGATGAGTACAATCTACATGGCCTTCAAAATCACTTTTTATGTTTATCATACAAAACTGAAATGTGTTAACTCTATGTATTTAGTTTTAAGATCCCAAAATTAAACATTTTACAATATTTGTAGTCTTTGTCTCCTATTAGTTTTAAAAATTGAAGCTCAATAAATTTCAGGACAGAGTAGAACTTGCCCTCAATTAGTTACTTTTATAGTTCCACTGAAAATTTTAGTCTTCATTCCTGATTAATTTCAGCAGCCTCTCTTCCTTTAGCGAAACACTTCCTGTCAGGCTTCTTCTACCGTACGTGTACCTCCCTGAAGCTGGTCAAGGTTGTCTGGTACCTGCATTGATTACAACTAGACTTCCCAGCTCTAGAGACTTGGCATAGTGATGAGTTACAGATTCTTGAAAATCTGCTGGTAGGACAGTCAAGGACTGAGGTGATACATGAACCGAATGATTTGTTTTAAAACCTTGAGGCTCTTGCACTACCCGAAAAAAAAAACCTTATTGCAGTAAAAACTGGATTATGGCAAAGAAACTATTCTCACTGCCTAAGTGAAGTATTTCCTTGAAATTGTCTTATCCTATGTGTTGAAATGTAAATCAAATGATCCTACACAATACACTTTCTTATATATATGTCAATCTTTCCTCTTTTTTCTAGCTCTTGGTCATGTGCCCAATTTGAAAATATTCACTCTCCATTTGCTTTCACTTGCTTTCACTGCTACAGAGATCCACAGTGTAGAGTATCTGAGAGACAGTTTTGGAAAACATTCAAATTTTTGCGAAGTGGATTTGCAGAAATCTGTATTTCATATGTGAATTTTAATTGACTGCCTTACATGATTGCTCGTTAATCATGTAACAGCTGTGAAAAATCATTTTTTATTTTTGACAGTCTTTGTATAGTTTATTTCTACACGGCAGCCAGATTTTGCACTTGGCAGGCACTTTTTTAGCAAAGAGAAGTACATCGTCTCAAAAATCAAATACTACGGAAAATTTCCACATTTCTCTGCTCTCGATGTTACATTTGTGATCAACGTAAGTCCAAAATGTGCAAACCTGTAACTCTTGGCCACACTTTCTTTCTAAATAGGTTGCCAACGAGAGTACCTATCTCATAACTTTAACCGACTGCTTTTATTTATATCTTCTAGCATTCTATCTTTAAGAAATAAGTACTTGTAGTTATACCAAATAATGCAAAGTTGATCAAATATTCACTGAAGAAATATGGTAGGGAGTATATCCAATGTTTGAGTCATATCTTGATCATATCTTATGTCACTGCTGTTAGTTGTGTTTTCTGCAGTTATTTATCAGTATTCATGTTAAGAAAATGTTTTGAGGCAAAAATGCTGTTCGTGTCAACCCTCAGACAATTTCCTATTTTCACAATAAACCAGTTGTGCTCATCGGTTCGTTTGTCTATCTGTAGTCTCGTACAGAAGCGGGTGACTCCTAGATATGGCTGACGAGGAAAAGCCCAAGCAGCTGCAGTTTTTGGACACCGCTGAAGGAGATAAGTCGAATGATGCGCCCCCTGCTCCCGTCCGGCCCTCGGCCGCCGCCTCCAAGAAGAGGAAGATGTCCACGATGGCGCTTTTACAGCAGGAGGCTCAACGACAGAAAACTGTGAGTCAGCATTTTTCGTTAAATTATTTCGTTTCGGGATTGAAGTTCTGTCTTTCGAAGAATCGAAATTTTGTTTTGTCGTTTGATGGAACGGAACTAGTTCTCAGGTTCTGAATTGCTCCACTTCTGTTTTGTTACATTTTCATAGAAACCATAATTAAACAAATATCTCTACCCGCGTTTAAAATGAACAGCAATTTGAACCTCCTATTAGATGGGAAAGATTGCTTTAACAAATTAAAATTAATACATTTCTCATGCGTTTTGTAAACAAAAATAAAATGAAACGTCGCAGTAAAATTCCTTTAAGTTTTATCCTCAAAATGCACATGTGCAAGCGTATTTTATATTTCCAGCATTAGGTCGTAACTCATATTCTAAGTATGGTGTCTATTTTAAAGCAAAATTTGAAATTCCTTCCACTTTTGCATGCCTTTGCACTTTTATGCATGCTGTTAGATTATGTAACTTAATTGATTTCATACAATTGAACATTATATAGCATGGTTGTAAGATAGGTACCTACGTTAAGTTCAGTGTAAAAGAGAAGAATGCTAAATGAGTACTTTCTTAAGTACTTGCTGGGTACTAGACTCCTTGGTATTAAAGTATTGCTAACATCACCTAGATCTGGTTATTAAAGACCACATTGAATGTTGCAATAATAAGTTGTTAAGTCACCTTACCAGCATGCATTATCATATACAATTGTAGGAGAAAATACATTTTCAAACTGCCACCATTTAATTGCAAGTCATGGTACCTATTGTAAAAACAAAAACTCCTACACAAGAAAGTGGCAAAAGGCAAGAATGGCTAATTATTCTGACCAAGCTCTGTAGCGTCTGTAGGGCTTGGTCTGCTGCCAAGACAGAAAAGAGAAAACTCCAGCCTTGAAGCTGTGAAATCTGATTTAAATAGTAAATGCTTGCGACCGGCAGAGATCAGGATTCGAGTTCCCGTTTGGCACCGATTGCTTTCAATGTCTCTAATAAACGCAAGTGTTGATGTAGTCTTGATGTCGGGGAGCAGGCTCAAGCGAAGGATGCCCGCACTGACCGCGTCTCGAGCATTGGTTCCATGCACCGCTTCGTCCTCGACATGGTGGCCACCTACTGGGACATCGACTTGGCGCTCGTAGAGGAGGGCGTGGTCGACTCCCAGGAGCAGGTTGACCTCCTCGAGAGCTTCTTCGTGGCTGGGGGATGCCGGGCGATCATCTTCAACTACCTCGACCTCGAGGCACCACCACCCAGTGAGTCGCTTGCAACATGTCTGCAAATTTCAACCGGACAATGTATCGTGGATATTTTTTACAAACATTTTGACCAATATTTTCTTAAATCTTGATAAAAAACAAAACCGTTGAGCCAAATGTCTTAAAAAATGTAGCAAATCTAGGACCTGAATACTTTAAGTTCTATGTTTTGAATATCCTAACGTGTCATGCAACTTTTATTCAAATCGGTCCAACCCTTAGGCTCACAGAGAGCAAACAAGCACATAAAAATTGAAAATTTGTATATTTTTTTGGGTAGTTAAACGAGTTTTTGCTTTGCCCGTTTTGCTTGCTATGCTCATTGATTGAAAAAGCACTGACAAATCACCGACCCTGCATTTTCCTGCAGCTCTAGGTGAAATAAACTTTGCAACATAATAGGCAAGCATTGAAGTCACAATGTGTTTTCTTTCTTGTTCAGGTTGTGGTAGGGCACCCAACCGCCAGGTGGCAGGCAAACGTGTGGTGCTCTCGAGCGGAGGGTTGTACGAGGCAGACGGTACCAGCATCGCTGTCTACCGCACGAAGGCTAACAACATCGACAGCAAGACCCTATACGAGGTATCTAACCAACGTGTCCAGTCATTCATTTGTACTGTGGTTAGAGGTGTCTAGCCAAGGACCCATTTCACAAGGTTTGGTTATGAAATGTAACAGCTAGCTAAAAATTCATCTCCATGGTCACAGTTAATCAGTTACTCCTATTTTTATTTAAACCTGGCATTATTTTTGTTTCTAGTCACTGTGGACAATTATCCTTCGACAAATAATTTGGGTTTGGTGGATTATCTTATGTAATCAATTTTTTCTTAACTTAAAGCAGCCCAGTAATATAGAAAAATAACCGTAATGGTAATTTCAATCAATCTTAAACTTAATTTACAAATTAAATTACATAAACGGTGGAAGATCTAAAATATTGCTAGTTTCTAGAATATAATTTTGTGGGATTCACTGTGAACTGGACAGTAACATTATACTTTTTTCTTTGACCTAGAGACTATTTACCTGTAACCGTAAACCGTGACATGGTTTCTTAGTTTTACCACAAAAAACAAGATCATACTCTAAAAGTGTTTTAGATTCTTTATTTTTAGCGTGTCTACAACAACAAGAAGGACATTTTGAGTCGAACAAACATAGGACGCCACTCACTCCTTGGCAGAGGAACTAGGCTATGGAATAGCCTGTCATTCAATGAACTTGCCAAAATTGTGAAATTGTAAAATTGTAAAACTGTATAGTAACCACCGGACAGTCCAATTTATTGTGTATAATCCTAAGTTGCTAATAAAACCATTATCATTATTAATAGAAATTAACGACTGTGCAACTTCTCCGATGTCCCGTAGGAGGTGTTCTTCCTCACATTCGACTGCAATGCCAAGGACATGAACGCCAACGTGGTGGCAGCCGTTTATGCATTGCTCGCTCGCTTCAATCAGCCGCTCATCAAGGTCACGAAGTCGTGGGGCGAGCTCATGAAGTTCCCCACCGGCGAGAACGTCAAGATGAACTTCAACACGGACACAGAGGCGTTGGTCTCCTTCTTCCTCAGTATGTGCCAATACCAGCTCTATTAATCCTTCCTTTTAGAAATGATTTCTTGTTTCTGTGAACTCAATGTAACAATTAGGATTTATTTGGTATCTTTTCATACAAGTTATACCATGCAAGAAGTTACAAAAATGGTTGCTAAGTATTTAGAATTATTTTCTAAAAATAGCAGACATTTTTCGCTACTTGATTGTCTTGGCTCACAAATATCGAATTTTCTTCCAAATCTTGAGGCTTGTCAGTAAAGTAAGCTCATGTATTTGAATGGTGTGCCACTAAAATCAGCAATCACTACTTGCTAGTTCCTCAAAATTTCGGTCCACCGCTGCAATCTCGGCTGAGCGAAACCGGCAGAAAACTTAACATCGGCTGTACACTTAACCAACTCTTTCCCTCCGGTAGTACCGTAATTTTCTTCACTGTCATGAAAATCTTGCTGCACTTAACTTGATTTCCATGAGACAAATTGTCCGACAAAGGTAGCTTATCAGGTTTTGAGAACTCGCTTCTTTGTTGGGACGGAACCTTAGATCTCAATAAAATACTTACAACCTTGATTGCTTACACCTAATCTTAACAGATTCATGCACATAACCAGGTATTCTTGGGCCTGTCAAAATCAACTGAGAGAGAGAGCGATGATTTTCACCGACCCTGTCAGATAGGCTCAGCATTTTATTGTATTTTTTTAGCTGTTGTAGTTCATTTTTCAATGTGTATACATTGTCATCAGATAATATAATATTACTAGTAGCAGTCTAGCAGAGTAATATAGTAAAAGTAAGGAACTTAAACTTAAATAAGAAGTGAACAATAATAAAAATGAAACTGATAATAAATAAGAACATACATCACTTAATATATATGTCTAGCCAAGCATGTCCTAGCCTAATAATCTCTGTCATAAAAATTCTCTAAATTAAAAAAACTCTTTTTGGAGGAGGAAGATCTTGAGGTTTTTCTTGAATGCATCTCTGCTTGCAATGCAATGTTACAGCGTCGAAGGGCGACTTGGAGGGTATTATCCGGTTCGAGCTCCCAGAAAACCTGTGGGAAGGTGTGTGCTCGACGGTGGAAGAGGTGCAGGTGACTGCCAAGAATGAGCCGGTCATCCGCCAAGTGGAGGCTGTCATCTACGTCTGGGCCAAGCAGATACAGATGGTATGCTAGTAATCGAGAGAAGGTTATGTATTCTGAGATGTTAAGCCACATTTTTAAGATCTCCAGCTCAGTTAATTCTCGCAATATGTATAAAACTGAAGTTTAAGATTACAAAGCACCATTAGTAGCACTTAATATTTCAATGATTTAAAACCTTTTTGTAGTTTTTGTAGTTTTGTTCAAAGACCGATTTCTGACAAATTTTGATTTCGGGGTAGCACATCTAGTGGTGGCCAAGTGTTGACCAAGAGTCAGCAGTGAGAAGCTAACGTGGAGTGTCTGGTTTGGCAGGTTCTGACCTGAAGAGTCAGCAGTGGGAAGCTAACGTGGAGTGTCTGGTTTGGCAGGTTCTGACCAAGAGCCAGCAGCTGCGGCGGGAGCGTGACGACATCGGGCCGAGGGTAGAGCTAGACTACTGGCGTCGCCTGCTGACGCAGTTCACCTCGATCGTGGAGCATCTCAAGACAGAGCGTTGCAAGATGTACATACAGTGCCTTGTGCAGTCCAAGTCCAAGATGATGAAGGTCAGTAAACTCATTGCCTGCTCTGCATTAAATCGGAACGTGAAAATCGAAATTAGAGTAAATCTTTTTGCATGGCTGTATTCTCACAGGTTACTGAGTTACTAATAAAATATTTAAAATATTATTCTGTGGGAAATTTGTGGGAAACTTCGATTTTCGATTTTTCGATTTTTCAAGACGTAATAGTTGTGTAATTTTCAATTTTTTATTACATCTTCAATACTAATCTTAAGATAATAACAAGTTTTCAGGCATCTTTCTCATCTAATTGCAAATAAAATTACTGTTTTAATGGAGTAAAAATCTCCGCCCGTGTTTCAACGCCAAAATCTCACCAGTAAATACAGTTCTGATAGCAATAATTTGTTATTATATACCCTAAAGCACGTCGATTTCAGAAATATTGGTCTTATCACGATCAGACAAATAGTGTCAATGAAACCGAAGTCTGCGTAAGTCGGTGCATGGCACCAAACTACGTCCAGTAGTTGCCGACAGCTCTTCCAAGCGAGTCGCTTTGACTCGGGGAGACCCATGAATCGGCTCAACTAAACGATCTTAAAAATGGTTTGTGCAGCGTTGGCGCATCCTGGACAACAGCATCACGATGGCGTGCAATCAGGCATCCGACAACGTCAAGTACCTGTACTCGGTGGAGATGTACTTGGAGCCTCTGTACCGTTCGGACCCCACCACCATGGGCGATCACATCCCAAGCCTGATGTACGCGATACGTATGATGTACGCCACATCGCGATACTACAACACCACTGAGAGGGTCACCGCACTGCTTGTTAAGGTCAGGCTTATTTTGTTTCTTTATTATTATTTATTTGTAATGTATTGTATTGTATTGTATTGTATTGTATTGTATTGTATTGTATTGTATTGTATATTTATTCTCATACTTAGTCATGGTACATGTTCTTATGCAAGTTCTTAGAGTAATAGGAAAGTACATTTCTGTTAAATCATGATTGCCGGTTGTATGGTGTCTGGTTAGTGTTCTGTTACATTAAATTAAATTTAGTAATACAGTGAAGTTATACAATAAATTAGCTAAGTTATTTGAAGTTAGCTACGTTATTTACAGGACTAGTCTGTGTATTAAAAAAAAATCAAACCTTAATCACCTCTAATAAATGACATTAAATAAAGTACAGTAAATAATAAACATACAAAAATCACCCTGTTTTTGTTAACTGCATCATTTGCTACCAAGTCGATTTCCTGGTTCTGATGCTTCAGCCAAGTTGAGCATTTAATACAAAGATATTTTTATTTATTTATTTATTTTTCTAACTTAGGTACAAGTATACCAGTGGTTAGTGCTAGTAGGCAATCTGGCCTATGCTAGTTCCTAGGTTTATGATGTATTTTTGGCACCACGTATGATTACATAATAAAGTAACTAAATATAGAATAAGTGTAATATATTGAATGATAATAAACTTTGAATAATACATCCGTATTACCTAGTAGTTTAATTTTAAGTTTGTATCGTATTGTTAGTCTTAGTGCTACCTATTTGCTATTTGCTAATGCTATGGTCTGCTCAAATTATCCTTTTCCGGGCATTTTATTTTATAGCTTCGGTACATTGTGTTAGTTACGTTATATACATGCCAGCCCTTGTTGATCTGGCCCTAAATATGCTTTCTTAACAATAGTTTGTCCAGCAGCTAAAATCGTAGGCAAGCAAATCGACTCCTCTTAACGTTTGCGTGTTGTTTTTCGGCCGGCAGGTAACAAACCAGATGGTGACGATGTGCCGAGTGTTCCTGACAAAGAACTTCACACGGACCATCTGGGAGATCCCCAAGTGTGAGATGATTGCACTGATGGAGATCTGTCTGGAGCTGTACAGCCGTTACCACGACTCGTTCTCCAAGACCAAGCGTGCCATCGCCCTGCATGCCGACGAGACCACGCTCGACTGCTCCGAGATGTACGTCTTCGGAAAGTTTGAGACGTTCAAGGAACGCCTCGAGAAGGTATGTGTCATCGGTTTACCAATGCTTTAGCTGTACTTGATATGGGCACTCTGTACCTAGCAACTCATATTTGTTTGCTACAAATACTGTCTTCCCTGGTTCTAGTTATTTTGTTGACAGACAGCCTGTGACATGGCTACGTTATACAATAGGCACAATTTAGCTATTTAGTATTAGGATTTAGAGCTTTTTAATCAGCACTTTATCACTAATTAGTAATTACATAGTATATATATTTTTTATTTTCTTTTACAATCCAAGTATACATAGCTTGTATGTGTAAATCATGTCCAGCACTTTAAAATTATCACATATTATACAAGATTAATTTACGTTAAACATTCAAGAATTCATCTAAACTATACAAAATATGTTTAACAGGTATGATTTGAGTTCTTTCTTGAAGTCTTTAACGTTGATTTTTGCCTCTTTTATCTTACACGGAAGTTTGTTGAAAAAACGGCGGCCTGCCTGTTCAACGCTATTTGACGTCATTTTAAGCCTGCAAAACTTGTGGATTAAATTTGTGGCACCCCTTGTCTTACCCCCTGTCTCAATAAAATGCTCAGGATTGCTTTGAATGAACAGACAGACATTCTAAATGTAAAGACATGGTAATGGGAAAATCCCCACTGCTTTAAAACCCTCTCTACATGATTCTCTTGGTCCTAGCCCCAAAATGGATCTTATAATCTTTTTCTGAGCTTTGAATGTTCTTATGTGAATATAAAATATGTGAATATAAAAAATGGTATTGAAAATATAGCACAGTTAGCATTCAACGTTCGTTGGAAGCAAGACCACTTCGGTACACTTGTCTGATTTGCACGTTTCTTTGGATGCCTCCTTGCAGATCATTGACGTCCTAGACACGACAATAGTGTACTCAATCATTTCAAGTTCACGAATCGAAGGCATCAACGTCTACGCTGAGAAGTTTGCCGCTATGTTTGAGAAGATCGCTTCTCAGTCGTACCAGGCCCTGGACCACCGCAGGTATGCGGATACATCTCGAGATACATTTGGAATAGAATGGATAATTAATCGTTGATATGTGCACACACATTTGTGTAGCTAGCTACGACGTATTAACTATAACTATTATTATTATTATTTATTTGATTATTAATAGATTTGGTATTACAATAATTACATGAGGCTAATTTAATTACAATAGTGTTTATAGAATTTACAGTGTATAATTACATAGCATTTTGTGGTTATTTTATAAATTTACAGAGGTATTTGACATTTGACATTTAGTGTTTTAAGAAAAAATTGTAAGGTAACAGTTTGGCAATTGCCGAGAATTTAGTTGGAAATGTCACCATCGCTGGCTTGGGTAACTGATTCCATGAGCGTAAAGAGCGGCCTAAGAAAGAGAAAAGGTTCATGTCTGTCTGGTATCTTGGCAGATGTATCTTTTGAACCATTTTGAGCCAATATTGCATCCAGTAAAGACTAACGCATGTCTCTCTGTTGCTTGTACAGGCCGGAGTTTGACAGGGACTATGCAGAGTTCAAGCGGACAGTGAACGAAACGGAGGAAGAGCTGCGACAGTTCCTCAACACCGGGCTCAGCGAGGTGCCCAACATCTTTGAGGCACTGCGCTTGCTTGGCAGGTAGCAAATCAAATCAAATTTTATTTATAAAGTAACTTAGAAATAAGGACATGGTGTATGCATACCAAGCGGTATACCCCGCTTATCAATCAATCGAAATTACTCAATGCCCAGAGAATGATGCATATGGAAAGTCCTTTGACAAAATTTAACCGTCCCAAAACTCGAGTAAAATAAATATCAACGAACTGTTCTGATTTTATAATTTGAAAAATAGACAGTAGTTATAGATAGTAGTAGATAGTTATAGATAGTTTATTTATTTACTATGCCCATTATGGAATAACATAATGAAAAACTAGATTCCTTCTGATAGTAAAACCCAGTCTCACTAGCCCACGCTTAAAAACATGCCACCTCGTACACATTATGCCAGATCGTGAGGATAATAGATTTAATAATGTATCGTCAACTCATCATCGCATCATGATGCGCATCAACGCATCATCGAGTTGTTCGTACGAACTACAGACAGAGTTTGCGACATCGGACAGGTTCGAGAAGATGCACCTGAGCTGCTTCCGCATCGACCGCAAGTACCTAGAGGTGCTGGACATGTTCCAAGCTGAGGTGGACTTCATCCGCGACAAATACACAGAGGAGCGGCGTGGACCGAACCTGCCACGTAACATGCCACCAATCTCAGCACGCATATTCTGGATCCGACAGTTCTATCGCCGCATTGAGGAACCCATGGACGTGCTCAAGGTTGGCACATCTTATTTATTTGTTTATTAATAGCTTTGGTATTACAATAATTACCTGAGGCTAATATAATTGCAATAGTGTTTATAGAATTTACATTATAATTACATATCATTTTGTGGTTAGTTTATAAATTTACAGTGGTATTTCAAATTTTTTGGAAATGTAGCTTGTAGATGGTTTGGCACGTTGGTGAGATCACCGAAGTTAAGCAACACTGCGCTGAGTCAGATATTGGATGAGTGACCGTCATACACATGACCAGTTCTGTTCGGGAGAGAGGTTGGAGGGATGAAAGTTAGTACAGCAACTTCACTCGCCTTGCTTATCAACCTCGCGACAGCATAGATTTGTGGAGGAATCCTGTTGTTCGCGTTGTACCGTCATTTGGAAGGGACGTCAAACCGGTGGTCTCCTTGGTGCTCTTCGACAGGAGTAGACTATGTGCCGGCACCAAGATTACCCTCCTTCCTTCTAGGCTAGGTTAGGTTCATCATCATCATCCTCATCATCATCCACTCATTCATCGAGGCCATTAGACCAGTGCCGCATGGCCAGATGTCAAAACAGCGCTTCGTTAAACACCACAAATAATAATTATTTTGCCGCTAATTAAGCAAGCAAGGTCGGATGTTCCAGTTCGGATGATGACCATCAGGTGTTGAACGTGATTCCTGAGCTAGAAGTGTAACAGCAATGTGATTGGTGTAAAAGTTTTCTAATATAAACAGTGCAACAATTGAAACCAAACGATGAGAATGTCTGAACCTGGCTTGTTGAGTATCCAGTTGTGTCTTCCTTCAGCGCAAGGAGAACGTGATGAAGTCTCCTCGTGCCCGGCACGTCATCAAGATCTACAACGCACTGGCGACTGTTTTCCTTCACTACGAGGAAATCCATCACTCAGCGTGGTGCGAGTACGTGGGACAAGTACGCAATGCGCTTGCCGCGCCGCTGCTCATGCGCAACCCGAAGACGCACAAATATGTCATCAACTTTGACAGCTACATAACCGAGGTAAACACCTGCGTTGTCCTAATTCTCCAGGTTTTCTCTGGCATATTTATTTATTTACTTATGATTCAACAATCATACATTTTGCAATATGTATTGTCTTTGTCTACAGTTATTTTTAAACTATAAATTCCTTCGAGTTCCACTGCAAATTTTACCCTGCGTTCTACAGCCTCGATGCATTACAGCTGCTTATTGCTACGTGTTCTTCTTTGATATCAACTGTCATTCTCTGTTGTAATTTCATGGATATGTCACTGTTCTCTATCGCAAGTAAGGCACGTTTCTTACAGAGAGGCAAGATGTTCAAATGTCGAACTTAATCGATGCCCCAACATGAAGCACTTGAGTTTGTTGCTCAATTTGAATTTCCTCAACAACTCAATTGTTTGGAAAGTTCAAGCTATATACCATTGATATTAAGTTGAAATGTTTAACCTTAATTTCATCATTGCTTCTGCTAGAATATAAACGCTTGTGGCTCGTAAAGAAATTAACAGACAGTTAACTGACAAAACAAATCTCGTGATTAGTCGATGCAAATAAAATAAAAGATTAACGCACTGTCTGTTTCAGATGAAATCTTATTTAAATTGCAAACGCTTGCAATGCGCGGGGTATTTTATTATTATGAACACTATAACCGTCTCAAAAATTGATGCCCAAACGGGGACACAAACCCCGATCTCCACCTATCTCGGGTGTAGCTCTAACCAATTGAGCTACTTGAACCCCGATCTCCACCTATCTCGGGTGTTGCTTTAACCCATTGAGCTACTTGGACACTGGCTTTTTGAGACGATTTTAGTGTATTTGATGGTTCTAAGCAAACCACTGAATAACTTGGACTTGATCTTGAGCGTTTCTAAATAAAACAGTGTACCTTTCCCTTGTATTCTGAACTCTGAGTGTGCCGGGCAGGTGATTCGCGAGGCTAAATACATGTGGAACCTGGGCTTGTCTGTGCCGGACGTAGCCCAGGTGGTCACCTTCTGCAAAGACTCCATCATGAACACGTACGAGACCATGGTCGCTCTCGTCGACCGAAACAACAAGATCAGGCAAGTGAGCTTGCCATGCAAAGCTTGATTACTATCTGCTACATTATTTTACTAGAATAAGTTAAATACCCACCCAGGTTTGTTTGGGCCAAAAACATTTCACTTCTCTAACAATGGTTTGGTGAAGTGGTTCAGAGCCGTGGGTGAAGGTTGTGGTGAGTATCGAACTTGTTCTGTTGAGATTTACTTGTCGTCCTAAAAAGGACCTTCTTGTCCTTTTGGTCATTCTTAGGACCAGAAGTCAATCTCAACAGAGCAAGTACGACACTCACCAAAGCCAAAATGATACACCAAAATTTACAACCACCTTCCAACACAAATAGTAACAGCCTACAAATGCTCAATCTTCGACTCCAGCCTCCGAAACTTCCTCATCCAAAACACCATTTACTCCCGAGATGAAAACCGATCCTCCACGACCAATCCCACATAGAATCACATATCCTATTTTTATAGTTATTCTCTCATTTTCTGACTATAATCAACAAAAATATGTATCTACATCTTATGTAAATATTACCGTTTATCTAGGCTTGGCAACTGATGGAACCTATACAGTTACAATGTGATTGTCCTGGGTTTGAAATGAATAAATAAATAAATAAATAAATGTTCTCTAACAATGAAATACAAATAGGGTGCCAAGAGACTGTCAACTTGTTGTTGAGCACTAAGAAAGAGAGAGAAAGCGCAACTTACTGGCAGAGGCATTTATGAAATGAGTAGAGGAAGGAACAAACGCAACTTACGTAGATTGTGATGGATGCAGAGAGTTCACGCTTGTTGCTAGAAACTTATCTCTGATGTGTTGGGTGCCATGTCGTAGGGAGAGCATCCCGAAGCTGTTCCTGCCGCTGATGCGGTTTATGCTTCTCAAGATGGACCTGGCTTTCCGTCCTGGCATGTCCATCATCACCTGGACGTCGATGGAGATTCCACGCTTCTTTGCCAACATTGTCGCCACGCTCGACGAGGTCGAGGTGTTTGTGAAAAAGGTCGGCCATTCACCTTTGGGTCTTATCCTACCCAGTCACTTTCACGTTGTCTGCTCATTGCTTGCTATACCATATTCCAACATTAAGTAGTAGGTTATTTATGTGGAGTTAGGTACATTTCAACCAACACCCAGTATTGTGTTTTCTCTACAAATCGCTTTTCAGCTAATTTTATTTTAAAGAATAACATTGTTAATAGATCTAGATGGTAAACATGTTCACACATAACCCAGAATACTTCCCACAAAACTGAAAAATTCACGAGAAGAATGCAAGATCCCGCAAACAAATTTGTTTATCTGTGAGCCGGCTCTCAGTGACAGCTTAAGACCAGTGTGTCTAGAATTGGAGCTCATATTAATAACGGTCTCCCAAATTATCTAAAAACACTGGATATAAGAACTGACTTGTTTAAAAGAAAAATCAAAGACTATCAACTGAATCATGCATTTTATAATAATAATAATAATAATAATAAAAGAAAGGAAGCTAGACTGGAAAAATGAGGCTAAAGAAAAAAAAAAGAAATGAAATGAAGTGAAATGAAATGAAATGAAATGAAATGAAGGAAATGAATGAAATCCAAAGAAATGAAGGCTAAACTTAGCAATATTCTAGGGGTGTGCGAATAGTGGTTTTTGAGTTCGAATCGAATGTCGAATCGAATTATTGTCAACAGTTTCAAACCGAATCGAATTTCGAATAATTATTTACAAAAACGTCGAATATCGAATCGAATGTCGAAGTATTTCATTTGATCGAAGTATTTTCGAATTGCTACTTTTATCACCTCATTTCAATTTGAAAACACTGCATTCTGAATTTTTACTGTCACTTTGGTATTTATTAGCATGTTTTAACTTCCAGTTCAGCAGCATTCCATAAGGTACATACATATAGCTCCAGTCTCTTTCCTTTAGGTACTACTAAAAAGTTTACCCGTAAATCTCATGTTTATCAAATCAGGGTGAGTTGTGACAGATAACCATGTCCATAGCATGATAAACACTTTAAACAGCATGATTATAAAATAACAAAAATAAGCTTTTTGTAGTGGTCCCAAATTACACTCCTCTTATTATCATTTTCCGTTTCTACCTCACTCATAACAATATCCATGGTAGAAGCCAGAAGGGGTCAAAAGTACGTAAATAGAAGTAGATTTAAGTAAGCAAGAACACTGAGAAAATGCCATTTTGAATTTCGTGTTTGGAATTCAATTTTGTGACCTGTGCTGCTCCCTAGTAGCCATTACATGAACCAACTTCGAAGTCGACCTCGAAGTATTCGAACAGCGAATAATTTTTTTTCGAACCGAAGTATTTTCGAATGATTTTAAAACAACTAATCGACGATCGAAGTCGAATAATTCGATTCGATTCGAGCCGAATTATTCGTCAAGTTCGAAGCTTCGCACACCCCTACAATATTCGAATAAAATAACAACATCCGATAGCATTTTATAAAGAAAAGCATGTCAAAGTTGTGAAATAAAAATAAATAAATAAATAAATAAATGAGCAACCGAACAGGGATACGAACCCAGGACCTCCCAATTGCCAATCGGGTGCTCTACCAACTGAGCTATCCGGACACACATATCCCAGCTTTTGCGGGGGTGGGATAAGGGATCCCCTCAAGGGGGAAGAAGCCGAGGTGACTCGTATGGACGAGTTCATCAATGGCCACAGGACAGAATGGTCTGTCACTATTCCTCGAATCCCTGTTATCTCGAAAGATATACGGTTGTTGCAGTGTTTTTTGGTTTTCTGGGATTTCCACTTGGGAGCTTAAACCAGCAAGCGGATGATGGAAAGGAAGCTAGTCTGGAAAAATTTGCAACCGAACCAGGTCTTACATCTCTTTCCTTTCTAGTGCCGCAAACCTCTTCAGCACAGAGCAAAACCTAATAACACATCTTAACAACAAACCAGTTTGTCGTCCCCATTCGAATGTATCAACGCGACGTTCCCTCTCCAGGTGTCCGACTTGAAAGAAGCACGGCTTGACGAGACGTTCGACGCAATCGCCGCCACCACCCTGGTCTCGCTGCCGAAGGTGGCGCTCTCGCCCGCCGAGTTCCTTGAGTCGAACATCGAGTTCCGCGGGGACATAGCACAGGACATCGAGATGCGGTCTGCAGCCGCAGAGAAGGCCGTCGTCGACCTCATCAACTACTTTGTGCGCACGATCGATGAGCCAGCTTGCGAAGAGACCCGGTGGCACTGGATGGACACAGAGCTGGCCAACAGGCCGGTGGGATCACAGACCCGGCTGGTCACTATGGGGGCAGAGGCTGGTATGTTCCACGGGCTTCTAAGAATCATAACTATTATTCGTTTATTGATAGCAATACAGATACATTAACTTCAGGTTTTTATGCATTTTTACCAGTACTGAGTGAAGTCCAATGTCCGCCTTGTAACTCAGTAGCCTGAATTTGAATTTGTTTTTCAAAAATTTGTTCGAATCTCACTAGTGTAAAAGTAATTATTTATGTGCCAGTAGAATCAAGCTCCTCTTTATAGAGATGGCTTTCTTATTATTTGGGCAACTTCTTCGGACTTAAACATAGTCAATCCAAATATGCAGACAGGTCCGTACCATGACCGGACTGAGGTACTTTTTTTTTGGGATAAATATATCCACTTAAGCTCCTGAACTGCTCTTATCTTCATTTGGTATGTTTTTGCTAGCGTTTGTTTGGCACATCTGCAATTTTTCTTTCTGTCACTTGTAATTTTGTTGAAAAATGTCTGTATTTCTCCCGTTGTTTGCGTGAGTGAAACCTGTGCTGTTGCTCCAGCGTTCCGTGAGATCGACACGTCCCTGCCGTTTGACCTGACCCTGATGCACAGCGACTGCATGGACATGTTTGCCTACTTCAGCCAGAAGAACCTGGAGGCCCTCGTACGCACCACCCGGCTTTCCTTGGAGGCCTTGCGCAAACGAGCCACTGCATCCAGGTATCACATTTTAGAAGAGAAATAAGTGCTTACTCAACCACTTTCAACTATACCTTCATTCATTGGAAAATATGACCAAGCCCAGGAACTCTACTTGCCGAAATTTAGAAGCGCAGCTGATCAACAAGGATTTCTGAGCAGAAGCACCCCTTTAGAATGAGGTGCCAAAGTTTGCCTTTGTTCTCTAAGAAAGATGGCTATGTTCCCAAATAACTTTGATAAAATATCTATCTGTTTATTGCTTTATTTGATTTATTTATTTATATACAACTTAGGATTTATATATAACCTAATATTGTGATACGTTGTAATATAAGTTTCTCCGGTGCTTGGATCTAGGTTGCATCTGAACACTAACATATCAAACTTGTGCCATATCTATATTAGCTACTGATATCTTAACTGTAACCAAGTACATCAAGTCAATCAGGTACATTAAGTAAATAAACTAGCAAACGCTGCTATCTCGACCCCCAGCAACGCGATGGCCCACGGACAGGAGGGTGTGCAAGATCCGCCGCTTATCTCGACATACATGACGCTGCAAATACCCAACATCGTGATCGTGCCAACGCTCGACGAAATCCAGTGGCACTTTGGGCGGGTGGTCGCCAACGTTGTGGACGTGCAGAAGTCGGTCATTCTCTGGGGACAGCGATCGGCCAACCCCAAGAACCCAGACTTCGAAGTCGGTCAGTTTCCTGATAGTCGTTCTACGTTACCTGGGTACCAACTTTATGTCTCAGCCAATCCCAGCTGTTCATTTCCTTTGCTCCTAGGACAAAAATACTTTATAGGAGTCTATTTTTTTGTTCGATTTGCAACATTTCCACTGGTTGTAAATCCATTTAACAGTCTGCAATTTGCATTGATAATCAGCCAGAAAGTATGGCTTTCAAAAAATGTACTTTTATTTTTAAGGTGAACTAGATTTGTTGTGAGGCTTCAATGCTTTTGAAGTTGATGTTAATTTTAGCTGATGGAAATTGTGGAATGGAACCATATAGTGAGTGAAAATCATTCAATTGTTGTGGTGTGTTTCAGACGAGGACGATGATCTGACTCTACGCTACAAGTCGTACTACCGCAACGTGTCCGAGCACAAGGAGGTGACGCGTACGCTCATATCGTTGCAAGGCGCCATGCTGCTGCTCAAGCCAGACGTCGGTCGCGCTTGCGAGGTAAGTGATATACCATTGAAGCCCGGTGAAATGTACGGGCGCCGTGATCGAGTTTTCAGGATTGTTTACCAGGGCATTTACTGCCTGCGTTCTGCAAGATGGAAAGCCAGATGGAGCAGGATAATTTCGTTTTTGTATTTGTATTTTATGAGCTGTTGTTGTACATTTTTCAATATGTATACATTGTCATCAGATAATATTAGTAGTAGCAGTCTAACATAACAGATATGTCTAACCAAGCACGCCCTAACCTAATAATCTCTATCATAAAATTCTTCTAAATTATAAAACTCTTCTTGGAGGAGGAAGATCTTGAGGTTTATCTTGAATGCATCTCTGCTTGCAATGCATTTCCCCTGCTAAAAGGACTTATTAGTCATCCTGAGAAGAACAATAAATATTAAATAGGGAGGAACCCGAGTTTGTGATTCCCATGAATAGTCCAAGTATTAGACAACTTTAAACTTTTTTAATATTTAAGATCCGACAATCATTCATTTTACAATACATGTAGGTTTCAGTTAGTTTAAAATGTATGCTGTATAATTTCCTGGAAAGTGTGGAACTCACACTCGATTAGTAGTTTTTTGAGTTCTTCTGCATATTTTAGTCTGAATTTTTCAGCCGTGATATATGCTTGTGACGGCAAGTCTAAAAGAAGGTATCACAGTGATTGGACATCTGTCATCTACCCTGGATGAATGCAAAAAAAAAAGTGTTTGTCTAAAAGTTGTTGGTACTTAATCACCAACCTCTAGGTCCAATGCATTGATGCCTGCACCCTAGCCTCTATTTCAGTATAAAATATAAGTGGTTGCTTGTTTCTAACTCTGCGTTTGTTCCCTCGATGTGGTGCACAGAGCTACCAGCGATTTGCGTACCTGTGGGCTGAGACTCGTGACGACCAGGTGAAGGCGTTTGTCGCCACCGAGCCGATTGTTCAGGAGATTAAAGAGGAGTTCACCAAGTACATGGACATTGCCGAAGAGATCAACGCCTTGCCAGGGAACGTTGTCGTTGGCGCCATCGATGTCTTAATGCGTGAGCACATCTTGATCACCTGCAGCATTCTATTCTCTGTAATGCAGTCAAGGGAATTGCTAAATGTTTCCAGCTTGACTTTTTTGCCAAACTTCCAATGTGGATTGAATTGAAAATGGCAAAATTTAAAGTTTATCTAAACTTAAAATAGCATAATTTAATTATTCTTGCTGTACCCTTTATTTTGCTTTCCACCTTTTGTTAGTTTGGGCTAGAGTACTGTAAATAATAACTATATGTTTAGACACAGTTATAGCCAGTTGACGTGGCTGCTTCACCGTAGTTCTGATAAAAATTTTGCAAGACAACTCTGTGGTTGGCCTGTGAAAAAGTGAAAATTCAAAATATTGTATTTCTATGAACTTCTCTTGACTAGTGGTGATTCCCAGCCCCTCATTGACATAACCTGTCCTCCTTCTGCCAGCCAACATGAAGTGTGCCCTACTGGTTGAATCAACCGCCTGGCGGAACCTTCTCGGCAAGTATCTGTGTGCTGCATACAACGCCAAGCTCAAGGAGGTGGTGGACTTCATCAAGGACCGGTCAAACACGCTGGCACGCAAGATCAAGGATCTAGACGACGTGCGACTTGCAATGGCCTGTCTCGAGGCAGTGCGAGCCAACTTCATCCGCATCGACATGATGCTCGGTCTCATGGAGGAAACCTACGCCGTGTTTGCCCACTACGAGATATCCGTGCCCAAGGAAGACATCGATCGGGTCGATTCGCTCCGCTACAACTTCACGAACATGCTGTTGGCGGCCAAGGAGAAACAGGCAGAGCTCTGCGAAGTCCAAGACCCGTTCAAGCTTGAGTTGATGGAGGGTGTCAAGGGTTTCGAGCAGGAGGTGGTCACGTTCGATCGTGAATACGACCTGGGCGGTCCCATGATCCCTGGAATCTCGGCTCGTGAAGCCAGCGACCGAGTACTCATCTTCCAGGCAAGGTTTGACGACCTCTGGCACCGATTCGAGATGTTTAGTAATGGGGAGCGGCTGTTTGGGCTGCCGGTCAACGACTACCCGATCCTGCATCAGCGCAAGAAGGAGTTCAATCTCCTCAGCAAGCTCTACGGACTCTACAACACGGTCATCACCTCCATTGATGGATACTTCGACCTGCTCTGGGGAGACGTCGACATCGAAGTCATCAATGCTGAGCTCACTGAGTTTCAGAACCGGTGCCGCAAGCTGCCCAAGGGCATGAAGGACTGGCTGGCGTATCAGGACCTGAAGAAGAAGATCGATGACTTCAACGAGACGTGTCCACTGCTCGAGATGATGGCTAACAAAGCGATGAAGGAGCGACATTGGACACGCATTGAAAAGGTTAAACGATATTGTTTAAACTTACGTTATTTAATATTTGCACATTTCTCTCCTCAAGCTAAGTATGAGCTTCACAGATATCACAATTCACTTTTCCCACGAACAAAGATTTACTTTAAATTTAATATGGATTTTTTTGCTTAGTTAAATTCTGAATGAATTAGATGTCTTTAGAATCCCTGATCCGCATGGAGTTGTAGCCAATCTCTGATCCACATTGTATTGTATTTAATTAGCTGTCTATTACATTTTTCAGTGTGTATACATTGTCATCATGTTTTCAATTTCTCTCACTTAATAATCTATATTATAAAATTCATCTAAATTATAAAATTCTCCTAGGAGAAGGAAGATCTTTAGGTTTTTCTTGAAAGCATCCCTGCTTGCAATGCATTTAATTTGTGGTGGAAGGCTTTTCATAATTTTCACTCCAACATTGAGTAGGTCATCATCCATGACACAAAGCCAATGATGTCCCATCTGTAGTTTTCCTGCTCCTCTTGTTTCATATGAATGTGTGTCACATCTTTTTAGAAATAATTCAGCATTGTCTCTGACAAACAGTGCGACAGCCAGGATGGCATAGCGCCAAGCATGGAGTTGCAGCTTATTCCTCAAAACCATAGCTCCAAGCATGGAGTTGCAGCCTATCCCTCAAAACCATAGCTCCAAGCATGGAGTTGCAGCCTATCCCTCAAAACCATAGCTCCAAGCATGGAGTTGCAGCCTATCCCTCAAAACCATAGCTCCAAGCATGGAGTTGCAGCCTATCCCTCAAAACCATAGCTCCAAGCATGGAGTTGCAGCCTATCCCTCAAAACCATAGCTCCAAGCATGGAGTTGCAGCCTATCCCTCAAAACCATAGCTCCAAGCATGGAGTTGCAGCCTATCCCTCAAAACCATAGCTCCAAGCATGGAGTTGCAGCTTATCCCTCAAAACCATAGCTCCAAGCATGGAGTTGCAGCCTATCCCTCAAAACCATAGCTCCAAGCATGGAGTTGCAGCTTATCCCTCAAAACCATAGCTCCAAGCATGGAGTTGCAGCCTATCCCTCAAAACCATAGCTCCAAGCATGGAGTTGCAGCCTATCCCTCAAAACCATAGCTCCAAGCATGGAGTTGCAGCCTATCCCTCAAAACCATAGCTCCAAGCATGGAGTTGCAGCCTATCCCTCAAAACCATAGCTCCAAGCATGGAGTTGCAGCCTATCCCTCAAAACCATAGCTCCAAGCATGGAGTTGCAGCTTATCCCTCAAAACCATAGCTCCAAGCATGGAGTTGCAGCCTATCCCTCAAAACCATAGCTCCAAGCATGGAGTTGCAGCCTATCCCTCAAAACCATAGCTCCAAGCATGGAGTTGCAGCTTATCCCTCAAAACCATAGCTCCAAGCATGGAGTTGCAGCTTATCCCTTAAAACCATAGCTCCAAGCATGGAGTTGCAGCCTATCCCTCAAAACCATAGCTCCAAGCATGGAGTTGCAGCTTATCCCTCAAAACCATAGCTCCAAGCATGGAGTTGCAGCCTATCCCTCAAAACCATAGCTCCAAGCATGGAGTTGCAGCTTATCCCTTAAAACCATAGCTCCAAGCACTACTCAGAACCATAGCTCCAAGCACTACTCAGAAGCATAGCTTTTATTTATTTATTTATTTACTTGGTATGTTTAAAGTAAGATTCTTTCAGAAGCTTGACGTTTACAAGAAGCTTGCTTTAATATTACACTCTATGAACTCTCTTATCTTGTAGAATTCTCTGTTAAGTAGGAATTTCTTTAGCGCTCCTACATATTTTAGTATAAGTAAAAATACTAATTAATAATAGTAATACTTATAGAAATAATTTTAATTTTAGTACAGTTAATTTAGTAATTTTAGTTCTGTACGGAGCTAACACACTTTGAATGGCTTGTACAGGTCACCAAGCACAAGTTTGACCTCGAGTCGGACACGTTTACGCTGCGCTCCGTGATGGAGGCGCCGCTACTGGAGTACAAGGACGACGTGGAGGACATCTGCATCTCAGCCAACAAGGAGAAGGACATCGAAGCCAAGCTGAAGCAGGTCATTGCCGACTACGCCACCGTGGAGCTGTCTTTCAGCACGTTCAAGATGCGGGGAGAGCTGTTGCTCAAGGGCACAGAGACTGGCGAAATCATCGCAATGCTGGAAGACTCCCTCATGATTCTTGGCTCACTGCTCTCTAACAGGTGACCCCTCAATCTCCTTTAGGTACCTGTATCTTGGCTGGAAGCTATCCAATCTTGATAGACATCTCCCCCCGTCAATTTGTAAAACACAATTGAGTAAGTTATTTATTTATTTATTTGTTTATTAATAGCCTTGGTATTTCAATAATTACCTGAGGCTTTTACAGTTACAATAGTGTTTATAAAATTTACAATATAATTACATAGAATTTAGATCCACCTTTAAACTACATATTTATGAATTAACCTGCATAAATACTTTAATGATATCCCTATAAACTTAATTTTGGACCACTAAATACATTTTTAGCAAAACCGTAGACTACACATATTTTCAAATTTAGATTCAAGAGTGCACGTGAGTCAAGAGTGCAGATTTTTACCTCTTTTCTGACAAATTTTCCAGATACAACCTGCCGTTCAAGAAAGACATCCAGCTCTGGGTGTGGAAGCTGAGCACGACTTCCGAGATTCTCGAGAACTGGATGATCGTGCAGAACCTGTGGGTCTACCTGGAGGCTGTGTTTGTGGGCGGCGACATTGCCAAGCAGCTGCCGGCAGAAGCCAAACGCTTCAGCAGCATTGACAAGTCGTGGGTGAAGATAATGACTCGTGCGCACGAGAAGCCCAACGTGATCGAGTGCTGCGTTGGTGATGAGACAATGGGCCAGCTGCTGCCACACTTGCTTGAACAGCTGGAAACGTGCCAGAAGTCCCTGACCGGCTACCTCGAGCAGAAGCGACTCATCTTTCCACGGTTCTTCTTCATCTCAGACCCGGCTCTGCTTGAGATCCTCGGGCAAGCTTCCGACTCGCACACCATACAGAACCATCTGCTGGGCGTTTTCGAGAACGTGGAGAAGGTGAGCTTGGGTGGCCGGTGGTGATTCTTGGCAGCACTTACGTAGAATATCTGGGTCTTGGCAGAGACAAGCCTCTCTGGTCATGTGTATGATGGTCACCCACCCAAAACCTGACCCAGCGCAGTTTTGCTTAACTTTCATCCCTCCAACCTCTCTCCCGAACAGAACTGGTCATGCGTATGATAGTCACCCATCCTATACCTGGCCCAGCGCAGTGTTGCTAAACTTTGATCATCTCATGAGAACCGCTGTTTAACCTTAATTTAACATTCTAGCTATTTCATTTTCATTTTTCATTTATTTACATCTTACAAGCGCACATAGTGTACATTGGCAAGGAATAATATTACATCTAGACTAATAGTAGTAGCTTAATACTATATTACTATATAATAGACTAGCATTTTTTTTTTTTTTTTTTTTTTTTTTTTAGGAACTTCAGTTAGTGCACGCATTTAGTCTTCTCTTAAATGTTTTTGTTGTGCATTCATTTGATTTCTCCCTTATGGGGGCTTCCAGCTGGTTCCACTCCCTAATGGTTCTGGCCAGGAAGGAGTTCCGGCCGACTTCTGTTCTGGAGCCTCTCTCCCTCAATCCCTGGCCATTTCGCTGACTGAGGCTTATCTCGATGCCAGCCCCTACCTCAGCCCAACCTTGATGGGCGCTCAGGGCTTTGTGCAGCCCACACAGCCTTGCTTTTCTTCTCCTAATTGAAGTTGAATGCACACAATCTTCATCGATATGTTATCAACTTATCATATTTGTCTCTATACGCAGGTGGAATTCCACGAGAAAGAGTACGACCGCATCATAGCGATCCTGTCGCGCGAGCGCGAACGCATCCCGCTGGAAAAGGACGTTTACTGTGTGGGCGGAGTCGAGTGGTGGCTCGGCAACCTGCTAAACATGGCCAAGCAGTCGCTGGGCGGAGTCATCTCCAACGTGTTCGCCTTCATCAACGAGCCTGATTACTCGACGCTGGAGATGTGCAACAAGTTCCCGGCGCAGTGCGGCCTGCTTGGCCTGCAGTTCCTCTGGACCAGAGACGCTGAGGTTGCCTTGCGGCTGGCACGAATGGACAAGAAGATCATGAAGAACACCAACCAGAAGTTCTTAGACCTTCTCAACTTGATCATCGAGCAGACGGTGCTCAACTTGTCCAAGTTTGACCGCGTTAAGTTCGAGACTTGCGTCACTATCCACTTGCATCAGCGGGATATTTTTGACGACATTGTCCGGCTCAAAGTGAAGAGTATCCTCGACTTTGAGTGGCTGAAGCAGGTACGTTGCTGATTGCATCGTAATTATTATTATTATTATTTATTATTTTATTTACTCAGCTTTGGTAGTTTTTACATTGCCGGTGGCTGAGGTAGTTTACAGAATGAAAATAGAATGAAATGAATGAATGGAATGAACAATTAGACAATAAATATAAGTCAAGGGTTGAACTCCAGCGACTGTACATCTCCGAGGACGTTTATGTCTTCAACGGAGAGCTGGTTCCAAGTCCGGATGGCTCGCCCAAGGAAAGAGTTACGCCCAATGTCCGTGTTGTGGCGTGGCAACTGGATCTTCCATGGATGGTCATGACGTCCGTGGAAATTTGCTCGAGACGTAAGAGCGCAAATGTCAACCAGGAAATCATTCAGGAAAAGTGCTTCGAACAAATCAACTTGTAGCTCGTAGTTTTCTTTCAAATAAGAAATTAGATCAGTCGAGTTCATTAACTCTGAATGTAAGTGTAGAGTTTCAATAATCATGCAGGATTTTTTATGGACTTACAGCCAGAGAATCTTATGTGCATATGCAGGTTAATTTAACAAAACTAGGTAAGAGCCTTAAGGTAAATTTTCAACATCCACCACACTTACAAAAACAAGTATAGGTATTACAGAGGTTTCGTGTACAATGTACAGTCATATGTTTGAAATCATTGTCAACCTTCATATTCGCAATGGGGACTGAACTTTGTATGCATTTCAATTCTACCGATGAATCCTCGTTGGCAGGCGCGTTTCTACTTCATCGACGACACAGACGAGTCTATCGTGAAGATCACAGACGTGGACTTCATCTACCAGAACGAGTTCCTTGGGTGCACAGAGCGGCTGGTGATCACGCCACTAACAGATCGATGCTACATCACCCTGGCGCAGGCCATCGGCATGAACCTGGGCGGAGCACCCGCCGGCCCCGCTGGCACTGGAAAAACTGAGACCACCAAGGACATGGGCAAGGCACTAGGCAAGTGCCATAGGGACATTTCAACTTTTGTTTTGGTATAAATAGTGGAAATAAGTAGTAAAAAGTGACTAGGATATTTATATGCCTAGAAAGTGCTCTGTCAGCAAGGATTACATGCACATTCAATGATTAGTTACCAAATTTAAAGACAGAGTTTCTTGTGCTAATACATTTATAAACTTACACAATCCCTAGCGATTTCAGACCAATTTTTGCAGTGCTTCCGGCTATTGGTTTAAGCTAAAAATTGTAATGAATTATTTTTTGACAAAGGATTGAACTTAGTTTGAACTTGCCCCTTTTTAAAATTTCTTCTACATACCTTATATTTTGTTTTTTTCAATCTCTCTGACCGTGAAACCTTACCCCATTGTTTAAACCCGCATAACGCTAGGCAAGTACGTGGTGGTGTTCAACTGCTCCGATCAGATGGACTTCCGCGGTCTCGGCCGCATCTTCAAAGGCCTTGCACAGTCCGGCTCGTGGGGCTGCTTCGACGAGTTCAATCGAATCGAGCTGCCCGTGCTCTCCGTGGCCGCCCAGCAAATCGCCATCGTTCTCGTTGCCAAGAAGGAGCGCAAGGCCCAGTTCATCTTCAGCGACGGCGATACCGTCTCGCTTAGCCCCGAGTTTGGCATCTTCCTCACGATGAATCCTGGATATGCCGGGCGACAGGAGCTGCCGGAGAACCTGAAGATCAACTTCCGGACAGTGGCGATGATGGTGCCAGACAGACAGATCATCATCCGTGTCAAGCTGGCCAGTTGCGGTTTCAAGGACAACATCAATCTCGCACGCAAGTTCTTCGTGCTCTACAAACTTTGTGAGGAACAGCTCAGCAAACAGGTGCCTGCCCTACACTTCCTTTACACTTCCTTTACACTTCATTTACACTCTATAACCCTTCTTGGCAACTATTATTTCAAACGAACTTTGGCATCAACGGCGATTTGGTTTTGAGTTGAGTTGTTGGCGAAGAACCAGCAAACGTGATATCTCTCTCTAGCGACTCTCTGGCCATGGAATTTTTCCTGGCTAACAAAATGTGGACTAGGTTTTGTTTACCTTCCTCCCCAATACATTTTGGCAAGAAAGCTATTCAAGCAATTCATGTACTAAGTCAGACTTCAAAAACTTTTCTACTCTAGTTTAGCACTTCGATTGTAAATTTGATTAATTTGACTAAAAATTACTTTTAGTTTTTGCATTGCTAATAATAATAGGGTGCTAAGAGGCTGGATTTGTTGCGGTAAAGAAAGTAAGAGAGAGGGAGCGCAACCTGCACGCAAAGAAAATTGTTGCCGCTTGGGGCACTTGTCCAGAAATTTCTAGAATTCCTGACAATTTTAATGGTGCATTATGATTGTATTTATTTTTTTATTTTTTATTTATTGGTTTTTAACTTAGGTACAAGTATACCGGTGGTTAGTGCTAGTAGGCAATCTGGCTATGCCTATGCTAGTTCCTAGGTCTATGGTATATTTTTGGCAGTTGATGTTAGTATTGATGTTCAACTTGGCAACCCAAACCTGTCCAGGTGCACTATGACTTTGGGCTGCGCAACATCCTGTCCGTGCTGCGTACGCTTGGAGCCCAGAAGCGTGCCAACCCGACCGATACAGAGGAGACTTGCGTTATGCGTGTGCTCCGAGACATGAACCTTTCCAAGCTGGTGGACGAAGATGAACCCCTCTTTATCTCGCTCATCGAGGATCTCTTCCCTGGGATCCAGCTCAGCAAGTCTACCTACAAGGATCTGCAAAGGGCTATCACAAAGGTTGGAACGTCTGCGAGCAATTGAGGTTTACTGGAGACATTGGACCAACTTTTATAGGCTCTGGGTGTGAGAATTAATCAGCTAGCAATTGTGACCGAAGGTACTAGAACTACAACCTAGAACATCACAACTGAGCTCCATTAGTTGTTATTTACCAAGCACATCCTCAATTTTGCCATGCATAAGTGAATCAATGAAACAATTGTATTATTGCATTTTTGTATGATAGGTGTGTGAGAAAGTATTTCTGTTTGGCAGGGTTTTATCGTTGAGTGTGCAGGTTCTAGGTAGAGGCAGAACGTTAATGTTAAACTTTCTGCTTGAAAGATAACTGCCAAATGAGGAGCTCTGCAAGAGTACCATTAAGGGGAGCCACTGTCGTATGAAATTTGATTTAGATTTTTCTTGCAGATTACTTGCTTTTGAATATCGTTAATTCTATACCAATCGTTGAGGTAAACATTGATGGAGATCTTTTGAGCATAAAAAGTCTCCAAAGCGAGTAAGCCTATGAGAAATATCGAAATTTAATTTAATACGACAGTGGCTCCACTTAATGGCGTGTTCTGGTACTCTGCATTTTTGTCGGTAAAGCAGTCATTTGGCAGCCATCTTTCACGCAGAAAGTTTAACATGAAAGTTCAGTCTCTACCTAGAACCTGCACACTCAACGGTTTAGCATCAAAGTTCTGCCTCTACCTAGAGCCTGCACACTCAACGGTTTAACATCAACGTTTTGTCTCTACCTAGAACCTGCACACTCAACGGTTTAACATCAACGTTTTGTCTCTACCTAGAACCTGCACACTCAACGGCTTTATGTTAGGTTTAGTTCCTTGCCAGAGCAAGGTTATAGATAACAAGTGTAAAATGCTAACAACATAGTCAATTTAAAGGGTCAGCCTCAACTAACTGCAAGAAAAGAAGTGTCGAAGATTCAATGATTGCCATTGAAAATATTCTGCTTCCAGGCTACTGGCGAGATGTTGCTAGTGAACCATGCCGAGTGGAACTTGAAGATTGTGCAGTTCTACGAGACGTCTCTTGTGCGGCACGGTTTGATGGCACTCGGTCCAACGGGAGCCGGGAAGACGACGTGCATCCACACGCTGATGCGTGCGCTCACTGAATGCGGAAGTCCACATCGGGAGATGCGCATGAACCCCAAGGCCATCACGGCACCACAGATGTTTGGCAGGCTTGGTGCGTTAAAACTTTATTCATATCGTAAAGAGTTGCAATTAATAATAATAATGTTTATTTTGATAGCTCAAAAGCCAATTTTTCATACATTACAAACATAAACATTATATTTCAAACAATTCAGATGTAAGTTAAAATTAACCCAAGTTCCATTGAATTATGACAAATAATAAGTATTTATGAGTAGTTTTAATCCATTCGAAGCATTTAACCTCGAAACATCCTACACTTCTCAAGTTAATAGTGTGGGGCAGCTTATCATACTCTTTCATTCCTGTATTAAATATAGAATTTTACCATTTATTCCCTCTACACCTTCTTCTATACCCCAAACCATCCACAGCCCTTCTCGTATTAATATTGCATATACAATTGCAGCAAGTCTCATTGGGTGAATGATTTCAGTTCAGTAATCTTGTTTTTGTTATAAATCGTTATTTTGTCATCATAGAGAAAAGTGTTAATGCATTTATTTATCATTTGCAGTTCTCTGGCTTAGTTACAATATCTCTATATTTTATTTTTTATGCCTGGTTTCATGATTTTCCTCGACAGCATTTTTTCTATTTCTTAACTGATTTGCTGTTTCTGGCCATGGATCAACAGCATACATTTCTAGCTGATTAAATTTGGATGTTATTTGTACTACAAGCAAGGCTGGTTTAAATTTTTAATAATACACAAAAATGAAATGCATAAATTAACAAGCAAAAGAAAAACCTAGCTTTAAACGTGATTTTTTAAAAATTAAAAATTTAAGTATAATTATACCAGCTGAAACAGAAAATAATACCTAGACACAAGCAACTTTATAGATCTTTTCACTAACTCTCACCATCGTTAATTTTGCAGATGTGGCTACCAACGACTGGACGGATGGCATCTTCTCCACCCTGTGGCGCAAGACACTGAAAGTCAAGAAGACAGAGACAGTCTGGCTTGTGCTGGACGGCCCAGTGGATGCCGTCTGGATTGAGAACCTGAACTCTGTGCTGGATGACAACAAAACCCTGACCCTGGCCAACGGTGACCGCATCACCATGGCAGTGAACAGCAAGCTACTCTTTGAACCCGATAACGTGGACAATGCCTCGCCTGCGACCGTGTCGAGGATGGGCATGGTGTTCATCAGTGCTTCGGCCATGCGATGGTCGCCTATCCTCGACGGCTGGCTCATGCGTCGTGAGCCGGAGGAGGCAGAGGTGCTGCGACCGCTGTTTGACGCCCTCTACGGGGACCTGCACACATACGTTCAGGTACGTTGCTTTTGCCCTGGTGGAAAGCAATGGGAAGTACCTCTGGAGCTTAGACTTGGCTAGAGGCAGTTCCCTCTTTTCAAACTTTTGAAATATAGGGTGACTTGTTATTACCAACACTATAACCGTCTCGAAAATTTATGCCCAAACAGGGACCAAATTACGCCCAATGTCTTCGTTTGGGCATCAGTTTTTGAAAGGGTTGGAGTGTTGACAATAATAAAAATCTCGCGCATTGCAAGCGTTTGCAATTCAAATCAGATTTCATCTAAATAGGGTGACTTGCTTCTTCCTGGCTTCTGATGGATGAGTAAACTAATTCACAATTAATTAATTGTATTTATTATTTATTTGTTGTTCTTGCACGTGGACTGTAGGCTTGTGGACAGCACATTTAAGAAATAATAAAATTTTTTACTGTAAATTGTAGTCTGCCAGTTGGATGGTGTTATATCTGGTCAAGTTATAACGGTTATGCACCAAAGAATTCTCACTCATAAGACTATTAAATATTACTCACTCGTTCAAAACACACTTGTGGCACAATAAACTAGTTACAGTGACATAGTATCATGACAGTGCAATAAATACGAAAGCGCTGATCGAGCCCGTGCAATTGATGATGACCGCTCGGACTTCACAAGTGAATTCATTTTGTTTATTTATTGCGCCACTTGATTTGTTCGTAGCGGAATCCAGCAGTGAAATACTGGGAATCACTGTGTAAATTTGTTCGAAATATTCTACCTGTTAGACTATCTTTTGGTAGGGTCAAGCTTTTTAGCTATTTCATCTATGTGGGCCTTCCAGTCGAGGGTATTTGTTATTGCTAACCCGAGAAATTTAGCCTCTGTAGTCTTGTGGAGGATGGTGCCATGGAGTCTGATGAGTGGGCTTTCATTGAGCATTCTCTGAGCCGTGTGAAATTGCATGAAGGTTGTCTTCGCATTATGTATTGTGAATTACGCTGTATTACACCAGGATGCCATGTTCTCCACTGCTCTGGGGGCCAGTCTGGTAGCAAGTCTAACACACAACAACAAAGTGCTTTGCAAACCAACACAGTTGTGCTTGGTATACAGGTGCGGCTGAAGGCCAAGATGCCGATCGTAGAGGCAATCTACATTCGGCAGTGCTGCGACGTTCTCACCGGGCTCATCGACACGGGCAGCGAGGACGAAGAACCGCGGGCGCTCACCGACAAGCACCTCGAGCGCCTCTTCCTCTTTGCCCTCATGTGGAGCGTGGGCGCAGTACTGGAGCTGGAGGACCGCGACAAGATGGAAGAGTTCGTCCTGGGGCACGAGTCCAAGCTGTCCTGGCCGGAACTTGAGGAGAACGAGTCTATCTTTGAGTATCGGGTCAACGACCAAGGCCACTGGCAGCACTGGGGCGAGTGCGTCGAAGAGTACATCTACCCGACCGACTCAGTACCGGACTACTCGAGCATCCTGGTGCCGAATGTCGACAACGTACGCACGGCATTCCTCATCGACAACATTGCCAAGCAGAGCAAGGCGGTGCTTCTTATCGGGGAGCAAGGCACGGCCAAGACGGTGATGATCAAGGGCTACATGTCCAAGTACGATCCTGAGCTGCAGCTGAGCAAGAGTTTCAACTTCTCGTCGGCGAGCACACCCAACATGTTCCAGCGGATCATCGAGAGCTACGTGGACAAGCGAGTGGGCACCACGTACGGACCCCCGGCTGGAAGGAGGATGACCATCTTCATCGACGACATCAACATGCCTATCATCAACGAGTGGGGCGACCAGGTATGAGTTCTCTTGTTGCTTAGAGTCAAACGATGTATCACGGTTTCATGCTATTTAATAACCATTGATTTGTGAAGTGTCCCTAGCAAATATTAGATAGTAATAATTCTTTATTGTTCCATAGGACCTTTTACAGAGTATCTGGGAAAACCTATAATACTATACAACAAAGTATTATAGGTTTCAGTAAGCTAAACACATTTCTTCTCGTCAATTTACACATTTTACAAACTATTTCGTTTTAGCAACTCTTGAACTTTATAAAAACATTTAATGTGATGTATGTTGAAGTGGCAGTAAATAAGATGCTCTTGCTTCTTATGTTCTGAGTCGGTTCTGTGCGTTGTTAAACCCCTCTAATCAATAAATTGATCAGCTGAACAGAGAAGAATTGAGACAACTTGATTCACCTTCTTGAGAATCTTGCTGCCTGCCCGACAGGTGACTAACGAGATAGTGCGGCAGCTGATGGAGATGCACGGCTTCTATTCACTCGACAAACCCGGCGACTTTTCCACCATCCTCGACATCCAGCTGATAGCCGCGATGATCCACCCTGGAGGCGGCCGAAACGACATCCCGCCGCGACTCAAGCGACAGTTCTGCGTGTTCAACTGCACGCTGCCGTCGAACAAGTCCATGGACAAGATCTTCAGTGTCATTGGCTCGGGATATTTCTGCGAGGAGCGATTCAAGCCAGAGATCGTTGAGTTTCTGCCAAACCTCGTGCCGTTGACCAGGCGCATGTGGCAGCAGACCAAGGTCAGGATGTCATGGGTCATTTGACTCGACTTACAATTGCTAATTTGGCTCTCAGGTGAGGCAGAAGTTAGGCTTAGGAGATCTAGCGGTTGAAAAAAACTATGTAAAAACTAGTTTAGATTCAGTGGACATGAGTCAAAGAACCATAATAACGTCGAGAGGTTTCAAAATTGCTATTATTTTCTGAAATCATCTGTGATATTGTTTAAAACTTTTAGAGAAACCCTCAAGTGTAATTTGTCACAAATGATTAGTTCAGTCCGTACTTAAAATCGTGTGGAACGACGCTTTCGACCACAGGTGAAGATGTTGCCTACGCCGGCAAAGTTCCACTACGTGTTTAACTTGCGCGACCTCTCTCGCATCTGGGAGGGCATCCTGTACATCCAGGATCTGGAGCTGCCAGACGTGACCACCTTGCTCAAACTATGGAAGCACGAGGCCATGCGGGTCATCGCTGACCGCTTCACCAACGCCACCGATCGCGACTGGTTCCAAGCAAACTTGGTCAAGTGCGCCGAGAACGACCTCAGTCCCGAGGCGTTCGAGATGTTCGACTACGGAGAGACGTACTTTGTCGACTTCCTGCGCGAGCCGCCAGAGCCGACGGGTGAAGAGGAGGACATCAGCTTGGAGGCGCCCAAGATTTATGAAGAGATTCCCACCTACGATTTTGTCAAGGAGAAGCTGTTCCAGTACATGGCTGGCTTCAACGAGGTCAGTGCACAGTTCATGACATTCGGTACTAACGTAGGGTCACCAATTTTTTTCCAGACTTTTTTTAACAATCAATTATATTTAAAAAGATATTTTGACAGACTTTGTGTGTTGTTGCCATTCTTGCTCAATGCTAAGAGTGTGCTAAGAGGCTGGATATTGTAAATAGGATGCCAAGAGGCTGGATATTGTGAATAGGAGGCCAAGAGGCTGGATATTGTGAATAGGGTGCCAAGAGGCTGGATATTGTGAATAGAGTGCCAAGAGGCTGGATATTGTGAATAGGGTGCCAAGAGGCTGGATATTGTGAATAGGGTGCCAAGAGGCTGGATATTGTGAATAGGATGCCAAGAGGCTGGATATTGTGAATAGGATGCCAAGAGGCTAGATATTGTAAATAGGGTGCCAAGAGGCTGGGCATTGCTGCGGTAGAAAAGGAAAGAGAGAGGACTTCTCCATTACAAATGACTATATTTCAATATTTATCGAATCAAGAAAGCTAGTTGAGCTTCACACCCGGTTTGGTTCCTTGTGAAGGTTGTGCGCGGCGCCAAGATGGACATGGTTTTCTTCCACGACGCGATGGTCCACTTGATGATCATCTCCCGCATCATCCGCACGCCGCGTGGCAACGCCCTCCTCGTGGGCGTGGGCGGTTCGGGCAAGCAGTCGCTCACCAAGCTGGCCTCCTTCATAGCCGAATACAAGATCTTCCAGATAACGCTCTCGCGCACGTACAACGCCGGCAACCTGATGGACGACCTCAAGTTCCTCTATCGAACGGCGGGGGCGGAAGGGCAAGGGGTCAGCTTCCTCTTCACCGACAACGAGATCAAGGACGAGTCGTTCCTTGAGTACATCAACAACGTGCTCAGCTCGGGCGAGGTCTGTGCGCTTGTAACCTTTTAATTAATCCAGCTTGAATTAACGCTGATTTTACAGACTCAAAAAGATCTTTTCCCCTATTTATTTATTGTTATTTTTTTTTTTATTAATAGCTTTGGTATTACAATAATTACCTGAGGCTAATAGAATAACAATTTAGTGTTTATAGAATTTACAATATAATTACAGAGAATTTTACCTAATAATTACCTAATAATTAAAAATTACCAATTGCAAGAGAAAACTATCATACCACATTTTAGCAAGCTCTTGATAGTGACAAAATGTCACAGTTTCAGCCTTAGACTCAGAAGGCCGTCCTTGCCCAGGCATTTTTGAATTGGCAAGAGTGCTTGACAAATGTTTTTGTTCTTTATTTCTTTATTCATATTTCTTTAGCTTTGGTATTACAATAATTACCCGAGGCTTAGGTATAGAATTACAATAGTGTTCATAGAATTTACAATATAATTGGTAATTGCATATAATTTTGTGGTTAGTTTATAAATTTACAGTGGTATTTCACATTTTTTGGAAATGTAGTCTTTATATCATGGGGCAGTGCATTCCCATTTTGCATTCCCATTATACATTCCCATTATACATTCCCACGGGCATTGGATTCGCATTTATGTTTGAATGAACGCTTTGAGTGTCAATATTGTGCTGTGCTACAAGCACTGGCCCGTAGCAAGTGTCCCGATGTCGTCATCGATACACACTTGGAGCACGGGGGGCGGAAGATGTTGGTCTCTCGAAACAAGCTCACACATCCATGTCTTCATCTAGATTTTCTGGAGTTGAAAAATCAAAATCTATTAGTAAGTCTCTTAAACACAGCATACTCCTTGAGTTGAAATTTGGGTTAAAACATTTGAGGAATGTTTTGCAGGTGGCCAACCTGTTTGCACGTGACGAGCTGGACGAGATCACATCGGACCTGATCGCCGTAATGCGCAAGATCCGGCCCAAGTCGCCGCCCACCCAGGACAACCTCTACGACTTCTTCATCACACGAGCTCGAGCCAATCTCCACGTCGTGCTGTGCTTCTCCCCGGTCGGAGAGAAGTTTCGCTCGCGAGCTCTCAAGTTCCCTGGGCTCATATCGGGCTGCACCATGGACTGGTTCTCCCGGTGGCCCAAGGATGCACTCATCGCTGTCTCACACCACTTCCTAGATAACTTCAAGGTGTGTTTCTAGCTAGACTTGTCTTAAAGACTTAGAGACCAGAGAACCAAAGAATTGTAAGAAAGTAGTTTCATTTTTCTATAATTATTGTCAGTCTGAGCACTGAGTTTCAATGAATTTCTTGTTATCGAAGCTAATCAGTACATCATACGTAGTGGTTAGGTGCTAAACAGATGGAAAATGCAGGTGAGAATTACCAGTAGTTGCCTTAAAAATAGCACTCCTTTCTGTTCCTCTCAAACATTATCACCAACTGTGTGATAAAAATTTATTGAGATGGCATTATCCCTACAAGATGGTATTATCCCTATAAGATGGTATTATCCCTACAAGATAGTATTATCCCTACAAGATAGTATTATCCCTACAAGATGGTATTATCCCTACAAGATGGTATTATCCCTACAAGATAGTATTATCCCTACAAGATGGTATTATCCCTACAAGATGGTATTATCCCTACAAGATGGTATTATCCCTACAAGATGGTATTATCCCTACAAGATGGTATTATCCCTACAAGATGGTATTATCCCTACAAGATGGTATTATCCCTATAAGATGGTATTATCCCTACAAGATGGTATTATCCCTACAAGATGGTATTATCCCTATAAGACGGTATTGCTAGCTTCAGTCATCCATAAAGTTGGGAATCCGTTCAAATACAAACATTGAGCTATTTAAAAAAATTAATATCTCATGAATGTTTCTGAACTGTCCCAACGTAGCATTTTCTAATTATTTTGAACTAGGCAAACGCTACACAAATATCGTCGTGTAGAAGGATGAGCTTATGAGGTGCTATAAACATGCTGTTTTTATTTTTGAGTAAAATAAGCAAAATTATATGCCTATTTTTGGAAATTGTGGTACAGACATTTTCGCATTTCTTTCTAAGTCGAATTGAGTAAATGTTTTGCTTGCCACATTAAACATTTTTTGATGACCATTGCTTTAAGTTTAAAGGATTCTTGTTTGTTTGTTGAAATGCCCTACCCACCCCAGCTAAGTGTGCGTTGTCTGGCCAGGTGATCTGCACGCCAGAGGCGAAGAACGAGCTGATCGAGATTATGGGAGAAGTCCAAGACGGCGTTGCAGACGTCTGTGTACAGTACTACAACAAGTTCCGACGGCAAGCGCACGTCACCCCCAAGTCCTTCCTCTCCTTCCTTGACGGGTACCCATCCCTTAGTACTGTAAACCTATCCTATCTAGGGCTTCTCCTTGGCTGCTTATTAACAACAGTTGCTGTGTAAAAATAGCTGGAGGGATGAATTCGAGGCCATTGATAGAGGTTGGTTTTTGTTCTAGGTACTATTTATTTATTTATTTATTTGTTTATTAACAGATTTGGTACTACAATAATTACCGGACGCTAATAGAATTACAATTGTGTTTATAGAATTTACAATATAATTACAGAGATTTTTGTGGTTAGTTTATAAATTTACAGCGGTATTTCAAATTTTGTGGAAATGTAGTCATTATATCATGGGGCAGCGCATTCCACAGTCTAATTGATCGGGCCAAGAAGGCTTGATGGTCCATGTCGCTATTGTACCTAGGGAGGTACAAGAAGGCTTGATGGCCCATGTCACTATTGTACCTAGGGAGGTACAAGAAGGCTTGATGGCCCATGTTGCTATTGTACCTAGGGAGGTACAAGAAGGCTTGATGGCCCATGTCGCTATTGTACCTAGGGAGGTACAAGAAGGCTTGATGGCCCATGTCGCTATTGTACCTAGGGAGGTACAAGAAGGCTTGATGGCCCATGTTGCTATTGTACCTAGGGAGGTACAAGAAGGCTTGATGGCCCATGTCGCTATTGTACTTAGGGAGGTACAAGAAGGCTTGATGGCCCATGTCACTATTGTACCTAGGGAGGTACAAGAAGGCTTGATGGCCCATGTTGCTATTGTACCTAGGGAGGTACAAGAAGGCTTGATGGCCCATGTTGCTATTGTACCTAGGGAGGTACAAGAAGGCTTGATGGCCCATGTTGCTATTGTACCTAGGGAGGTACAAGAAGGCTTGATGGCCCATGTTGCTATTGTACCTAGGGAGGTACAAGAAGGCTTGATGGCCCATGTCACTATTGTACCTAGGGAGGTACAAGAAGGCTTGATGGCCCATGTCGCTATTGTACCTAGGGAGGTACAAGAAGGCTTGATGGCCCATGTCGCTATTGTACCTAGGGAGGTACAAGAAGGCTTGATGGCCCATGCCGCTATTGTACCTAGGGAGGTACAAGAAGGCTTGATGGCCCATGTCGCTATTGTACCTAGGGAGGTACAAGAAGGCTTGATGGCCCATGTCGCTATTGTACCTAGGGAGGTACAAGAAGGCTTGATGGCCCATGTCGCTATTGTACCTAGGGAGGTACAAGAAGGCTTGATGGCCCATGTCGCTATTATACCTAGGGAGGTACAAGAAGGCTTGATGGCCCATGTCACTATTGTACCTAGGGAGGTACAAGAAGGCTTGATGGCCCATGTTGCTATTGTACCTAGGGAGGTAAATTTTCAGAGGGTGGTCATTTTGACCAATTAATGCGGACTTTGAGATAATTTGGGCTAAATCGTTCCTAAGCTGTGGAGTGTACTATTTATATACAATAGGCATAGCTATTTTTTTTCAAATTAAATTAGTATCACAATACAACGACCTGTATACATATGGATGGCTTTCCTACCCAAAGCGTAAGCCACACTATTACAAATATTTCAGTTTATGTCTCATTTTATGTCTATTACATCACCATCCCACAAGCCAGTGCTTTGAGCGTCAGCTATGAGATGGTTTTTCCGGCGCAGGTACAAGCACATCTACCACGATCGCCGCACGGAGATTGACAAGATGGCCAAGCGCATGAACGTGGGGCTTGAGAAGCTGGTGGAGGCGGCCATCAGCGTGGACCAGCTGCGCAAGGAGCTCGAGGTCATGGAGAAGGCCATCACGGTGGCGTCAGCCAAAGCAGACGAGGTCAGAACCAAACGTTGCACTCCAACCGTATCGTGCTAGAATCTATTAAAACACTTCTGATTATTTTATTCCTGAGACAACTTTGAAGAAAGTACCTAATGTTTGAGCTCACTCATGACTGTGTTACTATCGTTCAAATCAATCTACAGAATCGTTGCTAAATTCAACCAAACAGCGAATGCTTAAGTAGATTTTCATGAGCAAATTAACATCTCATTTTCAAATCGATCAAACCATGCCAAAGAAATAACTGTTTTGTCAAAGAGTTTGACCTTATCTTAAAAAAAGACAGTCTCTCGATGGTTGAAGGCAACACCCATCTCTGGAATATTTTTAGAATGGAATACCGTGAGATAGTAAAGAGAATCTGGTTATTACATACTAACCTTGCAATCCCTACCTCCAGGTGCTGGCAGTGGTGACAGAGTCAGCTCAAGCCGCCGAGAAGGTCAAGGCTGAGGTGGAGGTGGTAAAGGATCGAGCCTTGCAGCTGGTGACAGTGATTGCGGCCGACAAAACAGTGGCAGACGCCAAGCTGGAGGCCGCCATGCCCGCACTGAAAGCCGCCGAGGATGCTCTGCTCACCATCAAGGCGGCAGACATAGCCACCGTGCGGAAACTTGGCAAGCCGCCCTACCTCATCACTCTCATCATGGATGCCGTGCTCGTGCTTTTCCAGCGCAAGGTCGACCCTGTTAAGCCCGATTTCGACCGGCAGTTCCTCACAGCGACCTGGTCAGAGTCACTTCGCGTGATGGGAGAGTCAAAGTTCCTCTACAATTTGCAGTGCTATCCCAAGGTCAGCGCTCTTATGGAGTAAGGGTGTCCAAGTTTTCATAGGTACACTAGTAAACAGTCTGCCCACACCACAGTTTTATTTGCAATCTGTAGTGCTGTCCGATGCTGGCCAACGGTTACTCAACGTTCTTTAGTGCCAGCTCCCAAGCCAGGCTAGAATTAAAATGTTTTCAACTGCCCTGAAGGAGGCCACGTTTGAAACTTGCTCGATGACGTCATGCAGCACCGGGCTTGCACTAGCTCCAAGCGAGAGTGCTCCCACCCAAACACGTGATCACTAGTTGTCGGTAGATTTATTTGTTCTCATATTGAATTGCACCTTTGAAATTCTCGGAGCAAGATAAGTTCACCGGGAGTGACCCGAGAGCGAGCAACTCTACCAGTTGAGCACGTGAAAGTTGCACTGGGGCAGAGTCATATGCCCAGCCGAACACATGGAAGTTGCACGTGTTTGCTGTTTGTTTTCTAGAAAAAATAAATGTTGCAAAGACATGATGTTGCTCTCTAGGACCGCATCAACGGTGAGATCGTGGAGCTACTGCAGCCCTACATGGAGTACCCTTCATACACGTTTGAGGCAGCCAAGACGGCGTGCGGCAATGTGGCTGGGTTGATATCGTGGACTATGGCGATGGTCTCGTTCTACGGGGTGAACAGGGAGGTGCTGCCGCTCAAGGCCAACTTGGCGGTGCAACAGGTGAAGCTGAACGGAGCTCAGAAGGAGCTGGGAGATGCAGAAGAGACGTTACAGGAGAAGGAAGCCGAGCTCAAGGAGGTGCAGGACACGTTCGACAAGGCCATGGGAGAGAAACAGGTGCGTAAATCTCCTTAATCTTCCTTAAAGTATTTAAAAAAGTCGATAGGTCTATTTACCAACACTGTAGAAACTGCCACTGTTCCTTAAGATCAATGTAGGCCTGCATTTACCAAGCATTGCAATACAGAGAGGAAAGAATTGTTTCTACAAATACAGAGAGCAACACACCCATTGTGATTTTTAGACAACTTTATCTAGCTTGAACACTAGTTTTTTGAACTAATCTTTTGAATTGCTAAGTAAAGCATCAATTTTTAAGATTTTTCGCAACTTAAACCCATAACTTCATCAAAGGTGAAAGCAACATTTCTCTGATAACAAAAGAACCGCACAAATATAAACCTTATCCTAGATGCAAAAAAACCAAGGTAAATATTTCAAAGAACTAACATACATAACATGCTCGATTTTTTATTTTTCATTTATTGGTTTATTAATAGCTTTGGTATTACAATAATCTGAAGCTAATAAAATTACAGTAGTGTTTGTAGAATTTACAAAATAATTACATAGAATTTTGTAGTTAGTTTATAAATTTATAAAATGCTTCTGATTGTTTCCCTGCCTGACCACCAGGTGGTGCTGGACGAGGCCTTCAAGTGCAATTCGAAGATGAACGCCGCGTCAGCGTTGATCAACGGCCTGGGGGGCGAACGAATCCGCTGGACCGAGCAGTCAGCGCAGTTCCGTGCCGAGATCGACCGGCTGATTGGTGACATCTTGCTACTCACTGGCTTCCTCTCGTACTCCGGCCCATTCAACCAGGAGTATCGCAGTCTGCTGCAGAAGTCCTGGCTGTTTGAACTGCACAAGCGACGTATTCCAGTGTCCACCAATCTCAGCGTGACAGAGAACCTTACAGACACTGCCACAGTACGTTGAACCCAGCGAAGTCTGGGGCTTCTTTATTGTAAGGCGTTGTATTGCAAGCGTGTCACGTCATAAGCGCTCCCTACTCAGCGTGACAGAGAACCTCACAGACACTGCCACAGTACGTTGAACCCAGCGAAGTCTGGGGCTTCTTTAATGTAAGGCGTTGTATTGCAAGCGTGTCACGTCATAAGCGCTCCCTACTCAGCGTGACAGAGAACCTCACAGACACTGCCACAGTACGTTGAACCCAGCGAAGTCTGGGGCTTCTTTAATGTAAGGCGTTGTATTGCAAGTGTGTAACGTCATAAGCACTCCCTACTCAGCGATTTTGGGCGCATAGTAATATTTATTGGTTGTATGCAATTTATTGTTAACTTGGATACAGTATAGACATCAGTTGCTATTACAAAGATGATGCAGGTTTGATTTTTGTTTGTATGCAGTTGGATATATATATATTTTTTTATTTTAATTATTTTTTTTTCCACAACTTTGACATGAATTTCTTTCATTATAAATGCTATTGGTTGTTGCTAGGTTATTTGTATTTGTATTTTATTGAAGTTCATTGGGAACTAAGCCAAAATGACCATAGATCTAGGACCAACATAGGCCAGGTCACCCACTAGAACTAACCACAGGTATACTTGTAGAAATACCTACCTAAGCTAGAAATCAATAAAAAATTACAAAAAATTACAAAAAAAAAACTGCCTAATTGGCAGCTGAATCCAAAGACGGAACTTCCTTGTTTTAACTTTGGTCAATACTAAAAGTCTATTCTTCTCCAAATGTCTGTCAAACTTGATGAATTGTTACGGAAAGGAGACCCGTAACCCTCCGCTGCCTTTGCAATCCAGATCGGTGAGTGGAACTTGCAAGGTCTACCCAACGATGACCTCAGCATCCAGAACGGCATCATTGTGACGAAGGCGGCTCGATTCCCACTGCTCATCGACCCGCAATCACAGGGCAAGTCCTGGATCAAGAACAAGGAGAAGGCCAACGACCTCCAGGCAAGCAATGCTAGGAGGCAAAACTTTTAGCTCTTCACCTCGCATGAGTAATTTGCTAAATTACAATTAAATGGTTTCATTTTTTGCAATCCAAGTTACAAATTTCGAGCCAAATTTCTCCAAAAAAAGGTTGTCCACGTGCTAGGGGTAGTTTAGTCGCTGGGAAGGACAAAAACCAGGGACTGCGATAACTGAGTTTCTGTCGCAAAAGAAATGAATATAAAATGCAACTTGATTTTCTCTTCACTGGCATAAGAAATGGTAAAATGATATCTCTTATCTAATTATGGAATATGTCAAATGATTACCAATTGAAGCTCGTGTTTGTATTTGTTATTACATTCTGTACGTCCCAAACATGAAATGATCATACAGTCCCTGTGGCGCAGTGGATAGCGCGTTGGACTTCTAATCCAAAGGCCGTGGGTTCGATCCCCACCAGGGATGTTAAATTTTATTTTTAAAAGGGTATCAAAAAAAAGGGTAAAAATGTCTGTAAACATGTAAAAAATAATTGTGTTTAGCTGTATCTTTCTTGGACGTATTCATTTTTGATTTTCAAAGCAATTTACGTCTCAAAATTGAGTGGTTCATGGCCCTTGGCTTAAGAAAAATGCCTCGCATAGCTTATCCTGGCGTTGTCCATGATTCCAGGTGACCTCGCTCAACCACAAGTACTTTAGAAACCACATCGAAGACTGCCTCTCGCTGGGTCGGCCCGTGCTCATAGAGGATGTGGGGGAGGAGCTAGACCCAATGCTCGACCACGTGCTCGAGAAAAACTTCATCAAGCTCGGATCAACGTTCAAGGTTGGTGACTGCTTCCAAGCTGTCATTCTTTCTGCCAAGCAGCGTCAGTAATTCCTGATTAGGTGCCATAGTTTGTACCGACTTACAATATCGACTTGAAATCTATTTCTTTGGTTTATTTATTTTTTATTTTTTATCTGACAATCACACATTTTACAAAATATCTATTGTTTGTGTAGAACTAGTTATAGAATTTATGCACTAGGATTTAAAACACATTGATGTAGAGGTGGCCATCTTAATGCATCAATTTTTTTTACATTATTTATTTATTTAATTTATTTATATATAATTTAGGATTTATATATTAACATTGTGATGCATTGTAATACAAGTTTCTCCGGTAGTTGCATCTAGGGTTTTGGTTACATTTAAGATTTTCTACATTTAAAATTTATGAAATAGACACCCTGTGTGAGGAAATAGTCCCATTGTACAATGGCTGTGTGTAAAAATCAAGTTTAATAAACCATCATTTAGGAATTGTACCAATTGACTTTAAATCAGTCAAAATTCTTAGTCAATTGTTTGTTTTTTCCTGGTCAAATTAAAGGACTAGAAATCAAGCCTATTAAGGCACGCCAACATTTCCTTCCACACAGGTGCGAGTCGGAGACAAAGAGGTAGACGTGAACCTGGACTTCCGCCTGTACATCACGACCAAGCTGCCAAACCCTGCATACACGCCTGAAATCTCTGCTCGAACGTCCATCATCGACTTCACGGTCACGATCAAGGGCCTAGAGGACCAACTACTCGGCCGCGTGATCCTCGCCGAGAAGCGGGAGCTGGAGTCTGAGCGTACCCGGCTGATAGAAGACGTCACCGCCAATAAACGGAAGATGAAGGAACTCGAGGGCAACCTGCTCTACAAGCTGACCACTGTGCAGGGCTCCCTCGTCGATGACGAGTCCGTCATCATCGTGCTCAACGTCACCAAGTCCACGGCCGCGGAGGTCAGCGAGAAGCTGGCCATCGCCTCCGAGACGGAAATCAAGATCAACGCTGCTCGCGAGGAGTTCCGGCCGGTCGCCACTCGCGGCAGCGTCCTCTACTTCCTCATCGTCGAGATGACCATGGTCAACTCCATGTACCAAACATCGCTAGTGCAGTTCTTAGAGCGGTTTGATCTGTCCATGGAGCGGTCTGAAAAGTCTCCCATCACGTCGCGACGAATCAACTCCATCATCGAGTACATGACGTTTGAGCTTTTCAAATACAAGTGCCGTGGGCTTTACGAGTCGCACAAGTATCTGTTCACGCTTCTGCTGACGCTGAAGATCGACATGCAGCGCGACCAGGTTACATACGAGGAGTTCCAGAACTTCATCAAGGGGGGCGCTGCGCTTGACTTGAATGCGGTGCCGCCGAAGCCCAGTCGGTGGATCACAGACATGACATGGCTCAATCTGGTGGCGTTGTCGTCACTGCGGCAATACCAACATATACTCAATCAGGTAACGCTTGGATGACAGTTACTCTTATACTTCAAGTCTGTCGGTGTTAAAAATGTGTTGATATATTCATTTTATTTTCATTGAAAGAAACCTGACTCGTTCTATAGAAATAAAGGAAAATAAAAAAAGCTTAAGCTCAGAACTCGACGAACAGATGGTTCTCCAATCTGTCCGATATCAAACAATGAAATGAAATATAATTTATTATTAGCTTAGACAAAAGAATATATAGATGAAATCTTATTTAAATTGCAAACGCTTGCAATGCGCGGGGTATTTTATTATTATGAACACTATAAACGTCTCAAAAATTGATGCCCAAACGGGTACACGAACCCCGATCTCTACCTATCCAAGTCCCCGTTTGGGCATCAATTTTTGAGACGGTTTTAGTGTTCTGTATTATTAGAATACTTGTTAAATTACAGTTTAATTACCTTAACTGTAGAAACTATGTTAAAAATTGCTTCTTAATCTTCTGAGATAAAGCACCAATCGTTATGTCCTTGCGATGGTGTTTGGTTGGTAGGTGACGACCAACGAGAAGACGTGGCGTGCGTGGTTTGACAAGGACGCTCCCGAAGAGGAAGTGCTGCCCGACGGATACCAGGCGTTGGACAGTTTCCGCCGCCTACTGATGATCCGATCGTGGTGCCCCGACCGAACCTTGGCGCAGTCTCGCAAGTACGTCAGCCACGCGATGGGAAGTCGCTACTCTGAGCCTGTCATCACCAACATGGAGGGAATGCTCGGGGAGTCTCGGTGGAGCACGCCCCTCATCTGCTTCCTCAGCATGGGCAGCGACCCCACCACTCTCATCGAGTCGTTAGCCAAGCGTCTTGGCTTCGTCTGCAAGGCCATCTCTATGGGGCAGGGACAGGAGGTGGGTGCAAGGCAATTAAATGTCATCTGGGTTATATTTGGGTTAAATTTTGTCCATTCTGAGGGACTTAAAATTGGCACGGTGCATGAGCTAAAAGGTAAGTGGCTATTTTTCCTTTGGTTTTCATTGTATTATGATTATTTACTTTTCAAAATGATGACTCTTCAAAAAATGTGAAATACCACTGTAAATTTATAAGCTAACCACAAAATTCTATGTAATTATATTGTAAATTCTACAAAAACTACTGTAATTATATTAGCCTCAGGTAATTATTGTAATACCAAAGCTATTAATAAACAAATAAATAATAATAACAATAACTTTAATGTTTTTAGAAATAAACTTCAGCAGTTTAGTTTTTGTAATTTTTGTAGGTCTTTGCTTATTCTTAGGCAAAATTTCTCTGAGGGCTCTGAAGCATTGCGTCAGAAGCCGCTTGATCACAAAGGGTGGATAGAGTTTAGATTGGACGTGTCTCTATTCCCAGGTGCACGCACGCAAGTTGATGACAATGAGCACCCAGCAGGGCAGCTGGGTGCTGTTGCAAAACTGTCATCTGGGCATCGCTTACATGAACGAACTGTTTGTCTACATGACCGAGCTGGAAAGCACGCATCCCGACTTCCGCCTGTGGATCACCACAGAGCCACACGACGCGTTCCCAATCTCGCTGCTGCAAATATCCATCAAGTACACCAACGAACCACCACAAGGCAAGTATTTCTGTGTGGGCTAGAACAAACGGAGTGTCACATTCTGGCGGTTTGACTCGTGGAGTTTAACGAAGTTTTGACTACGAGTTTTCTGGCACTGTTCTAATGATGGTAAACCTTACCTAGCCTAGAAGAGAGGAGGATAAACCTGGTGCCAGCAACTGACCCTACTCCTCTCTGCAATAAGTTTGAAAGTATATGCACTAGAATTCCTTGACAGAGTAGAACTTGCGCTCAACCAGTAGCTTTTCGAGTTCCACTGCAAATATTAATAATAATAATAATATTAATTTAATCTCATACTTAGGCATGGTACATGTTCTATGATTGCCGGTTGTATGGTGTCCAGTTGGAGTTAGCTACGTTATTTACAGGACTAGTTGTTTGGATTGTTTCGTCTTTGATTTTCTTTTAACCGGCGTCTAAATTCCTTTGCGTTCTTGGGGAAGAGGGACATGACCATGTCAGTTTGCAATTCAATTGCAATGCAGTTTGCAAATTTCAGTTTGCATTGCATTATTCCTGCATTCTCCAATTGGTGAAACCATCGCTGCATGAGTGCAAGGTACGCTAGCCTGTCCGACTCTTTGCAGGAATCCGAGCCGGCCTACTCCGCACTTACGGCACTATCAATCAAGACCTGCTCGACTACTCCCAGAGCATCTACTACCTGCCGCTGGTCTACGCCGTCTCGTTCCTGCACACGATCGTACAGGAACGGCGCAAGTTTGGCCCTCTAGGCTGGAACATCCCCTACGAGTTCAACAGTGCAGACTGGCTGGCATCGGTCATGTTCATGCAAAACCATCTCGACGATCTGGACCCAGTTCGTGGCATTAGCTGGCCGACCGTCAGGTTAAAATTTTACTTCCTCCTGTAAATATAAAGGGTTGGTGTGATGTGCTTCAACTTGCCCAGTTTTTACCATTTTCAGACTGGCAGGTACTATAGATACTGGGAGGGGCAAGTACTGACTTATCTTTGGATATCAGAAGCTGTTTGAAGTTTACTTTACCTAGCTCTCCTTCCATCAATCGCTTGCTGGGTTGAGCTCTTTTGAGCAAACATTAGAGAAACCAACAAAATCCTGCAATGTTGAAACAGCTCATTTATGTAACCATTAGAAAGATCTTGGTGAATGTGGTCCTTTTAGTACAGAACTAAACTTTCCCCCTGAAGGAAAACACAGAAAATCATGCAAGAACCTGTTTGTGATGGAATGATGGTATAAAGTTTCATCCAACTGAATCCAAGTCCATACACATTATGAAAAAAAAGTTGTTGGAAGCCAAAGAGGAATGTGAGATTCCTAAGATAAGACAAACTGTACTCCTTCTTTGAGAAACAAGAGTGACGTCAAGGTTCCCTACCGTTCTGTACAGATACATGCTTGGTGAGGTGCAATACGGGGGCCGTGTGACCGATGACTATGACAAGCGGCTGCTCAACACCTTTGCTCGCGTCTGGTTTTCCGAGGCCATGTTCTCCGAGACGTACGAGTTTTTCAAGGGCTACGGAATCATGCGCTTCAAGGCTCAGGGCAACTACATCGCAGCCATCGAGGAGCTGGCACCCATTGACCCTCCCCAAGTTTATGGCCTGCACCCCAACGCAGACATAACGTAAGTGACGCAATTCTTGCCTCTGACAATTCTTAGACAGTTTCTTTTCAACAGCAAAATGATTTTGTGCCAAGAAACATAATTAAATAAAGAAAAAGTTTAATAGTTTCAATGATTTTTGGGTTGATCCTCACCTTCTCACAGGAAATGATACCTAACCCTACAAAATACCTTGGCAGTACAAACAGTGAACTAATGTGCCAATATTGCCAGTAAGTCTGAGTCGTTGTGACCAACAGGTTCCAGAGCAACACCACGGCAACAACGCTGGAGCAGATCTTGAACATCCAGCCGAAGGAGGCAGGCAGCGGAGGAGGTGAATCTCGAGAGTCGCTGGTTGCTCGACTCTCCCAGGACATGTTACGCAAACTGCCCAAGGACTACGACCCGTTTGAGGTCAAGGAGAGGTACGCCATTCGACACAACAACTCATATATGAGTAGAACTGCCTGCTAGAGCTTTTCAATTTGGCAACCCTCATGCATAGAATGTATGATTGAAGAAATAAGGACAGTGTTTTTCGGTCAAAAGAGTGTTAAAATAACAAACAAAATATGAAAATCTAATCTGCCAATTTTGGTTAACCTCTCTGACTATGCCTATGTCCACGCAGACTCAAGATTATGGGCATCTTATCGTCGATGAACATCTTCTTGCGGCAGGAAATTGACCGGATGCAGCGTGTGATCAAGCTTGTGCGGGTCACACTGAAAGACCTGTTGCTGGCAATTGAGGGGACGATCATCATGAACGAGGTGGGTTGGTCAAACTTCAAGCGTGCCATCTCTTTCTGGATAGCCTGCTATGAAAATGTGGATCAAAATGTTAACAATTATAGCTATCCCCTAAACTGACCATGTCAATTTTAGGACAATTTTTTGTTGGATTACAATACGGGCTAGAAGGTCCATGGGTTGTCAGGCTAGAGCACCAATTCTTGAGCGGGCTGAAGTGGTCAAGGTCCTAAATCTGCCAGCAACCAATGTTTTAGTTACTTCGCGATGCTCTGGACAACATCTACGATGCTCGTATCCCCAAAGTCTGGAAGCGCGGCTCGTGGGTTTCATCTACCCTCGGCTTCTGGTTCACTGAGCTGCTAGAGCGCAATGCCCAGTTCTCTAGCTGGATATACACCGGCCGGCCACCTACCTTCTGGATGACCGGCTTCTTCAATCCACAAGGTAATCAAGATATCAGCTCTCGAGGGAAACATTGAAACAACCTCTGGGGTCACATCGTGATATTTCCTAATGAATTAAAAAATAATAATTCTGGAGTATTTTTTTGTCTCCTGAAAAACTATGCAGGGACGTATGCCTACTTTTGATTGGTAGGTTGGGCTAACATAAACCCATAAAGTTGTATCTCTAATTCTACATAAGATAATCTGAGAAGGAGCATTTATCATGTTTGCAAAGTGAATTTAATTCGTGGCTTTCCAGCCAATCACTGCCAGTAGCTGCTAGAGAATGTTACAGATTAGCAAATGTACTTGCCTAACCAATCCTCTCCACTATGGTGTCCCCATGTTATTGAATCATTTTCTGGAAAGAAAAAGCTTGTTTGACGTACAGTGACGAAGCACCGTAGAGAAACTTGCCATGAGCGGGGACTCACATAAGCTGCCTGCTGTGTTTCCAGGTTTCCTGACGGCCATGAGACAGGAGGTGGCACGCGCCCACAAGGGTTGGCCGCTAGACATGGTTACCCTGCACAATGAAGTCACTAAACTTAACAAGGAGGAGATTCGACGCTCGCCAGAGGCAAGTCAATTTATTCCTCCATCAAAGACTTTTGGATTGCCAATCAAACTTGACCACTATTTGCTAAAGTTTCGTCCAGCACCTCACATCTGACTGGTACAATTCAAAAGAGTTCTAGCCCAGAAATAGCCAATGCTGCATCGTTCATCCTGGCCTTCGAATATAGAACAGTTGGGAAAATAGAAATGAATTGAAATTATAAATAAGTTATTACTTAGAGTTTAGTAAATAGAATCTTGTAGAATCTTGTAGGTCAACTTATGATAATCATGGCAAACTGGATAACAATTACAATATCACTTTCCAATTAGTGAAGTCACCGACCACATTTTGCTAACACAGCCAATGTCTAGTTGCATCTCACCGAGAGCTGTCCCTATACAGGAGGGCGTGTTTGTGTACGGGCTGTACATTGACGGGGCTAGCTGGGACAGACGAAACAGCCGGCTGATAGAGTCGCAGATGAAGGTACTATTCACCAACCTGCCAGTCGTCCACATATTTGCCATCTACAGCACGGCACCCAAAGACCCCAAACTATATCAGGTATGCTCACATTTTGCCTCGATTTTTAATGCTTGATTTGATTCATTTTGTATTTTTTGTACTTCATTGCTCAATTTTAGTTCAACTTCAAATGATATACAAGTGACATCCCTTGTTACAACTACAGGTTGTGTTTTATCTCTACCTAACCACAATGCTACGACAATCCTTGTAAGCCTGTTGGAGTAACCACACACAGCCAAGAATAGCAAGGAAATTAATTAAAAACTGCACCTATTTCAAGAAACATGCAAACCACATATTGTCAAAACTAATTTAAAATAAGACTGTCCCTAGTGGATTTTGCAATCAACAAATCGACATAGCATAGGTTATTACAGTCTCGTTAAGACTTTAACTGAAGTCGTATGATAATCACACTTTGCCATTGAGCTTTCATACCGTTGTTGGTGTTCTCGTCATTACTTCTCAACAATCTCCGGGGAATAAGCTAGAAATAGAAGCTATCGATCCATTGTCAGAAACAGCAAATCAGTTTAGGATAAATGCTATTAAGGAAAATTTGAAAGCCATGTATATAAGTACATTTTAAATATTTTGTAACTAATCCAGGAGCAATAAATAATTAAATACAATACATTGTTTGCTGGCTTCAGTGCCCCGTGTACAAGAAGCCAAACCGCACAGATCTGACGTACATAACTCCGCTGTGGCTGCCGAGTCTGAAATCGCCTGAGCATTGGATCCTCCGTGGAGTGGCTCTCCTCTGCGACATCAAGTAGACACCGCCATCCTTGCGAGACCTGGTACTTGTCTTAACCAACAAATACAAAGCTGCCGTGCACTATTTCATTGTCTTGGTGATTCTCTGAGCGTAACTGAGCCAATTCTTGTTTGTGCATGCATTCATTTCCTTGGTTTTACATCAGCTTGCAACGGTGCTGTGGACTCGCATTTGGAAATGGAGACCAACAGCTGTTGCAGACGTAAAACCCAAGAGTAAGTAATTGTCTAATTTCTTTGCTTTACAGACCACTTTGAATCCTGAACGCAGGTTTTAGAGCTTCTTAAAAGTGTGACATTTGTTGACATTATCTTCAACATATCATCTATCCAAATATCTCTAAACAAACTTTTTCTCAAGTGACTGTATCACAAACGATAATGAACATCACGTCTCTAAAACAAATAATGAGAATTCCACAAATATCAACTTTTTAAGTTCAAAGATATTAGGTAACCACGAGTGACATACAAATGTTACATTAGTCTCTGTTAAAAATGAAATTGTGCTGAGCATTTGAAAGCAAATAATACTTGGAATAGTTCAAGTGCATCCAGCCACTGCCTTGCACAGAGCAGCTCCAAGAGTTGATTCGTAAAATATCTATAAAATATTTACTAAGTATGAAATATTTAAATGAATATAGAAATTCGAAAACAACATTTTATTTCACTTTGTATAATTTTTTTTAACATGTTTCTCAGTCTATCAAGGCAAACAGAAAAAGTCTGAAAGCTAGGTTAGCTTTTTAAATGTGTACCAATTTAATGCCCTGGCAGTTAATTTAATAAAAAACAGTCATACCATAGTCACCCCACTGCTATTATCAAATATGTGTATTTAATTGAGCATAATTTTCAAAGGTAGCCTGAACAAATTTCAGATTAGCTGAAATGTTTTCTTCAGCCTAGGGAAATGCAACTGTTGCATCCATTATTTTAATATCGTTCTCATTACTATAATAAAGTTGTACAATGCCGCCTTGTTTCAGCTAATATCATCCATGCTGGCTGGCAGGAGACAGGACATCTTATCATTACCATAGTTTTAGCAATTCATATGTAAATGGAGTTATAATAACTTATTGGTAAAATGGAAGAAATTAGTAAAGGCAAACAAGAATTGACACAATGTGACAGAGGAAACATTACAACAAAGTTGCTACACTAAATCAAGAAACCACATCGACAGTTAGACCCAAATAAATAGTCAAGAAAGAACACTTTAAGTAGGCAATATCGAACAGTGATTTTAAATATGAATCAAACCCAAAATCAACAATTAAGATTGGAATCTATTTTATCCTATTATATGAACGCATGAAGGTTTACCAAAGATACAACTTTGCCACTTTGAAACATTTTTATCCAAAACATCCTAAAAATAAATAATTCATATTGCTCAAACCGGCCTTAAGATTAATATGCTGAACTTTCGGTTTGATGCTGTATTTTTAGTAAAATTAGCAGCGTATGATCAGAGAAATCAATAACCTAATTCTTAATAACCTTCGGGTCTCGAGAAATTGCAAAGTTTCACTCGAAGCCCACAAGTATAGATTTTTGCTCACATCGTACAAGTCGATAGAATTAAATTAACTAGTTTCAATAGCACTACAAATAATCGGACAGATAATCGGCTAAACGATACATTCCCAATCTCAGAGGAATTAATTAATAGTAGCAAAAAGTTAGACCCTTATATTTATGAAATATAACGAAAAGCAAATAAATAACGGGGAGCAGGATGCAATCTCTGCAAAAACTAGTAGGAAATTATCGATAGTATAAAAATCACAGCTCAGAATATTAAATCAATAAATATTTGAACTGTATAACAATCTGTTTTTTTTTTTGGGGGGGGGAAAAACCACCATCGTCATTGAAACAAACGTGATACCAAAATAAATTGGAGTATTCTCACTGTGACGCTGCTTCCGAACCGAGCTACATAGTTTGTAGTGTACAGAATATCACAGAAATTTTCTTATTAACAAAAAATGTCTCCATGTTTTACGTTCTGTGAAAATCTATGATCTGTAACAAATATTTACAAAACGGCAAAATAGCTGCCCGTTGCACAAGCCACATTAACACAGGAATCCCAAGTGACCTTGTAAAGGTTTTGTACCAGAAACGTGGGGGTTCAGTAGTTAGCAGCTTCTGAAGCTTCAAGCGACGGCTCTTGCTTGAAGAGGCGGTAATCTGGCCCCATGACAACCACGCCGCCCCCCACCATTTGGGGACTTGCGCACTGCTGGGCAGAGGGGGAAAGAGGGGAGCAAGGGGAACCTCCTGAACTTCCTCCCTGGTAGCTGCCAGCTGGGGTAGCAACCGACGTTTGCACAATATTAGACTCCGCAGTAGCACCTGGATAAAAATACAAATATCTAACGTTAAGCAAGGCCAAGACACATAAAGATAATCTCTCATAGCGAAAAGACTACATGGGGCACAATGTAAATTTGAGAGAACTTGTGCCTCTAGTATTTTTTGCAAAAACTGGCTGACGAACAAAGTAGTTAAAGCAGAGGTTCCTTTAGCACTCAAAATCTGCAATCTGGTCTGCTCTGTGTTTGTAATTAATGAGCATAATGTATTAAGTTTGCTGCAGCAAAAGCTGGCCAGAAATGTATAAAAAGATTGACACACTTGCTGAAAGCCAAAATGAATTATAGTTAGTTAAGCGAGGTTAGCAGAGTGTTTTGGTTTGTCGTGCAAGTTTTGCATACCTCCGAGCAGCATCTCCTGCAGCAGGCTGTCGATATGTGCCACTCCAAACAGCTTAGCAAACTGAATCTGCTCGATCATCTGCCACGTTATAGACTGAAGGGCAGGCAGGGTGAGCAGGATCTCCCCGAAGCGGCCACGTGAGTCATATTGCCGGTCGCTAATGTAGTCTTCCAAGTTGATCTGTATCTGGTAGCGCATGCTTTTGATGCGAGACGAGTCACTCAGGCCCTTGGCGTCTGCGAGACAAGAGCGCGAAGGGATAAGCAGGAGTTTGGTTGGCAAACACTAATGTCTAGACTGAAAACTGTCTGAATTTGGCCGATTTTGAGTATTTATCAAAAAAAGATAAGGTTTAAGTTAGAACGAGACAAGAGAAAAGTGGACTGCTCAAACCTCTGAAGAAGTAACTAGTATATGTTACGAAACGTCGGGAAATTTAGTGGCCCTTTACTTAGCATTCAAAACCCAGTTCAAATAGTTTTTCTAAAAACTTGTGCTAAGGAAAAATCAAGTAGACATGAGTCTAAAAACCGTCATAGACAATCTGTAGATCAGGAAATTAGAATGCTTTCAATTAAACATCCAATTAGGTACATGACAGGGGAATTTTTTATTTAAGTACATTTTTTTAAAAATATTTTGAGTTGGCCAGTTTCGAACTATTACTCAACTCACCTAGAAAATAATGGAAAAGACTCTTGATGTCGTGACCAGCTAAGCTACTCAATAGAAAAAATGTTTTGCAATAATAAACCAAACTTCTGGGTTGGTGTTAAAACTATCTCAACAATGTATTCTCTTAACTAGGAATCATGTAAGCAGCTGAAATTGATTTTTAAGAACTAACAATGATGTTTATACCGGAGAGCACAAAATCAACGCAACATTTTGATTTTGTAGCAAAGGTTCGATGATTACTGATAACGTTTGGAATGAGAGCGTGATAACCGCACAAAAGTAGCGTCAAAACTCACTTGGATCGAAGAAGACGATTGCCTTGAGACACGCAAACTCGGTGTCATCGATCTGTACTTCAACCATCGACTTGACGACCTCGTCCATGATCCTCCCGCCCACGAGGCTGATGTCCAGATCCGGAGAGATGCCGGCCTCTGGGGACAGCACTTGCGTCACTCCCTTGTCCTCCTGATCCTGATCCTGATCCTGCCATCGCATCCGGCGCAGGCCTATAACTGAACGCGCGACGCCCCGGAGGCTGCTGGAGGTCTGCTCTTGTGGGTGAGGTCAAATCGTGCACAGTGCTGCCACCAAATTAATACTGCGTTTGTAAACAGTAGCTACAGGATACTCAATTGAATTGAAGAAGTACTATGAAAGAAAATATGCGTTTCTTTGTTGGACCAAAAATGTATAAAAGGCTAAAATGTGTCCTCTTCGGTAGCAATACAAGTTCCTGATTTCTGACTGAAATTTGGCGCAAATTCAAATGACCTGTAAGATTAAAACAGATGTCCCCTTGGATTCCTTTTCCCCTTCTAACTAAGGTTTCCTATCCCAGTTTCAAAACCAACTAAGCCGTACGTGAATAAACTAATTACAGTAAATAAATAAGGTTAAAATAGCTTGAAACCAACACCATACAAAGTTAGTGGATGCCGTTAGGTGTTTGTCTGCACTCACCTGGGCAGTGCCTGGTGATGATGCTGTTGTTACCTAACAACAGCACGTCCTTGAGGTGCATGGATCGACGTGCAAGCCCCAGCAACAGGTGTTCGCCGGCGTGCGCCCGCAGCAACGCAACCTGTAACACACCAATTATGAGGACCGCCAGAATGCAAAGGGTTTGGTAGACGACCTCAAGGCCAGAGAATTATATTAGCTGATGATCTTCATGATTTGGCAGTAATAACTTCATTTTTTACAGATGTCTGATAAACTGTTGCTGAGGTTAGATAACAGATTGCAAAAATGCATGTCATTATGTAGATCATAACTTGCATTTCCCTAATTTTAACACATTTTAAGCATTTACGTTCCAGTGGAACCAGTAATTGTTGAGAATGCACTCATGTGGACATATGAAATGAATAAAATGTAAAAGATAGACTACCTAAGCCTGTACCTATTGACAATATGAGATTGTCTCATATGAGATGTCTCATGTCAATAGGAGAAATTAGAACTACAAAAATCAACAAAAATCTCATTTTATTTCATAAGTGGTGCTGATAATTGCATATATTTTTGTCAAATAATGTGCCTGCTTTCGGGAGTAAAAATATTACCGAGTGTATAGTCGAGGTAACATAGCCTTTTCCACGGGTAATGAAGTGCATGGAATGCATATTTTGGAAGTTTACGTGAGACGGAAAATATTGAGAGTGCTGGACAATGCGTAGTAAACATTTCCCAAGAGAATAATGTGGACAAACATCCACACTGGCGCCTGCCTGTCATTTTGTTATGGTTCAAAGTTCACGAGCCGAGACTGGTCAGATTAATCTATGCAGGGCATGCCCACATGACACACATAGCATTTACTCATTTACAACATACAACATACACATCAATCACCCACAAAAACAATCAACCACAGAACTGATTCATCGCAGTATTTGGCCATCAACCATATTCTCCGTGGTGATTGCTATGTTTAGCAAGCTGAAACATGTTTGCAAACAAGTAATTACTTGGCCAAATTTGCTATCCAACCACAGACGATTCAATGAAGTTGCACATTAGCTGTGTTCTTCATCTCAACTCAACAACATTCTTTTACCCCAAACACAAATATTTGGCAACTCCCTTTTTTCCATTACAAAAAATTGTTGAGACCTCAACTGAACATCCTCCAGAATAGGTATCAGCGATGTACGTAAATAAACCCTGTGGTGACAATTAAAACACTGCAGTTCTGAAATGTACTGCCACCATCTAGGAAAATTTCTAGAAAAACTAGGAAAATGTACTGCCACCATCTAGAAAAATTTCTAGAAGAACTAAGAAAATGGACATGACCCACCTTACCTAAACAAACCTTAGACACACCCATCTTAATCTTGTGCGTAAGTTCCTACATCGTTTCAAGACTGCCCATGGCATCTAGTGATTTGTTGATTGTTAGCGAATTCGGCCCGACTGAAGCAAGTGAAGCCAATAATATTTGTCGTGTGTGGTCACCTGGTCATCGAGAGGCAGTTCGGTGAATGCCGGGATGTACTTGGCCCACTCAACGAGGATCAGCAACTGCTGCTTCATGGACTCGCACACGTCGCTAATGTTGGCGATCTGCTTGTTGCTCAGGTTGTAGTCACTTTCCGGTGATCCCAGAGGACCCTACACAAAATAACAGGCATGGGGTTAGGTCAATGTTTGCTGCCCTGTAAACCAGGACATGCCCTTGTGATCGGTGCCCTTTAAAAACCTGTCGCCTCAGTTCTTATTCTGAAATAAGCTGGATCTCTGCATATTTTGGAATCAACTTGCCCTCAAAGTCTTGACATGTAATTATGGACCGTTGTTTAAGTATCTTGGACAAAGGATATTCCACATTCAGAGACATTTGGGACTTGAAGGTTGTGTCCATATTATTTGGACTGATTTAGAAGTTGGAACACAAGTGCCATGTTCTGACTGTCTGAAGCAAATAGCATTCCGAGTTGCTGTTTTTTAACAGAAGGTTGCATTCAAATGTTAATTTGTCATCACTCTAGCATAGAGTACTGTTTTAATAATTGTTGCAAGAACTGTTGCCTGGGAAACAATATCTTAATTAAATGCATGGCTTTTGACACAGATAACTTTAGGGGTTAAGTCATGTAATAATTTACTTCTTCTGCACAATTTTCCAGCTTGGGCAGATAGCTTTTTTCTCACCTCGAGAGCAGCGCCGACTTGGCGAGAGAGCATCTCTGCGTTGAGCAGCGACGACACCGACAGCCCATTGCCTGCAGCTTGCTCCTCGTAGCTAGGACGCCGGCAGCTGATGCGGTCACGCTCGTTCTGCACAGCTGCAAGTAAAATAGCACCAGTAAGCCCCAAGAATCAGTTGCAATCCAATCCGTATGGCCCAACACTCAATGATTAGCGTCTTGAATTTGGTAAGAGTATGCAGCATCCATAATATTGCTTTACTAAAAAGTAACCTAGCTGTGAGCTGCTGGTTCTGATACTGTCTTTTCATTTCCTTTAATGTTCATTCAAGTGGGCTTAATTTAGTGGAACACGATAAACATATTATTCTGACCAGTTAAAAACTTCAAATCGTAAGTGGTCTAGGTCATGGAATCACTGCAGTGCATTAGATATAAATACCTGATTGGACTTTGGGGTGAAATAAAGTCCACTCTGAGATGGAGCAAAATATAATAATAGCTCTAACACATCGCTCAATCAGCTACTTTAGGGCTCCCTCCTTTATAAATAGAACAGCATTCACTCGTCCAAGTGGCGAAAATAAACTGCTATGTCATCAGCCAAGAAAAAAACCATAGATTGATTGTGTTTGCTGAGTAGGTATTGATTAATTAAGTTGAAGTGAACATAATACATGTCGATACTTTTTGATAGATAACAACATCAAGTCTGCTAATGTAATCAGAACGCTAGTTTCTGAAGTGGCCTGCGTGTGTTGTGTTGGATCCCCGAGGCCCAACCTTATTTGCAAAGGCTATCTGTCATGTTGTCCTTGCTATCTTATCACCATGCTGCCAGCCAGATATACAACCTGCTTATTTACAGCAGTCATAACCCTATTCCACCCAAGTTCTTTTCGATTTCTTGTCTCTTTGCTGATAGGCAAAAGATGCATCACTATCAATCGAACTGGAATAATCTCGGTACACTGCCTGGTTTATTAGCTTGTTACTCTCTGATTACAAACCAACTTCAAAACTAACTTCTTAGTGCTGGGTTGAAAAATAACCCAAAACATATCCCGACATCTCGTCGACTTTATCACTCAATTCACGTACCCTCTTTCTTCATGCCTGCTTTGAAGCATTTTCTCAGCCGACAGTACCGGCACTGGTTCCTCTTGTCCTTGTCCACCACACAGTTCCTGCTGAACCTGCAACAAAGTAGACAAAATGTTCTGTTCGCGTCTTTCAATTTTCTCTTATATTTTCCACCCTTTTTGATTTCCAATCCAGAATTTGATCAACATTTTCCCAAGTGTCAAGACTGGTTTCCAAAGCCAAAAATATCGTGGTAATAATCCATATCTCCGAACTGCCGAAGACATATTAGTATTAGGATGAAATCTTATTTAAATTGCAAACGCTTGCAATGCGCAGGCTATATTATTATCAACACTTATAGGTAACCATCTCATTTTTTTGAGACGGTTATGCATCAATTTTTGAGACGGTTATAGTGTTGATAATAATAACATATTAGTATTGTATCGTGCATGGTGAACATAGGCGTGCATAGGGTGCCACATTAGGTGGGACCAACAAGTGAGGGGGGGGGGGGGGGGGGGGGATGAGATAACAGAGCAGCCACTGAAATGGGGAGTAGTTTTTTCAAAACACCCGACTCATCTGTGAAATCGGATTTAAATTGCAAACGCTTGCAATGCGCGGGGTATTTTATTAAATTATTCCTAATAATTAAAACACCTGGCGCATCTTTTGAGACTGATTACCAAATAAATTGAACATTTTTACGGACACATTTCACACATTTTTGAAATCCCACAGAGCGTTAGCCGAGAGGGTTTATAGGTTTCATTTTCAAGCGAATCTATAAGCACTTTTCCAAAAATGATATTTCAGAAATGTTGTGATTTGCAAATTTCTATTTTGAACCTTTAAATTCGGACCTATTTATGGCTAGACCTAAGCGTTTCAGCCAGACTCACGCTTACGACAGTGGTCTGCACAAACCGTGGTGTAAATGGTGACCACCCACTAAACGGTCTCCTCCATCCTCCTTCGGCCTCATACCTGCATGTGTAGAGGTGATTCTTGCGCACGGAGCGTCGAAAGAAACCCTTGCAGCCGTCGCAGGAGGCGGCGCCGTAGTGCTTGCCCGTCGACCGGTCACCGCATATAGCACAGTGCGGGCTGATGGCTCCGACGCCTCCGACGCCTACCGCTGAAAGCGTCGCGTGGAGCGTTGCTGTGCTCCCCATTGCGAGCTCGGAGTCTGCAAAGGGCAATGACCAGCCGTCAGTCAACATGATCAAAGTGGGAAGGGGGGGAGGGGGTGGAGTGAAGGGTAATTGTTCACTGCCCCACTATTTGTTTACGCTAAAGTTATGCCTTTTTTACGGTTTTTGCATCAAAAATTAAGATACCGAGATTTCTGCCGATGCTGTCAGAAACGTGAGTGATCCACCCTGACGAGGACAAGATGACAAAAATGTTCGGACAATCGAACTGAACGCTCGACGATAGTGAAATGCGTCGTTCAAGAATGACCTCGAATTACGTATAGTGTACCCGACATTGCCGCAGCAAACTAAACGTAAACACACTGAATGGATTGAACTTTCGCCTTATCGGCATGTCAATAAATCTGTAACGTACACTTTAATAGTTACGTTACTTTGATATGTCCTTCGCTCCGTTTCGCATCCTACGTTAATTACGATGGGTTCGGCAGACGAACGTGATGATATCAGGGCGGTGGAGGTCGTAGTGAATTGGAGGTAAGCCAACCCAGTGCTACCCAGGTAAGCATCTCTGATTCCGGGACAAATCCTTAGCAACAAAAAGTCAGATCTCCCTCGCCCATCAGCCAAATTAAAGCCTACGCTTGACGCTATTCTTGAGTTATTTTGACAATTTTGACACCCCGTTGTTACTCCTGAGAGTCTAGTCAAGAGATCATGGTGCACTTTCAGAAGTGCAGTATGCGAACGCCGAGAGTGCCGATGCAGAAAAGTGCACGTCGATGCAGTTTTGAAAAGGTGTTGGGTTCAAAGTCCGACTCGTTCCCATGAATACTTGCTGGGAATTATGCAGGCGATGCGTCGTGGTCGTAATGCAGTTCACGTTGCACTTGAAAAGATGCAACCATGCCGAAATATGACCGGCGATTTCGCGAGAGGAAGCCGCAGATGACAAGGTGCTCTATCTATAGCGTCTTCGGTTTGGAAGGCAGGTAATGACCGATTTTGTACAAAAAACTAACCACTAACATGCACTAATGGGTGGCAGTTTGACTTAAATACACCATTTTGTTAGGGGATGAAAAATGGTCTCCGGAATTCCTTTAAGAAAGCGAAAGGCTTGGTCACAGAGCCTAACTTCGCAGCGTTTGAAAATCATTTTCGGCATACGGTTTTAAATCTAGGTATTTGAGAGCGATGAATGCGTACGCTACGAACGCTATATTGTCATGTCATATGAAATGCCCGTCAAAAAACATAACCGCACAAAAATGTGGCCGAACGCAAGTGATAACCACTCCCCGGCGACCTCTGAAACCAAAACAAATGCATCCGTGTCGTGTCGGCCTTTGCACCCCGACTCCTCGGCCCTCGGCCAGTCACCGACAACCAACTCTTTCTTGAGGTAGCGCATGGACGCCTCTCTGGACGGGCCCAGCCAAAGGTCTCCGTCGCCTCCACCGTCGGCGCTTTGATAATCTTTGTTTTATTGATATTACCGAGAACAGTAATGTTGTTGTTGACACGTACGATGCAATTTAAATCACGGGAACGAGCTAACGTCACGGACGGCGAAACCGAATCCGTGCCTGAAGGAATAACATAACATGCCGAAGCGAGTGTCACGATTTGCAGCCCTCAATTGGAGGTAATTAGATCATACTAGATACACTCATTACTCGTTTGGTGAAGCGACGTGCACCTAATGAAGTTGACTTAATTGTGCATGTCAATCATGTGGTAACTGGGATTCGAACCTCAATGTTGACGACGTCGTTAGACCAGTGCTTCATGATCTGTTGTCGAAACAATGCGTCGTTCAACCCCAATAATCAATCAACCCTAAGGTTGGCATGACAACACAATGGTTGGCTTGAAAAGCGATGGCAAATGGCGTAGATTAGAGCGACTCGTATTTTCCTTTCTCTGAATTCATATCTGTTGACCACGACATTTCATGAGGCGCCGTCGAATGTTTCTTATCGTCGGAGCAAATAATTACTCAATCAAAGCGATAGGCAATCGAAGCTGCTACGAACGTGACATGAAGTACAACGGCATGTAGCGAAGCTTCAGCTCGTTATTAATACAAGATAGACGTTTCATTGGTCTACCTAACGTTGTCATCGTTTTTGTAGTAGAAGGTTGAAAAACTCGAAACAGTTCACGATCGCGATGTCAGAACTAAATATATAATAAAAACGCCCATATAACTGATGAAAATTGTATCACTATCAGATACAATTATATGACTGATAAAGCTAAATTGGTAGGCGATCTGACTGTATAATCAATGGCGACAACGATAGAGAGGGTGCAAGTTTTTCAGCCGAGTGTTTTTCTTGCCCCTCGACGGGACCTATCAGCGTGGCGATCAGGGGTCTCCGGCGTTGCTTGGGAAGATAAGTCGCAGCGATCGGTTATCAGTGGGGTGACCCGGATGAAGGAGTTGGGGCAACAGGTCGCCGGGCAAACTCCGTGCAGGTCACGACCCCGGCAGTCGAGGCAGCCATGTTTTTGTCCTCATCGGTTGCCCAAGAGACGGCGATCTGGCGCTGCGTCGAGGACCGCACGCATCACGCGTGTTCTCACGCTGTGACCCGAGAGGGTGCAGTGGAGACTGACAAGTTATCGCTTTACTACCCCCGTCCCCTTCTGCTCGGCCACCAACCGTTGCCTAGCGTTTCCCATAGCAGCTGCTCCCATTGCTAGAGCTATAATCAGTGTTGTCATTTGAATTTCCTGATTCCTATTCATCCATGGCCTTGTTACCAGTATTTCCTGACCGTCAGGGAGGCAACCACGCAATTTGTTTGTAGCTTCTAGACAATCTTACTGGATCTCACCGTGTACATTGAATATTGCTGTTCACATTATCGCATATGGCAGGACTTCCGACGGTTGGTATGATCAAATTCTTATCCACACTTGTACCAAGATGACACCTTAAGCACTATTTCTTCCTTCATTCCTTCCTTCATTCCTTCGTTTCCTCTCTCCTGGACCTCCTGTTCCAGGAAGTCCGTGCATATCCTACAAGATAACGGTTCGCCACGGCCGCAAGCTACGTCACGCTCGCGATTGCCCGAGCCAAGGGTGCAAAGTCTCTCCCATTGCTCACGTCACGCTGGGGGTGTGTGGGATTCCCGCTACGCACGTGCGTGCCCGTGAACATTCAGCGGCGACTTCGACGCCGAAAGACAACGAATTGTTTCGAGTGGGTCAATTATCGGGCGGCTACCGTATCAAACGTGCGCGTTGTCAAGTTGGTCGACAACCACTTGACCCAGAGTATGCCACCATAATCGAAACCCCAACAAATAATTCTACACTTACACGTGATTGGTAATCTGATCCCAATTATTCATACTATCTGTGGTCTAGTGACCTATTTGGGTGCATTCTTACCTGAAAACAGTCCCATTCTAAGGCCGACAGAATGGCACACACTCACGCACAGATATACAAGTCGACTCGGAACGCTGTGCTTGTAATCTTGTTGAGTCGTATCGCACGTGTTCCTCGCTCGCTGATAAGAACAGAACTGAGGCGGCGACCGCGAGTCCCCGATCGCGTTGGGTCGCTCTTCGGGGCTCGCTCTTCGGCAAGCGGTGACTAACTCTCGGCGTTGGCCAGTTGCACAGAGTTAGTCAACCTCCCCTGGTCATCAGAGATGACTCATCTACCCTTGTCTTGATAGGCGATGCGTGACTCGATACATAGCTAGATAAGCGTCAAGGGATGACGGTTCTTGCAGATATAAACAAAGCCTGGTACGGCTCTTTTTCCATGCAAGGCTATCGTGGTACCGTTGCGGTGACTAACGAAATCGTGAGACTTGATTTGCCAGCGAACTTTTAAATTGTTTATACTTTTGATGATAACGGTGAACTTTCTGAATTTCTGATTTTTGGTTTCCAGTTCTCAATTTCCCAATTACAAATCACTGCGTTCTGTCATTCAGCATTGCAATTATTTTGTATTCTTCGACAGCATTCAAATAAACTGTCTTGCTACTATACATACATTTTCTGATTGCAACCTAAACATACACATTTTTAACGGCCATATTCTGCACATGTATTGGATTGATTTCATATCAAATGAAATGAAATGATACTAACCGCTTTGCAGGGCGGTGATTAGATAACCCGTCTTTCAGCTAACCATGGTATATACGCTTTCCTCATTAGTTCAATTGAATTTACTAATAGCTTAGCCAACTGCAACGATTAAGTGACTTGTTTTGCCAAACACATTATCTCCATCATAAACTCCATGTTGTTGTTGACCTCCTTATGAGCACACATTCCCTGCGATCTGTTCGATTGGCCGTGTTTTTATCGAGGAAAATATTCGGCGAGTGGCCTCCATTGTCAAGTGGCAATTGCTGCCGTCGCAATGTACTCCACCGCGTAACACGTACAAGCTCTGTACCCATCTCGGCTCGAAACAATCGATTGTAGTTATTGTCGCTTCCAGGTGGCAAATAGGCAACTGGTCGCGGTGCGGACGGTAAACCAAGTCAATTGATGCCAATAAGACGCTAGCAGATTATTAGGAGTGAAAAAAACATCCCTCCAGCTCTCATAGCGATCGCAAACTTTGTCTCTTGGCCAATTTGCAAATCGCTTATCAAGCCGCCACGAAATGATCTCCGAACGGATACCAAACATTTGTACAGATCTGATTCTCGCTAGTGGCAAGAACTGGAGCCATATTTATCTCGTCCTGATGTTACCTCATCTCATAATTGGGACATATATAAATTAAACTCGTCGCAGCACATCGTGTGTAGTGTAAACATACCTGCATCCAAATAAAAATCACACAAGAATTGCGCGTGGCGTTTCCAGACTCTAAAACTAATCTCTCGTCGCTAGATAAGATCCTGAAGATTATCACAATGCATGGTTTATTACCGGTTGCACGCGTTGCATCGGAGCTGTAGGGGACGTAATGCAACGTCTTGTGATACCTTCACGAGGCGACACGAGGTGGTCGCTAGAGACACATAACTTGACCTCATGGCGATTTCTTGTCAGTTGGGTTTTTCGTGGTCTCAGGGCAGCAGCCGGGCCGGGGCCTCTCAACATTGAAAATAATTGACTCATACGATTGAAATCTGTAATTCTTACTGTCGTTTTACATAGTTCGTCTTAGTCGTGATGCAGATTATTTTTATTTCGAAAACCAGAGACAAGTTTTTTGTTATTCTTGCCTAGAATAAGCACCGACCGCGTGATTATTATTTGAAGGGTCGCATGGGTTCGAGGCGGCGTACAATAAAGACGACAACATGTCAAGCTGAATGCAGCAGCGCTTCTACCCCAAGACAGTCACTGAGCCCACGTTTCCATACCACTGTGAAGTCGAGCGACATGCACCGGAAAAGTGCGCGTCGTCTTCACCTGCACCCTTCACCTAATTCAACGAACCGAGGTCTGGCCACTTGCAATAAAGCTCTGGCACCCCTCGGGTACCGACCACCCCTCGCGCGTCCACGACCGGGAGCGAGATTCTAGGCACGTTTTGACACCGCGATTGGATGCAGCGCGACAGGTTGATGGCCATTGTAAATAATTCACCTTGCGGCAGGGAGATTAAGTCCTCAGGAGATGCGGCTCACCGTTATCGCGACAGAGTCAACAAGCGGAAGACAGGGGCGCTGCTCGACAGCAAATAGAAGGCGGTTTAACACGACTGCCAGCTGCATAACAAGTCTCGTAAAAATCGGAAGCCTGTCGCTATCTAGTTTGCGAATCTCTGCGCCATGTTTGCCTGTTAATCCTTCGGTCGAGGTCGTCACCGCCAATCCGATTTCGATGGTGACTGGGCCATTTGAAAGTTTGCTGAACTACTGTCCGACATCCCCGTGTATTGATGGATGGATGCATGCACGAAACACTTCTTCGGCTTCGAGCAAGCGTCGCTGTTTAATTGGCTCGTGATACGTAATTTATATCTGAGTTTTGTCAAAGGTCACGTCGGGTTTGGGTTGTATGTAGCCAATTAATCGGGATCCGCCTCGAATCCGTTGATATCACGCCATCAGCGTTCACCAACACAGAAACGTCGCGGCTCGATTTCGTAAGCCGACATTAAGCTCGACACTATCACGGCAATATTTTGGTTCATGGTCCACCTCGCGATCCTGCATGAATCAACAAACAGCTGACACCGTTCGTCCCTGTCATTGCCACTCGCCTCGCACCGCTCGCTCCACGCAAAGCGAGACGGAGGCGTTTCGCACTCACCGAAAAACTGATAGAACGCTTCTTCGAGCTTCATCTCCTCGTCGTACGGCGTCGCTTGGACGTCGTCGTCGGCGTCGCGGAGTGCGCTAATCGTGCGGACGTCGGTGACTCTCCGGCTCCAATCTCGCCGAATTATTGCGATCTCTGCGGTGGCAGTATCGAGATCGCGGGCCACAGATATTCCCCGTGCTATGCGCCTGCGCCGCAAGCGACGGCCGAAGAGGGAGGCACCGCCTCATTATGTAATCGACATCTCGCCACTTTTTCTCCGATTGTAGTTCGAAGACTCCACTCGTGGTCAGACATACCTAATCTAGTTTGCTCAACCTCTTTTTAAAATATACCACTACAAGGCACCCAATTGGTCAAACGAGCTGCCAAAAGCCTTGCCGAGTGATTTTCAAGTTTTCAAAATGCAACTCCTGAATGCTCTGCCCACGAGAGTCTCGGCCTTGCTGCCCAGAATGCAGTTTCAGTGCAGCTGCATGCATGTGCAGCGGGGTAGGGGCAGGGGCAGTGATTCACGGGGCCGTGCTGATACTGCGCTGGATAACGCGTGGCCGGCGCATGCTCGATTTGACCCCTACTGGTTGGGTCACGAGCCCGGATCCTGCTGGCCGTGCCCGGACCGACAAGCAAGGCACGGCCGTCCTGCATCCAGCCTAGACGTCAGTTTCCAATTCCAAATTTGGCGCTGAACCGTTCGTAAATGTGCGTACCGACGCATTCGAACCAGTGCCGCAGAGACCGTTTTCAAAACAGAGCGTCGCTAAACTCCGCAAATCAATCTATAGATGTGCGTGAACTGAACCATCTGCAATATCTCCCAAGTATTAGTAGAGAACTTTGCCAGTAAGAACGGTTCGTTCCGGCAGTGACGAGGATTCTGAAAACATCGCTTGCCTGTTGATCATCATAGCGAGGAAGGGGCTAGACTTGAGTTGCTCTTCTATAAATATCATTTTCCACGACCCCTAAATGTATTTAACAAATTTTAACTGTTTGTTTTTTAATGGCAATCTTGTGTCCGTTATTTTATTTTTGTTTGCGAAGCTGGAAGGACCTCAAACCCTCTCTTTATGGAGTCTATAAGTTTGAACAACTAATTGCCCGCCTCAGTGACATTTGCTGGAGATATGCAAGCCACGAGCCGACATTGGTTGAAGACGTGTCGATCGTCCTACTTTGGCGTCGTGGTCACACACGTTCTTATAATTACTTCTACTCTTTCGAACGAAATTCTCACAGCCATTGGTTAGAGATAACTGGTACATCGTTGTTCCGTTTCAGCAAGACTTTAAAGTCAATCAATTGACTTAATCATCCGGAACCACCCTCTGCTCGTAAGAATGGCCGCCAGCCAATCTGGATGGAGCCCACCGCTTCCTAGTGCCCTCTACGCGGTCCGATGCGTGACTTGCGGTGCGTCGCAAGGGTCAAAGTTCGGACCCCGATAATGGCCTATCAGTGTTTACCTCTCATATACACGGCCACCACGCAACGCCGCACGCAACGCCGCACAGATCAGGCTCAAATAACAAATATTGTTCGAGCCAGGCATGCCATCTATCTTGTGTGCACTGCTCGATCTGGCCGCTCATTCACTCGTCATCGTCATGGCGACGGCGTGCATGGACCATTGTTGACACGCGCGGCTCGACCAATGAGAGCATGGACACTCATTGCAGTGTTTACAATTATATCAATGAACTGATATCGGAGTCGAGGCAGCATTCCTAGTTTCATTATGATGATATCGCTTTGTATTGGGATGAGTGAAACGAATAATGCTGTTTCATTGGCTTGTGAAGTTTAATGATGCACTGTTTAGACAACGGACCCTGGTCTATTGTTGGCACTGGCGAATGAGTGGGTGAAGCATAGACGGCACGCAGCCTACTTATGTCAAAGAGCACCAAGGGGACAACAAGCGTAACGCCCCTTCCGAAGGACGGTGCAGCTCGATCAAAAGGATTCCTTCTCATTCCATGTCGATTTTGTCGAGAGGTACCAATTGATTAGCAAGCCAAATTAAGTTGCTGTACTAACTTTCATCCCTCCAACCTCTCTCCCGAACAGAACTGGTCATGTGTATGATGGTCACCCATCCAATACCTGACCCAGCGCAGTATTGCTTAACTTTCATCCCTCCAACCTCTCTCCCGAACAGAACTGGTCATGTGTATGATGGTCACCCATCCAATACCTGACCCAGCGCAGTATTGCTTAACTTTCATCCCTCCAACCTCTCTCCCGAACAGAACTGGTCATGTGTATGATGGTCACCCATCCAGTACCTGACCCAGCGCAGTGTTGCTTAACTTGCATCCCTCCAACCTCTCTCCCGAACAGAACTGGTCATGTGTATGATGGTCACCCATCCAATACCTGACCCAGCGAAGTGTTGCTTAACTTTCATCCCTCCAACCTCTCTCCCGAACAGAACTGGTCTTGTGTATGATGGTCACCCATCCAGTACCTGACCCAGCGCAGTGTTGCTTAACTTCGGTGATCTAGCGAGAACCGGTGTTTCAAGCAAACGAAACCGTTCGGTACAAATGGTGTCCAATGAGATTACGGTGCTTGAAAGTGATAATTTTTTGATTGCATTCTATAATTTTCTTTTGTAGTCGCCACACCAACACGAAACGTAAATGCCTTTCCCTATACACATCTGTCGCTCCTAATATACCTAAGGCATTGTTTTCTACAGAAAATAAAGCTGAAATTGAATAAAAATATGTTGCAAACGGAGCTAGACTAGAAAAAAAGTGCGAACGGGGAAACGAACCCGAGACCTCCGGTCGGGTACTTTACTAACTAAGCTATCCGGGCACACAGATTTCAAGTTTACTGGTTGGGATAAGGGATCCCCACATGGAGGAAGAGTTCGAGGTGACTCGTATACACTTTTCCTCGAATCCTGTTTTGCCTATGAAAGATTGACGGTAGTTGCAGTTTGCTGTCGTCTCATAGTTTCCCAATCAGTTGGTCTCGTTTCGCCCCTGTATATGAGTTTGTTAGTGCAGCCGTTTTTCACCTGCGCGCGCACGCGGTCGGTTGGTCCAGCCGGTGGACGCCGGTGTCTCATGGCAGACTTCGAGGTCGCCGTGCGGTACGGTGACAGATTGACATTGCCGGGATTAGCCAACGCACGTTGCCGCTATCTCTCCCATGCCTAATCGCGCCCGCCGATTACAATCTTGTTGCCAACCAGCTGGATATCTGCTGCACTAATCAGCTAGCACTGGTAATTAACACCGTAGAAATAGAACCTCGGTTGGGTTGCTGCTACAGCGTCTCGACTTTTATGCCTAGTGTCAAGCCCCAATGCAAGACTCTTCAGTTTAAAGCATCTTCGAGTAATATCTGATTGGTTCACGGATCCCTAGAATATTTTCAGGGCTAGAATCGTCAGTTAAAATGGCCGCTTAACAGCCTACTTGTCTATGTTCGTATGAGATTTTGAGTCGGCTATTTTCACTTCCAGTTACAATCATGGACATGGTTTTATCATGGGCATGGTATGCAGGGTGCATACTTAACTTCTGAATGCTTTTTCACTGGGCATTCTGCTCTATTTCCCTTGCAATGCCTATGAGAATGACCGAAGTCACTGTCTGCTTGATTTACACAAGTTAAACAGCTTTGCAGTGACCGCATTGGTAGAACGAGATTGACATTTGGGGGTGCACCAAGCTGGTGATTGGTGGTTTAAGTCAGCGAGGTCAAAGAGCAGGCTAGGTGAGAGGACATCAACATTTGTTGTGTTTCTTTTCATAATCTATTCAAATATTTTGATTAATTTGTGTGACCATCAAAATTAATTACTATGTAACTTGTTCAAGGAAATTTCATTTTTTTTTAGATGTTTTTGACCATTTTCGTGGGTCTGGATGAGACATCCGTCTATACGGCAACCTACAAATGCAGGCCATTCGCTTGGCGAGTTTCCCGCAGGCGGCTGCGCAGACGACTGCGCGCAGGGTCAAGACATGGGCTAACCCGGAGAGATAACCCAATTAGGGCAGTGGTAGTTCTTTATCTCTTCTCTCCCTCGCACGGACCGAGCATGCGTGTTCAGAGTGACAGTACACCTCATGCAGCCGATGACAGCTCGGGCAAGCCTTGCCTATAGGATCGCAATTCTTTGGGACACCCGCAGACAAATTTGATTCCAACTCGTGAAGGCCTCATAAAGCCATACTGTAGTCAATTACCGATGCCATTTCCTCAACTAATTGTTTTTGAGAACGTCACAAACAAAGTTACAAAATGTCTAATACCACGGCGCTTTTGGGCGACGTGGATGGCTCGAAGAAAGGTAAACCGGCCACTGACAGGTCATAAATCGATGACAGCTGCAAATGTCAGCTTGGACAATGTGCTGCGTGTGGTTTCCCGGCAACGAACGCCCTGCAACGTCGAGAGTCCTGCGATCGGAGGTGACCACTGATAAGAAGGAAATCTGGCACGGGACTCGACCGTGATTAGGCGTGACTTCCACGGGACTCGCTCCCAGCGGCCGATAATTGTACAAAATTCGGTCAGCGTTCTGCTTCTTATAGGACTGCCTTGAAGGTTAAGACCCCCCCCCCCGTAACTAAATGTGTACAACCAAGAAATGTGCTGTTGTCGGTCGGGGCATTGTTTATGAACTTGGAGATGATCACTCGCCGACGCAATTGACATGGAGAATCGCCTCCCTACCTGACACCGATATCTGCATCGCCTCGTGCATCTCCTGCGGCTGATGGTGCGACGACGCGGACGTCGGAGGGTCATGGTGGTGCACGATCACGGACGCAGTGTGGTTCAGATGGCCCAGACCCGGCACTCGCGTCGAGGAGAGCATCGGAAGACGGCGGCAACGGCGAGGTCAAAGGTCGAGCTGCCTCTTGGGACTCGACGACGGCGACCCTCGGCGTGGACTGAGATCGAGGATGCCGAGAGCGATGCACCAATCGCGGGCCGCGACTCTGAGATGCGCGCGTCGGTCTGGTGGTCTTATCAGCTGGCATACGGTCGCGCGGGGAAAAATCTGTGATAAGACAGTAAGAATGAGTGGTGTTATCTGATGATTGGTGATAACGTTTCCATCTTCCAAGACACTGATGGAAGAGGAACATTCTCTGTCGGTGGCAATTACAGGAACATTAGTTTCTCGGTTACTTTTTTTTAAGCGGAGATAAAATTACCAGCCAATAAGAGTCTAAAATACCAAAAGCATGTTGGTTTTTAGACTCATGTCTACTTGATTTAGCCTTAGCACAAGTTTTAACAAAAACTATTTGAAATGGGTTTTGAATGCTAAGCAAATTAGTAAATAAATAGTAAGTAAATTATTCAGGATTTTATTTCATAAAATGCAAAATACACTAGTTTTTTAGTTATTGACCCTGATTATTTTATTTAGATGCAATTAGGATGCTTGAGCTAGTAGTCCAGGCATGGTTTGAGGTAGACATGAATAGTGTCAAGCTGAATTTTGCAGGATATGTTCCTTACACCTTTCCAAACTTTGGCCAGAAAGTTGATAAAAATCTAATCATGGCGTCATTGTTTTCCACCCCTATTTAGGGGCGGCGTTGCTTAAATACGCCATTATTGGCGAAGATAAGGGAGGTATCAAAAAAGTTTTAACGGCAATGTTGTAGCTTATTAAATTACAAATCGAACAGTATCAATTACATTGCAAATCTATTCAGGGGTGACCAAGATGTTGCAGTTTAAAGATGACGTATTTTTTTCCATTTGCTTTTTCTGGGCTATCTCTTGGGTTTTGACTGTAATATTTTTAGTTCTATCGACGAGGAAAGCTTATTCAGTGTAAATAATAAGTAAAAGTACAACGTTACGGCAGATTCCATTTTAGTAGCGTATAAAACATCCCAATAGAAACTCTAATAATGGTGTATCGAACTAAACTATATGATAAACTATATAATTGTGTTACAAAATCTATGGCTTTTATTTCCACTTTTGTGAGAAAAATCTCATGCAAATTGAATAGGTAGTGCTTTTATGTAGTCTCTTAGTTTACAACGTTATTTGTAGATATATTTAAACAATTTTTTAGGGATGATTGGCATGTATCGCCTTTAAACGTAAAACTATTCATACACAGAGCTGGAGTTAATATAAGCTGCAGGTTGCCAGCACATCTCTTGTACTTTCGATATTGGTCTAACTTTACATTTCGGTTCATCTCTGAGTCATCTGGGTCCTCTTCGAGTAAAATGTCGTTGTTGCACTTTGCACCGTTGCACTGCCTGCACATATGGGAGCAGCGTAATCCAGCTCGCACACAGCTGAACTTTCCACTGCACGATGTCTTACAATTGCAGCTCACTACATTAAATAACTGATCGGGAGCTGGCAGCTGCAGGGTTGGTACTGGATGAAGTTCGTCATTCTCCAGTTTCCATCCCCAGAGTGTGGCTGGAAGGTCATTCCCTCGCCACTGCTGCACTGGGTGGTAGACACGGAAGGAATGTTGTCGCGCTGCAGCTGTTGTTGGCGGAAGGGTGGCCAAGTCGAAGTTGGAACTTAAAGCTTGCTTAGCCACCGTTCTCTTGTAGGATATTAACCTCAGCGCATCGAGGGATGTGGAGGTGGTGTCACCATTGAGAGCTATCGAGAACTACTCCCCTGCAGCAGCGATCATTTCTGCGTCAGCATCAGGAGAGTTAAACACTTTTAAGGTTTGGCGCAGGCTTTCCTTCCGTGATAAGATCTTGAGCGTCTTTTTCTTGCCCCGAAGGAACAATGCGGAGGTGGTTTCACATTCTGAGACGGCATGCAAGAACAGAATGTGCTCGTGGTCTGCACCAAGTGCATCTTGCAGCAGTTGAGTGCTGTAGGCCTTCGGAGAGATTCTGGCGGTTCCAGGCTTGAAGACGGGGACGTATGCTGTTATAAGGCTGGTGCAGATGCTGGCATGTTGATCTTCAACACTGACATCTAAGAATCAGATGCTGGAGAATCAAATGTTCCGCCAGAGCCACTGCCAACACGAGGAGGTTGGTGTCGGTTCCAACAATAGCTACACGGCGTCCCGCATTTGATTCTTAGATGACAGTGTTGATGATCAACATGTCAGCATCTGCAGCAGCCTTCTAACAGCAGACGTAATCCAAATCGCACAGTGCGATTTGTATTCGAGACTTCCATGTTCGCATCTAGCAAACCGTATGCGGACTTGGCATGCGAGGAAGTTCAAGTTCGCATGGTGGATGCGAAAACCCGAGACTACGAGCCTAGGCGACTAACAAATACCAGAAACAATGCCACAAAGTCCACAAAGCTTAAACATTCAATAGACAGGTAATGATTATTAATGACAGACTCAAATTCTATGGTAAAAAATTCTACCAATCAAATATATACTTTTTATTTCTGATTTTCCAGCTATAATTTAATAAATCTTGCATTTATTTGACATATGATCACGAACATGGTAGCTACTGACAGCCAAGTTGAACATTAATAAGGTGATGCAAATGCCCAAAGAGTTTTATTTTAATTCGCATTTTTGAAATTATGAATTCTGAAAATGTAATGAAAATGTTTTCAAAACCTCTGCAAGTTACTGTTGCTAAAACATATTACGATTCAGAAGACGTTGAGTGAATGTGGAATTGCTCGACAATTTTTTTTTTTTTTATATTTCGACGACAAGTGTCAGATTGAGTTTTGGCGCAATGCTTCGTGTTGCAGACAGGCCTCCACCAGGGCTGCAATGTCTCGCAAATGTAAACTTTCTGTTGGTCACGCAAACTTTTTACTATGACGAAGGTAAGTACCATTCGACAATTACATCATGCTATATTACACGGTATGAAAGGAACAAAATGATCGGTAAAAGGTAGGTACACTCGAAAGTCACTCTAGTCGTACTAAAATAGTGGTCGCTTTTCATCTCAGCTTTTTCAGTGAATGTTAGGAACAACAGATATGAAATAGAAGATCATCAGGGGAACTTGTTGTTCGTTGGCCTGGAAGATTCGGGTGATCTGAACTTAGTTTTCATGGGCTCCAGGCGCGGATTCACTTTAAGTATTTCCGACACGCACAACGTGGAAATTATCCGCCTGGAACGACCATATGATACCTGTCTTACGGTAAGATCCAACGTCTCCATATGCAATTTGCAATATCAAATACCATCTGCATAACAATTTTTCGTTTTTTAACAATGTTTCACTTCCGAAAACAGTACCTAGCATCCAAAAATGTTCACAAAGTCCTTGTAGTTTAAGATGGATCATGAGAACGTGAATGTCGACATCTGAGCAAATCTGTTATTATCACGTGCTGCTGAGTTACTTATAAAATACTTAAAAAATTATTCTGCAAGAAATTTGAGGGAAACTCGGAAAAACGAACTATTGTTTGTCGCCTTCGGTTTCCCAAGAAGACAGAAGTAATAACTAACCACTAACATGACCACTGACCACTGACACTGACATGTCTGGTATAATCTCTTCTTTTCGAAGATGGTGGAGGTGTGGTCTACCTTAAGCAATAAGCTAATCGGGACCATCGAGCAAACTTGCGCCTTCTTTTGTCCAAGATTTATCGTCAGGAACAACTATGGGGAGTTTGTTTTCCGGATCAAAGGACCGTGCTTCTTTGCGATATGCTGCTGCGCGGAATCTACCTTCAGGGTTCGTGGTCCTTATTGACTACTTCCTAGCACATTAAGTCGTATTGCAAAAGCATTGATGTGCGTAATCATACTGACGCGAACCCACTTGCCCTTAATGTCAAGCTGGTGTTGGTGCCTTTGCTTTAATACTAAGACTCCGCCAAATAAATCTGAGTCGCAATGTGTTTTTCAGTTTAAAATATGAAGCCAATACATTGCATAGAGCAAAGCAAAACAGCCAAAAATCACTTGTTAAGTGGTTAACACCCTTGTAAAGTTTGGTAAAAAAATATTGAATGCTTTTGGCTTTACGACTCCAAAACATTTATAAAAAACTTGAAAAAATTGTGTACATTTTTTATATTTTCAAAACCATTTGGCGTATTTTGCTGAAAACGCAGGGAGTCCAGGTAACAAAAATATGCTCTGGAAATTTAATTTAAATCAAATGCCATTAGAGCGCAAACAAAAGCACGAACAGACAAACAAAAAACACACACAAATGATTTTTTCCTGGAGTAAGTTAAATTGAAGATTTCGCTCCGCTTGCTACACCGACCAATCATTGAATTTCCATGAATACTCAACGGAGTCCTCCACAGTTGAGTTTCCGTCAGTGGTTAAAATAGCTGACCACACGACTATTTTGCAACATTCACCTATGGACAGTGGTGCTTGAAGTCAGCCATTTTAAATGTTAACTGGTCTGGCCATCGGTTGTTTGAACCGTGAAAACATTCTCTGCCATTTACAGAATAAAATGAACTCTGCAGACTATTATCGTTGAGATTCGCATCTTACGCACCTCTGACGCAAGAGTTGTCAGCGCGTTCACTGCCATCAATGTCAATACACATGCGTGATGTTGTAAACCCATCTTAAATCTTGCAGGTTGTGGAGGACAAACATACAATAGTGGCAAACTTGACAAAAGCTTGGGCCGGCTATGCAGTAGAGTTGCTCACCAATGCTAACATCTACGAGCTTGAATTTGAAAGTAATATTACCGTCGCAGAAAAGGCGCTTTTGATGTGTGCCTGTATACTGATAGTAAGTAACGAGCATTCATTGAAATTGCGAAGTTGTTCAGAGCTGTGTTCTGATGGTAATTAATTAAAAAGGGTTATAATAAAAATAATAATAATAATAATAATAATAAAATATATTTTATTCTGGAAACAATATATTACAGAGCAAGTAGGTAAGGTTTGTTATAGAATAAGTCAGAATACCTACATAAAATGAGAGGAGCAGCAGTATAATGGCATAGAATAGAATGGAATAGCATAGGGAATTCAGAGTCTGTTTTCTACATGTGAATGATAATCATGTAATGAATATGGGCAAATCTTGCAGAGAAATATTTTGAGTTCAGTCTTGGAGCAGTTCGTTCCTTGGAGTGCTTTCAACGATTGTGGGAGGTCATTAAAAAGTACTTGTCTCTGATAAAGTGGGCTTTTGCCATAGTGCAAATCTGTGCTATCTGTGCAAAAATCTCCTCCCCCCCCCCCCACCCCCCACCCCCCCCCCACCACCCATCCGCGGCTGATGGAATGTAAGCCGCACATTTCCACTACAACAATTGGAGTGGCAAAAAATTGAAATATGAATCATATTTATTATTTCTACTTCTAGTGCGACATGCGTTGATCTTACCTGTGCGTAATAATACGTGATGATACGCAATAATTTTCGATATGTTTTGGAAACTTCAATCTTTAGGTTTATACGTGCTAATATCATGTTAATTTAATTTATTTAGCTGTAATATATACATATGTTACATGTGATACACTGTACAAATATTCTTTTAAGTCTAGTCATCGTTATAATTATAAAACAATACTTATAATGTTATAATGTAATCATAAGACATAATCCTGTTCGGAGAGAGGTTAGAGGGATAAAAGTTAGTACAGCAACTTGGGTCAGTGAAGTCAGCCCAGCCCAGAAACAAATGTCAATTCTGATTGTCTCAGAATATTGCACTAATTATGCACCATTTTGCACCATCAACTTCGAATTATGCACTCCTACCCAAAACCGAGATAATCGCATTCGTAGTGGGCTGGGCTATCTTAATGACACCCCAACCCAAACGTTAATTCATACATCTAATTGTGCAGTAATTTTGCACCAATTATGCACCATTTTGCACCACCAACTGCGAATTTTGTACCATCACCCTTCACGAGATAAACACAATTCAAGTAGGTGGAATACCCCCCCCCCCCCCCCCCCCCCCCCCCCACCCATCTACCACACTTAATGAGGAATACAAGTTCGCTTACAATTAAAGGTTTTCTCACCCTAAGCTGGGTCTGGAATCTACGGCTCTTACCACCTGCAATCATGTAAAATTGTCACCTGTTATTCTGAAGTCATGTGAGTGCAAAATTGGTGCAAAATTATGAGCCTAACCCCATTTCTGTCCGTCGTCTCTAATGAAATGCATGAAAGACTGTTTTTTGTTCAGGATTTCAAGTTTTTCGAGACGTCTGGCCGACATCGTTGCTGAGATCATGGCGACTGCGAGTGAAACAAAATTATTGTTATTTGTGTCGTATTAGTTATTTGCAACGACAAATTAGCGGCTGCAATAAACAAGCAACAATTTTTAAACATTGAATTATTTTCAACATGTTTAAGACAAAGAACATTAAGCATATTTCTGGGAAGATCGTTTTGAAATCGATCTTTTAAAAGATCAAGATCGTCGTCAAAAAACGATCGCGATCGAAGATCGATGTTCGCGATCGTTTTTGAAGATTAAATTCAAATTTGTTTCATTTAAAAGATCGTTTTCGAAAAAAATCATGTGATCTCTGAAAACAAAACGTGTTTTTTTTTTAATCTTTCGATGTCAACACTTTGTTTTTTTCAAACCGTGTAACTGAAGTTGCAATTTCTCAAGCAAATTACGACAACTCCGAGGGTGTGCAAGGGTGGTCCAGGTTGAAAGGTTGATACACTCCAATAATTTGTCTACAACATTCTCAATTTCTAGAATTCTAACTTTAACCGCACGGCCAGAAAAACGATGCAAGGATTGGTCTGAAATCACTAAGAAATCGATATTATTGAGAAATAGTTAGATTGCAGGCAGTGCAATTGTATATCTTATTATTACTAGCCTTGTGTATACCGCAAACTTCTTGTTTCAATTTAGTTCGCACATAATATTTAAATGTTGTAAGTTTCTCTCAAACTGAAACCGAAACGGAAACGGAAACTTTGTCGTAAAATTTGTGAGTTTGGTTTTGTGTTGGTTTTGTGGTTGTTTGTCCACCTCCACACCAGAGGGCGTGTCAATGTTGCTTAGCTGTTCTGACAGGTGTCTAAAATGTCGGCTGTCAAACTTTTTGAACGTGCTTTAAACTTGCAAGAATAAAGGAATTTTATCAAAAAAATTTCAGTTTCGTTATATTCTATTTTTATGATTGATTATCTCACAACAGCTATCTCTATTAGCTATAATTTAATTCGCAATCCAAACATAACCATACTGTTAATATCAGTTGTCAAAAATCGTATGGTTCAAAACGGTTCAAAATGCTTTTAGAAACTTTAATTGTTACTGCAGTATCATTTTTATCCCGTTTGCAAATTGTGGGCACTGAAAGTTCATTCCGGCAACCACGAAGTAGTGACATCGGAGACTATGCTGATTATGGAGACAGTTTCCTACCAGACAGAAGTAAATTTGATCCATATGCTGGCAATGGACTAGATCTAGATTCCGCCGGTAAGTCCTCCGAGCGTCGCAGTGATGAAAACCGCGATGAATTCAGGCCAGTGGACAACTGGCCTGATCCCAGCAAACGACTAGGCCAGCTTTCGGCTGTCAGCCTCGACATCGACGGCAACGTAGTAGTGTTTCATCGCGGTGATCGAGTGTGGGGAGCACAAACTTTCGGCGACGATAACGTCTACAACGATCGATCAGCAGGAGCCATTGCAGAGAATACCATAGTTGTTTTTGAAGCAACAACTGGCAAAGTGTTGCGTGAGACTGGTGCAAACATGTGAGTTCAGCTGGCAATTCTAAATCAATGTAGCTACAGTTTCATTCTTTTAATGCATTTCTAGAATCATCTAGAAGTATAGATGCAAACAGCATTCAATACACCCTTGTTTAAAGCTTGGTCTTCAGCTGTTGGGACAAGGAATTTTTAAAGATTGTTGGTGCCGAGAACCCACGTGTCACAGCTTATAAGAACCGAGAGGGACTGGAGACATTCAGAAGCCAGTAGGCATTTCTTGTTTTCAAATATTTTTTGTCTATACCAAAGATTTGTGCCAAGTGTCTTTTCCCCTTCAGAAACAAACAAAACTATACACTTATGAGTTGAGCAAGTTCAATACTTCAGTCAAATGTGTGACTGAGAGCGCTCCAGACAAAGTAACCTTGCTATTTTCTCTCAGATCGTTTGGACCAATCCATCTTCTCTATTTTTACTTAAAAGTTGAAATCCTTGGTCACACACCCAGCGATGCTAATAAATTCTCGGGGAAACCATCAGACCAGTACTGGACCAGTTTCTACACATTGCTATTGCTACTGCTCCAATTGATATCTTATCCAAATGCCACCGAAGTTGTCAAGTCAACGGCAAATCAGGCAGCGAGTTTGTTCTAGGCTGGACCAAGCTTTAAATACATGCTCATCTCACACAGGTTCTTCATGCCGCACGGACTGACAGTGGATGCACATAACAACGTGTGGGTGACTGACGTTGCGTTGCACCAAGTGTTCAAGCTGCCACCAGTCGCCACTCCTGGCGTACCAATGCTCACGCTTGGCACTGCATTCATTCCCGGTAGGCAGCTTGCCGGCAAAGGTGTTTTGTAACGGCCCGTAAGAGGCAAAAATCTGATTCTTTCCACCCTGATTATAGTGTTATATACACTAAGGAGGCTGAAGATTTCAATTTTTCTTTGGAAAATAAATTGTGAGCTGAGATCACTGATAAAAATAAAATTGACTTCGCTTTTACGCAGATTTAGTTTCGGATACCTCTGTGGACACTTACTTAGCTTAAAGAATTTGATTGCATTGAAGTAGGAAAGAAAGAGGAATCAAAACTTACTGCAGAGGGGAAATTGACGTCGCGTTGTGCATTCTTCCAGAAATGTCTTGAATTTCCGAGAATTTTGATATTTGCTAGAGTGCCGTTGTCAGAGATGTTTATTAGAAATATAGGTTTAAAAAAATTGAATCAAAACAGAGCAAAACCATTTAATACTTCGCTATTAGTTCCCGGTCTGAACCACTTCACCTTTCTATTCCTAACGAAGGTCACATATCGAAACATCTAAATTCTCGGAAAGTTCTCGACAAGTGCACCACCCAACGACTATTTTCTTCTCCTGTAAGTTGCGCTCCGTCTCCTTTTCCTTCTTCACCACAACAAATATCCAGTCTCTTGGTGCCATATTCGTATTGTTGAAGAATTAGTTTAGCGAGAAGTTTATGGAAGGTGTCTTGTGGGTAATTATTATTATTAGTAAATCCATTGTTAGCACATGTATCTGTGGTAGAAGTCAACTGTTTAGCACTCAGCCAACTCACAGCATGCAAAGATACATTCAAGATAAACTATTCAATTTATTAAAACTTGGCTCCTGTGCGCAGAGTAGTTAACATTATGTACTGCTAGCGTACATAAAGCCTCAGGACAATGAAATAGTTTCAAGTCTTGCTCTTTTCATAAGCTAATCTGTATTCTATGGCTCAGGGTTGGGTGATTATGAGACATTTGGAATAAGGGACAAATATGACAGATGAAAAGTCAAAAATTCAAATTTCTTTTTTGCACCTTGGTTTTGGCTTTTTGTATACCTACTAAATATTTATGTAATTCAAACTTAAAACTTCCAATTATGTTTTTGTTTCGACTCATATTTGCCCCCCCTTCACCCTAACCATCTTATACATTTACCAGTTAGCTCGTCGCTTCCCCCCTCTATTCTAAACACGATCTCCGCTCCAGGCAATGACGCCTCTCACTTCTGCAAGCCGACCGACGTTGCCATCGCGCCTGACGGGACGTTCTTCGTTTCGGACGGCTACTGCAACGCTCGAATCATCAAGTACTCTCCTTCGGGGGCGGTGCTGATGCAGTGGGGGCGTAGCACGCGTGGGGCTCGACTGCGAGGGGCGGCTGGTCCAGGGCCGTACGACCTCCTGGTCCCCCACGCGCTAGCACTTGCAGCTGATCGAGACATGCTCTGCGCGGCAGACAGAGAGAACGGTCGCGTTCAATGCTACAGTGCGAGGAACGGCACGTTCGTGGCGTCGTTGAAGGCCCCGGAACTGGGCTCGCGGATATTCGGAGTGGCGTACGCCCCAGCGCAGGGTGAGTTACGGCTGATGCAGGTTTTTGTTTCCATTGCAATAACTAAACTACTTGACAAAAACTATTTCAACTGGGTTTTGAATGCTAAGTGAAGAACAACTAAATTTTGCAACGTTTTGTAACTTGCACCTGTTACTTTATCAAGGGTAAGAGCAGTCCTGACAATTTTCCAATAACAAAAGAACCACACGAAATTATAACCATGACCTAGTTCAAGCTTCCTAAATTCATCTAAATGAAATAATCAGGGTCAATAATTATTTTGAGTTATTGACCCTGATTAAATTACTGATTACCGAATTACTAAATTATTCAATTCCCCGATAAAAATTGTTGAGGGGTAGTTACAGTCAGAGTTGTCAATCTTTATTATGGTTTCTAGACTCATGTCTACTTTATCTAACTTTAGCACTAGTTTTGAAAAAACTAAAAAACCCAGCCTTGCCTCTGCCTGACTATGCTGATGCCACACAGGCGGCCTGTTGCTTACGGTGAGTGCTGCCGAGTTCTCTGGAAAGGGCGGAGCTCACGGCTCAGTGGTTGCGATGTCGGGTCGGCTTGGACCGGTCGCGTTCGGCACCGAGCTGCGAAACCCTCACGACATCGCAGTCTCGTCCGACGGACGCCGTGCCTTCGTCGTCGAACTCAATCCTTACCGTGTCTGGCAGTTCCGCAGAGGTCAGTTTCCCTGCGTTATGATACCCTGCGTTACCCTGTGAGAAGCCATTGGTTTGGGTTGCCCATACTGGTTGGTCCTTACGGCACTATTTACCACTAGAGTTTTTTTTCGAGTAATTTTATTGATTCTTAGCTTTGCTCGGTTTGTTCCTTCAAGAAAAGCAATGCCATTTTTTTTTTTGGCTGTTATTTATTTTGTTATTCTTAATGTTGCCATTTGATGAGTTACAATATACAAGATGTCAACATGAAATACCTTCATAGATCTGGCTTGTGTAGGTAAATACATTTCAAAGATGTTTTGGATAATTCTCTAACGATAACTGCAGTAATTCAACCATTGAATCATACAAACTTTGTTTCTGAGGTTCTTGCACTAAATGTCATTGGCTCTGAAAGCATTACAAAACGAACTGACTACAAAAGCTGATCGCTGCGTTAGCTCATAGACGGTCGATGCCAATAAAGTAATTGTTTAAAGCCATATTATAAACAAATGACACTTGAATGGCTTTTTTTTTATCACATTCTTGCATCACACCAGGATATCGATCTTGTAATGTTTTTGTTTGCGATCACGGTTACATGATCCCTACCCAGAATAAAGATTTTATTTCCTGCACATTGAAACCCAACCCCGGTCAATACATATCGCTGTCTGTATGCCATGTATATATACTTTAAGACACTAAATAAATAAATAAAAATCTTGTGCAGGAAGCGACAATGGCAGCGCGCTGCCTGTGACACCGTCACCGAGCCTGCTTCCAGCGCAGGCCTCCACGACTCCAGCGCTGATGCAGACGCTGAGTTCGCTGCCCTCCACCCCGCACGGAACGCTGGCCGTTGGAATGCTCGGTGGAGCTGTAGTCGCGTTCGCAGTGGCGGTCGTGGTGGCAGCGGCTAGACTTAGAAGGCGTGGTAAGGGAGCTGACGCGTACAGCGGGGAGCATGCGCAGTACGGTCGCCTCATGGAGGAACGGTAGGCGACGAGGTTGGTAGGGTCTTGAGCGATGGGCTATGTTTGAATAGTGATGGTTAGAGGCGCGGTAATCTATTGATCATTTTGCGGGCTAGAGACAGAATGTAGTAAATTGTGTCTCGTTAAATTCTTAACAGACAGTTAACACAGTGGCTGTTGCCAAGTAAATAAAAAATAGATGGACTGTTAGGTTTGTAATGAAAACTGAATAACTGGGTCTTAATGGCTGTATGTGAAAACTTTGTTAGATCAGAGCCAATCAGAGTGAGATAGATCAGAGTAGATTTGAAAATATTTATAATTTTCCATTTGTTTTTGCTATAAATCGCACCACCTCTCAGGCGCTTGCAGGAAAACGTCAACTATTCTGCTCCAAAGTGGTTTGAAGACCAGTGCCGCATGGCACGTTGTCAAAACAGAGCGTCGTTAAACACCACAAATCAATCAATTTGATCAATCAACCAAACTGACAGACACTGAAAGGTGGTAAATTAAAAACGACCATTCAGGCGTAAAATGATCAGTAGATTGACGAGCGTATAAACTCTACTATTGATTAAGAAACTAAAAATTAAGGAGTAGCGTTGAACAGAAAGACCAAAACAACTGAACGATGCCATGATTTTCTTTTTTGCTCTTTTGGCCAACTTGTGTGAAATGCGGGAAAGAAAGAACGGATCTGATTCACTCGTAACAACGCCGCTTATTTCCTCCCCGAGTAACACCATGCATTCCATGCATTCTGCACGGAACAGAGTTTTTAGAGTAAGGAACAGTGCTACAAAGCAAAAGCTAAAGCAGGGTTTCTCTGGAAAAAGAAACCTGGTAAACATCCAATCTCAATCTCAACATCATTAGCCAAGAATCCAGATCTCCAAATTTTACTAAACTGAAATGGCCAATTGAAAAAGTTAAAGAGAAGTATACGACTGGTAATCTTTGAAGATCTCTGAAAACCCCACTTTGTCTTTTGCAATCGGCCAAAGCCACCTTGGTAAGTTGTGCTGCCTTCTTTGCTGTCTTTGAGAATATTTTTGATTGATATTCATGTGTTTCTCATCGATTTTAAAATCATAAGATTATTAGATGGCATTGAAACGTCAGTGACAGCCCACTACACTTATTATTTGATTAGTTTTATTTTGTATCTTTTATTCCTGAGCACCCAACTGCATATTCAATTTATTTTATAAAATGTTATTTTACAAAAAAGATAACACAAATGCTCAATATTGAATGGAATGGTTGAAAGTAATTAGGTAATTATCTCATTTGACTCTAGAGTGAATCTCAGCATATCTCTCGCCTAACTCCTCATTACCTTTGCAGTGTGTTCTTATTTGTGTTTCTTTATTACCTTGTATTGCAATATTGCTTGAACACTTTTCGTTTTTATTGTTTTTATTATTATTTGTCATGCAAGATAAGTAAGAATCCCAGTTATTTTTCTTTGTTTCCGTCGTGTTGCAAATCACATCTAGTCTGTTAAATAACTGCACGAAAACTTAACGCACGCATCGTTACTGAAAGAAAATAAATTATTTTTTCTACCGCTCAAATGTTACGTTGTTTTGTAGTTTATTTATATCCAGTTCTTGCTTTTATTGCCACCTCACTTTTCTTGCTTTATAAACCTGCTTTACGCCCATCTTGCACTGCTAGGTTTTCCAAATCATCTTTTCTTTAATTTTCAATTAAGTGTTGGCAGTTCGGGAAGTGAATCAATCAGTAAACAATATCTACAATGGAATCTCACAATTTGGCATCCTCAAGAATTGGAGTGTAGAGATTGGATTTAATTTTTGCAGATCTGCTCTAGTAGGGTCGAAAACTTACCTGGGGGACAAAATATTTCAACGTGAAAGAAGAAAAGACAAGTGTTACCACGTGTATATCATGGCCTAGCATAGGAGGTTCAATGGTAGATTCAACGTTTGGTAGCCATGGAGATGCTGAGATCGCCTGACAGAGCTTCTCAATTCTGCTATCTTATGTTACCACGGGTATATCATGGCCTAGCATAGGAGGTTCAATGGTAGATTCAACGTTTGGTAGCCATGGAGATGCTGAGATCGCCTGACAGAGCTTCTCAATTCTGCTATCTTATGTTACCACGGGTATATCATGGCCTAGCATAGGAGGTTCAATGGTTGATTCAACGTTTGGTAGCCATGGAGATGCTGAGATCGCCTGACAGAGCTTCTCAATTCTGCTATCTTATGTTTTTGAAGGTAAGCTTCACCATTGACACAATGGTGCTTTCTACAGCTCAGCGAATATTGTGTGGGAGCTCACTGCTTTCTCGCCCATGATTGTCGAGTCTCCAAAAACTGTATTCGTTTACTCGAGTGTAACCTTGATTGCTTGGTAAATACCGTGGTACATCCTTCGAGAATAGAATGGGTAGTACATCTACGTTCACAATATCGGAGTAAACTATAATCAAAATTCAGTTCAAAATCAGTTTGGCACTCAACTTGAAAATGGAAGACGAGCAAAGCTGGGAGCATGTACCTGTAAACCAGGATACGAACCCGGGACCTTCCGACTGGTGGCCGGCCCACGGAGTTAGCTGGGCACACAGACTCCAGCCTCGCGGGATGGGACGAGGTACCTCCAGAACGACTCGCACACGGACAAGTACTTAGCAACTTAGAGTTCAACAACCTCTTGGACAGACACGGCTGTCTCTGTTCTGAAAATCCGGTTTCAATCTACGAGAGTTGCAACTATAGTTGCAAATTGCAGTAGCTGGAAAATAGCTGGTATTCAAACCAGCAAGTTGATGATTCTCAAAAATTCTCAGCTCAAAATAGTATCACCCTAGGAAAGTATTTTGAAATAAATGGCTCCTGCTGCATTCGACCCATCTGTTCTGCAGGTTTCCTGTCTGGATACAATTCGCGCACTAAGCGTTGGGAGTTCCCACGGTCCCCGGTCGATGGCTTCAAGCTGGGCCACTTCCTGGACCGCCACCAGGGCTTCGAGAAGGTCAACACCGAGGAGAGTGATGAGGACGCCGTCAACAGCGGCTCCGACTCCGCCCCCGCCGCCTCCGCCTCGCAGTTCATGGCGTAATCGACGGCAACTCGTTCGCAGAAATCAACGGTGCGCTCTGCAAAACATAGACTTGTTCAGCGTTTAACTTCGAGGCTTTCCTACCCGATGCTCTGGTCCCCAGCAGTCCATTCTGCCAGACTGACAGTTCTTCTTTCTAGTCGAGACATCTGTTTCTGTTTTTAAAAAGACTGTTTGTTTTACAAAGGACATCCTGATGCACTCCTGTATTTTTACAGAAAGAATAAGGCTAAACATTATATTGCATGATTTTACAAATATTTTGAAACAGCATTTCTGTGACATCTTCAAGTTAAATGTTAGTGTGTCACTTCAATTTCTCACTCATCTAAACTGTTGCGAAGTGTTGGCGGATGAAGACTTGTCTCTTCTGGTCTTCTGGTGCTCCTTTCAAACGTACAAACGTATCTGTGTCACCGTTTATATCAAATTGAATTTTATTTGCACAAATTATCGTGAACATAATCATATGTTATTATTATCATATGTAATGAATGTTGGTAAAGTGTTGTGTGTATTAAAATATTGGTGGAATCATATTACGTATAGGGAATAGAATAATTGATAAATAGACAATCTACACTACTCGGCATGTGGGTTTTCAGGATTTGGTTGCAGTCATGACTATTGCCTGTACACATTCTTTACAAAATCATTGTCACAAAATGATCTTCACCTTCAAGACTGACTTCGTTAAACAGAAGTGCGATTTATTTTTGTAATAACAAACAATGCAATATAGTTTCCACGAGAGTTACCTTCGATTGCCAGTCACATCAGCGTTAGCATCTGTCTGTGAAAAGGGCTGTGAAATATGAATCCCATGTATTACCATGCCATGCCATGCCAGGGAATCCTCGGACCACCCCGAGTGTTTTCAATAAAACTGTTCTAGGTATGTTACGACTGTCTGCAAGACCCCGTCGAGTCTCTGTGGTATTTGTGTTGAGTAGCAAATAAAATTATGCGAATCCAGTATTGGTGCTTTTTTTTTCTCTCGTTTGGGAAAATGGGCCTCATATGTTACGCCGTAATTTATTTTGATTTCTGTAAAATGTGACCCAGGGCCACCGACCGCACTCCATACTGCCATAGATGAAGACAAGAAACACCTTCAATGACAGAGCTTAACTTTTCCATAGGCTCAAGCCAATTGTATATTCAATAAGTTTGATATATTAGATATTTAAAAATGTTTTCTGCTGATGGAAATACAAGACTTCGTCCTGCATGGGGGGGTTACAAAGTACACCCGCATAATGATGGCCGATTTTACCTATGCCGTTTAAATATTTCTTAATCGGCGTTTAGGTGAGGTTTTAGGACAAATTTATTTTTCCTGTTAGGCTGACATTTAGAAAAGTTAAGATGCTTATAAAACTCTACAAAACAGAGAGCAATTTGAATTTGTTGCTGGTTTGAGATGATCTGCTAGAGAACTTGTAGGAGAAAACACTTTTTTTTTAGCCGTCATATTTTCTCTGCCCTAATCACTTGCAAATATTTGCATCTGGAAGGATAGGGTTCTGCTGTTAGGAATTCAACTAAGGGTGCAAATGTGGACCCAAGGATGCAGCATGAAGACATCAGGAATGCAGGGGACCGTTGTTGGGCTCAGTCTGGTGTGGAGAGCTCTGCATCTTCTGGATCGTGACAAATGGTATAATACACGACCACTGCCATTCCTTCCGAAAAAAAACTTCTTCCGGAAAAAAAGCCTAAATGCCCATTTAATACTTATATTTTAATATATCTGAATCTCAGACTATTGAATAAAATAAATAATTAAAATAAATAAAATAAAAAGTAACTAAAATAAATACAAAGTGAGCATGAGTAATCGACAAGCAATTTTGTAAATGTTGTTGGGTGCTCAGTCCATCCATATACCTAGGAAATCTCCCCACTGTCTCTTAAATTAAGGCAGATCAGGCTAGCATCAGGCAGAAGAGTCACTCGTCCTTGCTGTTCGCGGCCCACTGCTCTGACGTCATAGTTACGCGGCCGCACATGTCCGCAGCTGTCGGAGGAAAAGCACAGTGCCATATGACGCTGAATCTATTGATAACAAAGTCGATGCACGTCGAGGAAGGCTAGAATATTATCCGGAACGTTCAGGAATCATTTGTGAACGGGTAAGCCAAATGGAAATGTCTCAGTTCTGCTACGGTAAAGGAATGCTTACTTGATTCCTTCTGCACGTGGCCACTACAATTTCTGATAAGCTATGGGATGTATTTTCTTTACTTCACAGTGCATCTCTAGAAGCGTAGAAAGAGACAGCAGTGTTGTATGATGATAATCGAGTGGTCTGACAACAACTATAGCCTAGTGCTATCAACTATGCCTGTCGCTGCCATGACAATGTGCCGGCTACGGTTTCTAGTGGCGAAGTATTGTTGGACCCACCAGAATCAACTTGACTTGCAGGAATTTGTCAGGGTAAGACCAAAGAATTGTACTATATTTTAATTTTACGAGGGAAAAAGCTTCCCCTGAAACAGTTCAGTTGTTTCATGTTGAAGTTTATGTTCTCACCTCCCAATGCACTGTGCACGAAACTGCACGGTGTCAGTTTTCAATGGTGTCAGCAGAGATGTGTCAGGTTAGACAATGTGATATAATTAGGAGAGAGTTAACCAAAGAGAGTTAACTCTCACACAAACCAGGAGCAAAACCATGACTAAAAGTGCCTAGAGCCAACAGAGCAGAATCTCTATCCCTGACATGCTAAGTTCTCCTAGGGTGTTCTGAATGCTTTGAACGAGATTGTCAGTGGGGAAAGTGTATTGGAAGTCGGAAGAAAAAATGTATTATATGCAGTGGTGTAGTCGAGGGTATACGCGGGTACACGCCGTATACCCAAAACACTTTTGACACCGAGCGTATACCCAAAAAATTATACAGGGTATACGCCCAATAAATACTCTTTGCAAAATTTTAAAATGCGTTTTGCAACGACAATTCTTAATCTCCCTACAACCTGCACTATAAAAACTCGAAAAGCAAAGTTTATTCCGAAAAGTGGGTAGTCCGTGCATAGTAGCGGTTCGTATGATCCTAGTCGTACTTCTGGACAGCTCGGAACACCACGCTGCCTTTGTGAGATCGCGCCGCCTGCCGGCCTTGCCACCGAGCGCAACCTGGATGGGGATGCAATGGTTTTTCCAAGCAGTCAACGTACTCATTCGACGTATTTGAGATTTGTTTGTTTACTTCCCACGCGAGCTACGTTCAATAATAGCAGTTTGCTTCAGTAGAAGCCAAAATGTCAAGCAAGAAGCAAGTGGATTTGCTTACATTATGGGGCAAAGCAAAACCTCCGCCAAAAAAGGGCAACCCACCCGAGGAAATTGCGCGATTGCAGCTACCCCAACACCAAGTAGTAGTTTTAGTGTTGATAGAAATACCAACGAGGGTCGAAGTGTTAGTGATAAGAGCGGAGATTCCAGTGATGAAGATGGTGTCAGTGAAGAGGAAGGTAGTGAAGACGATGGCGGTTACGCGAATCCTGTACAGTTATTTTTCATTAGCTATTGTCTCGCACAGGTGAGAAACGAAAAGGAATATTTCGCAGGAATCAACAGAAGCGAAATAGCAATTTTTCAAACAATGAAACTATGCATGTGAGGCATTAGAATGGAATACTGGGACTAAATGGTAAAACATTATAACCCCCCCAGTACCTAACCTAGTGATGACCACGGCATTCGGAACTGACAGGCTGATAACCCAGCGTAGGACTACAACACTGCATATAGGCAAGTACACTGTACATGGGATGCAATATAATAAAATAAAGAAATATTAAATGCATGGCACAAAGCTTGGAGAGAGCTCAGAGAATCAGAAAATATCAGAAATTGTTTGTGACGAGCACGTTTGATGTGTTCGAGGCTCGTGAGGATTGCAAACAATTCTGCTGTAAATACTTAGTACTTCCGGGAATTAGGCCCTCCATTGAAAACTGTCGTCTCAGCATCCTATATTTTGCGCATTCTACCAAAATGTGTCGGACCGTGAGTTGTCTGTTGTAAGTCTCACATCACAATGCGATTTTTTCCAAGGGTAAAAAAAATAGTGTTTTTTTTTTATTTTATTTTTTATTTTTTCACTTTTTCTGATTTTTTTTTGTGTCACTTACCACAACATTTATTTGTTTGTTTTCTTTACTTATGTACCGGCGACAATGATTTAAATAAACTGTGTTGTTCTGCTCAACTTTAATTCAAATCTGGGATTTTGATAGGACATGATTGGTAGGGAAGGGGTTCACACAATGTCTCACTCGTTTTGTAACAAAAAATTTAGCATAATTTTAACACAATTAGCATTGAAATGTTGGTATAAGCTGCGATGCACGTGCCGACGGTCTTTAGGTAGATCATAGCTATCGCTATTGGTGATAGTAATTTAGATAAACTGTGTCCCTGGTAATACAAGTATTAACCTTACACCTTGTAAGTAAACAAGTTCATTTCATATATTATTGTTGTAATAACTCAGTAAGTATTTGCATAATATTTCTGGCAACTGCCGATAAGAAATATCAGTTGATACGACAAAAGCACTCTGGCTAATCGGTGGCACCCCCCCCCCCCCCCTCCCCCTAACCCCCTGAGAATACGGGTCCGTGACCAATAGGTCAAAAAGTGTGTCAAAATACCAGACCGAACGGTTTGGCGTGTTGGAAACACCGTTTCTCATGAGATCACTGAAGTTAAGCAACACTGCGCTGGGTCATGTATTGGATAGGTGACCATCATACACATAACCAGTTCTGTTCGGGAGGGTCTGGAGAGATGAAAGTTAGTACAGAAACTTCATTCGTCTTGCTTATCAACCTCTCGACAGCATGGATTTGCGGAGGAATCATGTTGTTCGTGTTGTACCGTCCTTCGGAAGGGACGTTAAGCCGGTGGTCCCCTTGGTGCTCTTTGGACAGATGTAGGCTACGTACCGTACCGGATTTCACCTCCTCCCTTCTAAGCTAGGTTAGTTTCTCATCAACCTCTCATTCACCAACGCATATAAGACCAGTGCCGCATGGCCAGTTGTCAATACAGCGTCGTTAAACACCACAAATCAAGACTGTAGCGTTGGGCTGTACCAGCACTGGTACATTGAAACGTCATTTTACATCCGTGAACATGAAGGTTGGGGAAGGATCTCGGGATTTTAGTTATTCTGAAATGCAATAAAGTAAATTATTGCAGGAAAATTTAATTACAATTCGTGCAAGTTACCATTACATTGAAATACAGTTAACATGTGCATTTTTGACCACATAGTCCTAGTAATGTAGATTATTTATTTTTTATTTCACAACTTTGACATGCATTTCTTTATAAATGCTATCGGATGTTGTTTTGTTATTTTAATATTGCTAAGTTTAGCCTTAATTTCTTTAGAGGTTTTTGACAATGGTACAACCGCACCTCCCGGCAGATTATTCCACAGACGTACTCCCTCTGTAGTCTCTCTAGGCGAACATAAATTGGCATAAAAAGTCTAACGTTTCTGCTATTTTGTGTTACCCCAACCCTCCACGAAGACATCTAGGCCTCGATAGCGATTCCAGTGATGTTTGAGATCCAGTCTAGGTAGGATGTAACCCTAGCAAACCCGCAGGGAAATTCGACGGGGTTGCCCACTCCGTTGCCGAACGAGACGATGCCGATCTGGTAGGAGGTGCCATTGACGTCTTTCCACACCAACGCACCTCCAGAGTCGCCCTGCGGAAATGAAGACTTATTTTAGCATCGTTCGCTGTTACCCATCGCTGAAAGACTGTAGCCAATGATTAAACAGATACGATTTTATTTAGGTCCAACGGCAATCTAAAATAATTAATTTTCTAGGAATATTAGGTTACTGCCTTTGATGAAGTAGTGACCCGGGAACAACGTACGTAAGACAGCTGGAACTTATAAAAGTAAATTTAAGAAATACATTTTTATTGAAAACTCTTGCTTGTTAGAAGAAATGAGAACTGAGAGACTTACGTTGTAGGTCGACCGAACTTTATTTATACCCGTGCAGATGGAAGTCGGCAGGACGGAAATGATGCCTTGCAAGTCGGTTTCACACTTCTTGTTCGTGATCACCTCCAAGTTAGCGAACATCAAGGACGCGGATATCTCCTTGGGAGGGTCTGCAAGGAACACATGCTAACAATTTCACCTTTCACTTTCATCCTGTTTTATATCCTGTTCTTGACTTGTACGGGCGTTTTGTAAACACCGGTCCTCGTTAGATCACCGAAGTTAAGCAACACTGCACTGGGCCAGGTATTGAATGGGTGATTGTCAAACATATGACCAGAGGTCATGAGGTGAAAAGGGTGATGAAGAGGGTGATGAGGTCAAAGGCCAGAGGTGAAAGAGGTTGAAGGGTTTGTTCAAAAACGTCACTCGCGCTACTTAATAGCCTCTCGACGACAGCATGGATATGTAGAAAAACCCCTTTATTTGAGATTAACTGTCCTTCGGAAGGGACTTTAAGCCGATTGTCTCTTTGATGCTCTTTGACAGTAATAGTCAGTGGTTATTTTGTGCGTACGCTCACGCACCTCTTCTTGCAATAGTGTACGTCGATCACTTATTCCGAGAAAAGTTTCGTCTACTCTACATTTAAATTCAAGAAATACATGATATTTTTACGTGTTGGTGAACATTTTATCTAGAAATGGCATTCAGCATAACGTAGGTATATTCACAGAATCTTATCATTCTGAAAAATAAATGCCAAATATACTAGCTCATAATTATGACTACGCAAAGCCGACAAAGCAGCGCCGACAAAGCATATCGAGAGTGTAGAAATTTTTTCAATGTTTTTCGCCTTTTAGCAAGGCTTTCTCTCCCCCCCCCCCCAAAAAAAAAACAAAAAAACCACGATCTAGAACAGCACTTGAATTCAATTGAGAGCGTACCCACCTTTTTCGTTACAAATTAACCACCGGGACTAGACTACCTGCCGGTGCCGAATTTTCCCTCCTCCCTTCTATCTATGATAGAACCATCATCATCCTCATAATCACCAGTTGCATCCCGTTGTCAAAACAGTGCGTCGTTAAATACAATTAATTAATCGTCAATTATTCGACCGCCAAATCGGACAACAAAGAAGATTCTTCAAACATATAAAATAATGAAACTGTATAAGGAACAGGGGATGAAGAACAACTCACAGGAGGTGAAGCCCCACCCTGAAGTCGTAGCCTGTTCCCCGACGAACAGCATGGACTCGTGTTCACGTTTCGGAAGCCTCACCGCCGAGATGGTCTCTGCAAACACGTGAAAGCAACAATCAGAAAGTCGCAGATCAAACGCCTCAAAAATAAACGTTCTTAAAACAGATATTATTTGTCTAGCACGTGACCATCACAGCAATGTCACAAGTGCTATTGTCCTATTGTACTACCAAGTAGAATACCAACTCACCAGTCCAAGCACAGAGAGGGTACATCAACCGGACAAGTCCGATATCGTTTTCCAGGACGACCCGAGACGAGACCCGATCCTTGCCGAACCGGTATCGTTCATGCAAGACATAGGAGGTGGTTATCTGCACCATGCATCCCATAGGGTCGCAAATAGGACCCAAAGTCCCGAACACCACGAGGAGGGTCTTCGCGCTGTGACGGCATAAACCTCAAGCTAGATTAATTCGTTAGCCTTTAAAGAATAATTTTGTTGTTTTTGTCAGGTTTGATCCCTAACGGTATAGGTAATTTAATTTCAATTTAAATTTCATTGGTTTTGCCAGAGAGCAAAGACCGTGCCTGGTTATACCATGTTAGAATAGAAAGATGTTTCTCTCTTAAAGTACTGAAACTGAAATGACCAACTTGAGAATTTGAACTTCAAGCAAAGGAATTCGAAGCTCTCTTATAAAAATCTTATCTGAGAAAACAAATAATGAGCTTAATGCTCAATTGTTGGCGAGCTTTTTGTGACTGACTCTGCCAAATGAACAGAAACCGACCCAACAAGGCAGTGTCCCGCGGTGAGCACCCATTGGCTACTGATGATGGAACCTCCGCAGAACTCGACGCTGTCTTTTATAATGGCCACCTGCCACGGGAACTGCCCGGGAACTGCTGCGCTACCTCCCACAATTCGAGCCTCGCCATCGCCTGCAATTTAACAAAAAAAAATCGCATTGGCAAGCCTCTCTAGCCTCGCACCGTTGGGATTGAAATGTTAGCTCATTTCATTCCCCTGAAAATCTCCATGGGACCACACGAATTTCACCTTAATTTAATGGGAACTTAAAACCTTGATATTCGTTAGATGACCGGTGCCTCATTAGAATTACTTTTAAGAGAATGATTAAAAGTTATCACAATTATTTTATCGATCGGTCTTACCGATCTGTTGTTTAAAATCACCAGTTGACTGCAAATCATGCCACCACGCCCAGCCGACATCTTCAGATGTGTTGTTCTCGATTCCCTGCCCAGATGAATGTTTGAGAGTAAAAAGCCTGTTGTCTCATCACAAAGATGCCGGGTGAATACAGGGGAAAGAATACAGGGGCAGATGACGAAACGATCTTTTAAAAATGGACTAAAGACATGGTGCGTAGAAAAATGTTTCTATAATGTGGAAGAATTTTATGGATAGACTGATAAGATAGTCGAGCTCACATAATATGTGTACAGTGTACTTATTTAATTCTTTACTCATATGATTTGACATGTCCAAAGTCACTGTAAAATCGGGGCAATCGGGACGAATAAAAACGTTTGTTATTCTAATTATTATTATATCCCGGGTCGCAGTTCTGGGGCAATGTGCAGCATCACAGGGATTCGCATCGGTAAGCGTGAAAGTGCGTGTTTTCGCACAATTTTCATTTGTTTGTGGGTGTGATCGTGCAGGTGATTTACTCGCGCGTGAATTCGTGACACGTTTATCCGTTTTATTGCACTGTTATTACGGAGATATTTTTATTTTAAAAAGAAATAAAAACAAAATTGACAATTCTATCTTTATACAAATTAATTAACAGATGCATTCCACGTTTCACTGGAATTGCTTGAGACGGTGAGCGTGAACCAGAGGTAAAGGTGGTGATTTGGCAATATTGCTGTGCATGAGGACTTCCACCGATTCAATCCCCCATTTCTGTTGGTTGAAGGGGGCTGTGAGACAGAAAGCTACAGTAATTACCAGAGTAGAGACAGTACAAAGAGCCAACAAGACGATCGACACTTTCTTCATCTTGGTCGACGGCTTGACCAACAATTCGATCCTACTTCCAAGACAGTTCTGTTGCAGAAAACATGTACCTACGTCTTTAAAGCCAAACAGACATGCTCGTAATGCTGAAAGCGATAGCCGACAGACAATGTCAAACTATCAAGATTCCGTGAAAAGCGGCCTTGTCTGTCATGAATAATTTCTTGATAATTTTGCTCGTAACTTCAAAAATGCTTATCTAAAATAACGCGTAGTAATATGATCACTCAAAGCACAAGTGCAAGGTAAAATCAAACGTAATTTCTTTGCCAGATCCCACCCTGATCTATTCCTACCAAACTCCTCCGTTCGTTCACTCCCACGCAACGAGGAAGAGACCGCAAATCCGAGGCTTCCCACAAAACCACACTTTTCGAACACAGCCCCCTATTCCTTTGTACCAAAATCCACAATCACGTTCCCGCCCTCATTAAAGACACCCCTTCCCCCAGCTCATTTGACTCTAAACTGCGTATCCTCCTCCTCAACAACCCCTTCTACTCCCTTGATGAATATTACCTCTAAAACGATTTGTAAAACTGTCATCTGCAAATATGTATTTTTATTTTTATTGTTACCTTTATTATTATTGTTATCTCTATTAAACTTCACCCCTACCAATATTATATGCCTAGACTATAGTCAACCTGACGTTGCCCACACTTGTATACTGTACTTGGCACGGACAAGAAATAAATACAATACAATACCATAGCAACGAGCTCAATTATCTCAGAATTTGAGACGAGCTTCAAGCGAAAACTAGTCGCGCTAGCCTCGCCTTATGGGTTTACTTCCACCCGTGCTTGTATGTACCACTGGTTGCCTACCTATCAGTCATTTAAAACAACTATAGTTGATGACGATAGTGGGAGATGAAATGAATGATGATTGACGATGATTTGATCAAATGAGATGGAATGGAATAATAGAGTTTGTTCAATGGTGATGGAAAAACTTATTTTTTATCTTTCGGTGTTGCTTAACTTTTGTGTTTGGTGTTTTTAATTCTTATCACCGCTGTGTTGCTAAACTTCTCACGAGAACCGGTGTTTCCAGTTCGGCCACCCTCAGATTCAACACAGACGAACTCCTAGATGATTAACTGCAATCAACTCCCACAGATCCCATTCACCCGACTCTTGTGGTCGTTATTTTTAATTTGTTCTCGTGTCTTTGTCCCCAGCTCCCGCCCAGCTGGAACGCTGTGGTAGAATGGGAAATGCAGCCCTGGGACCGCCGTGCCACGGTATCCAGGAACAACAAGAACGGCACGCGAACAGAACAATCAGTTCGCAGGAAGGACATCGCCGAGCCGAGAACATGAAGCATAACGGCACCAAGAACCGCCCCCGCTCCTCAAAGACACTGGCTGAGCACCGCGATGGCCTCATGGGCAACCTGAGACAAAACTGTAATCCTGTCTTCTACCACTGTACCAACTACAGTTGATACAGTACCATCACCGAATATCATAGTACTACTATAGAGAGCGCTTGTAATGCCAGAGAGCGTCCAGCTAGTTAAGTGCAACCCTAGCGTTTTGATGGATATATCTGGAGTGCGAGAGCCAGGCTCATCCTCTCTCAGACGCGAGACACCAGACGAGCAGGACGCCAGCCGAGCGTTCCTCCCAGCCAGCTTGTTTATACGTGAAGATGTTATAAGTATACGAGGATCTTTGCACATCGATTGCGTCTTGCTTCAACCTCAACTCTTATCTCCGCCCGTCACCTCCGAGTCCCGGCAACACCACAGTGTCAGAAGTGGGATTGGCCTGCGACGGGGACTTCTTGGCGGAGGAACTTCAAGAACTTCATGAGATAACGGGTGAGTGCTAACACATGATTACCTTTTGGAGTGGTCAAGGATAGATTCATGGAGAGACATTGCGCGCGGAGGGTTTAGTGCAGGCTTCCTTTAAATATGTAGAGTAGGGTCGTTGTTCGAGGGGGCTAGGCGCGGGCACGAGGACGAGCTCGCGCCTGGCGGGAGGCTAGTTCAGCGATGTCGCGTTGGAGGGTTTTATAACCACAAGTTAAAACCGTACATGAGGTTAGTCGGAAAATGGATGTGACCACAAAAGCAGAAAAAAATGCAAGGGCTGGGTGTCGAAATCACTCTCCAGGGCGACGCAATTGATCACTGTTTCGTCACGAATGTAGAGGATTTAGTAGTGCCAGCGTATTGTGGGTTCGCTTGTGAGGGAGCACAAGGGTGGCCAACCCTGGGCGACCAACTTGTCGAGTCTTGCGGGGTGCGAACCGATGGTATAGCAATCGGGAGAGCGGTGACGACTGCTCGTCTTGATGGTAGGATTTAGCAGATGATTTGTTCAGTGTCACGGCTATGGACATTGTAGGTCCTCTGACGAAGAGTAGTAAGGGCTATAAATATATCCTAACGTCCCAAGATTATTTCACGAAAACGATTGAACTTATACCTATTAGAGATCAAACGGCCGAGACAGTGAGTAGGAAGTTTGTCCGCCGTATTATCTGTACGTACTGGACACCGAAGAAGTTACTCACGGATCGCGGATCGAATTTCTTGTCGAAATTGATGACCGATGTCTGTAAATTGTTGCAAATTGAACATATTTGCTGTGTAGCGTATCAAGGTTCATCTAATGGCAGCCTAGAACGTAGTCATAAAACAATAAAACAAACGTTATCTCATTTCATTAGGAAAGATCAGAAAGATTGGCCGGAGTTCCTGCCTTTCATAAGGGCTAGTTATATGAGTCAATGGCATGAGTCGATCAATGAAACTCCATTCTTTGCTCTATTTAAACGTGACATGCGGTTACCGTATGATAACTTTGCTAAACCAGAGCGGGTTTATTATGATTATGATGATAATTATGTCAGAGCAAAGTTAGAGCGTTTCCGTCAGACACACGAGAAGCTGTCTGAGAATCTCGCGCAGTCCTTTGATAAGCGTAAGTTACAGTTTGATAAGAAAACGAAAGACCCAACGTTTCACGTAGGTGACCAGGTGTATTTGCAAAACTGTGCAGGAAAGCCAGGCCTTTCTAAAAAGTTATGTCCAAAGTGGTTAGGACCATACCGAATAATTGCACAGAAAAACCCGAGTGTATTTGAAATACAAGAAGTTTATGGGAAAAAGAAACAAACTGTACATGTAAATAGATTAAAAATAGGTTCGAAAGAAGGTCGCCCTATTGTTCGCGAAGAGGTCACGCCAGAAGGAGACGCCGCAAAGGTTACGGATTTAGCCGAGGAACTCGACGCGAGGTTCCAGGATGAGGAGGTTATTGAGATTCAAGAGGAAGATCCATTTGACAACGTGATTGTTACAGTACCACGTGATAAGGTAGCAGGTACCGATCATCAAATGTGGTCAAAAGTTACCGATTTCAAGGCGGGCGTAGTTCTTGTGAATCAAGGTACCTTCTACCTGCCAGCCGATAAATGGACTTTAGCCATTGATATAGATGTGCAGAAACTCATGAATGCCCTCGAGGCAGTTTTGCAAGACGTTCTCCATTTGTACTTCCACGAAGATATGATGCCCGTATTTAGACAGTCATTAAGCGGGGAAAAGGATTTTGCACTATCGGTAGTAAGAGTCGCGAAATCAGAAATTGGGGCCTTCCTTGATTCTTTGAACCCAGTGTCTTCACGAAACAAGCGGGGGTTGTTCGATGCCGTTGGGCATGGGTTTCACTACTTGTTTGGTCAACCCTTCAGTCGAGGATGGTTCCCGGATCAAAACTACAGCTGATGCGAATAGTACCTTATGACTATCACAACAGACACAAATTCAAGCGATCCATATCATCCTTGGATGATGTCACAGTAACATTCCTTACAATGTCCTACTTTTATCCTTGGTATCCCAGCATTTCGAAGAGGAGCAATATGTTTTTTTTTTTAGGTTCAGCCTCGTGTCTTAGAATAAGTGATTGATAGATAGATGTCAGGTTTCATTGGGTAGTTATTATTCGTTGAATGATTGGAAGCAGACAGTCGGAAGAGGCAGCTTGTTTTGTCCCAAGTCGAGACACAGCAGATAGATTGTATTCATTTTGTATGGATGACGCAGTTAGAAGTTTGACTCGTGCTTCCTTCGGAATCATCGCATTCAATTTTTTCATGCGACAGATAATTGAAACGGATAGTTATGAGATAACAGTCTTTATTGGGGTAGTTTAACTTTGTTTTCACTTTACCTAGAGTAACCCACAAAATGTTGTATGTGTACCATATTATTACTTTGCCTTTCCAGTTGGAATTATACATTTAGAATATGGAATTCCTTTTAATTCAGCATAACGCAATGTCGTCCCTGTTCATAATTTTCAATTTCATTATGTTTTGTCATACACATTCCTGTGGAATGTATTGCGGGTCGCGCATGCAGTGACACTAAGACTCCATCCAAACGTGAACGTCTCAATTTCTTTTTTAAAGTAAATCCATTTTCCCCTGACCACTAAAAAGTTGAGCATGTGCTGGTACTCAGCCGTTAGCAACTCCGGTTGCGCAAACACGAACATGTTACTGCTGTTTATGAAATTTTGCAGGTCACATCGTATCATCATCACATCATCATCAATTTCATCACGAGCACGAGACGAGCACGAGCACAAACACGAGCACGAGCACGAGCACGAGTACGAGCACGAGCACGGGTACGAGTCGATCACATCATCCAGGCTGATCGAGCTCAAGTTACACACCTACCAGCGGCGCGAGTCCGCGATGACACAACGTCCACTGTCACATGTACCAGAACAACGAGGGGCTGCTTTTCTTCACGTTGGCTGCGCTTGTTTGAGGGCGGAAGGGACGACGAGATCATGATCGTCGATGAAACCGTCGCAACATGACAATACGTGTAAAACTTTAGTGAATTACGATAGTACGGTCGTGCGTGTGTCGAACCAGAAGGACAGAACCAGACTTTATTATGTACGTTGATTGAACTTTACGAATGGTTCATAATTAATGCTCAGTTATATGCTCGGTCATGTTTCATTTCATACATTTCATCAAGAGTTTTCACATTGTGACGTAGAGGATACTAAAATGTTAGAGTATCTATCCAATAGGATTTAATTGTTTGGCATTAATTGTGTTAGTTGTGTGACGTATTGTCGCATCATTTGCAAGTATTCATTCACTTTACTTACGATGTATTATTGTTACTATCTATTGTAATGTTCGTTGTTTATCCGATTTATGATTGATTCATTGTTGTTATTTTGGTTTGGGTTTGATTTGATTATACTACTATACAATATACATATATACATAACCATAGTTAATGTGGCTATGTTAACTAAGGCATCTTGAAGCATTGTGTTCTTTTTTTTCTATCTATATTGTGTACCTATTGTATTTCAAATTGTATGATTTTTGTTTTTATTTATGTATCATGACGTTCCTTATATAATCTATGTCGTATCAACAGGAAATAAAAAGAAACTAAACTAAATACCTGACAATAACCACGTTCTTTGAGTTTTTAGAGCCACATTGGAATCCACTTAATTGAAGTACAGCAACCTCCTGCGGGCTGGTAGTAGAAGCAATAAATGCATTGGCCTGAACCGTGATAGTAAAACGCCTCTCATTGCCGCAGACCATTCTACCTTCGACTAGGGTTGCCATACTACAAATTTCGGAAGGCGGGACAAATTTTTACAAACGAAAAGTAGTTAGGCCGGAGGCTCGGGGGACAGATAGAGCCCCCCCCCCCCCCCCAAAAAAAAAATAAGGGTGTGGAAGTGGGAACAGGATTTGAGGGCCATTTTCAGCAAATTTACGCGTTTTAGATATATTAAGGTTTTTCTTGGCGCTTGAAATCCTGAGTCATATTTATGCCTCAACTTTCAATTTATCAGCAGGAAATTTAGGTAAAATTTGTAGAACTATTTGAAAAAAAAATGTAACTATGATTTTAAAATTTGTTTATTGGGGGACAGCGGGACATTCGTCCCGCTCCGCGGGACGCGGGACGTATGGCCATTCTACCTTCGACGCGTACCTTCGATGCATTGCAGGAGGACGAGATTACGGAGTGCGGGGATGTGGCGAGCCAGACCGTCGTAAGCGTGGTCGGCGTCTTCATCTGCTCTTTGGCGCTGCTCATCTCCAACGAGATATTGTACTGACCGGACAAATCCTAACACACCATGGTACCCAACGTTCCAACTTTCCAGCTACCACACTTCCTAACGTCCTAATGACGACTTTTCAAAGTCCCTATCAAATCTGCCGAAGTCATAAGTGTTCAAGGTATCAAAACAAAGTCAGCCTGGAAGACCCGTTCCAAAATATCAAAATCTCAGGGTCAAGACTTGCCATGTACTGAACTTCAAAGTCTGACCCGGTGAAGTGAATCGACAATAACGGAATGTTTCCGTTTTTGTACAAAATAAAGTCATAATAAATTGCAATTATTTGATAAAACGCATGTCTAGCCGAGGGATGAATACCTGCACCATTCCTCACATCCTTTCATGTCAAGCATATTTCTCCAAGAGAAGACTCCAAGGAGGCAAGAAGACCTATAGCCTCCAAGAGACAATTTTGCTGAAAGCTTATTATTTCTTTCAATTCTTTCTTGATTAATTTCCCATTTTTATTCTGTACTGAAAGTTACTCCTAAATCTTTGTCGCAGCCTACTTCGAGTATCTTTTTCATCCAATATAAACCAATTTCCACCACCTTTTGCACATTTTCCAAAACTCAGATCTTTAAGTTTACTTTGCCCTTTACATTTACATGCACTTGGCTCATTAGAACAAATCATATAAATTCATGACTATAGGATTATAAAAGTCTTGTGAATTGTCAATTATAAGCATTTTTAAGCACCACAATGTGTCCGTAGGGGGGTGCAAGGGGGTGCGCTTGCACCCCCCTGGAAATACACGCTGGCAGTGCCGTAGGGCCAGTTGTCAAAACAGTGCGTCGGTAAAACGGGTTCAAACGCGCGGTTGTTTTTGATTCGGCCGCTTGAAAATCACCCACCCCAGTTAAATTATTTGGAAACAATTTCATGCTATGCAAAATAAATTGTAAAATTGATAAAAAAAAATAGTTCCATGGAAGAGGATCGAATCAGCTACTTCATGCATGGAAGTCCACGATTCTTACAGCTCGACCATTAAAGGAATGGTATGTGATGGCTATCATTGTGGACACTCTCAGCCAGCGACAGACGATCGAGTAGTATCCTGTTACCGACCCAATGCTAATTAATCAAGTTTGTTTGATACTCAACAGGTAGCGCTAACATCAAAAAAGCACACACTAGCGCATGTTCGGTGATACTTGGTGCATGTCTAGGGGGTCGAGTGCATGAGAAATTTACTGGTCCTGCACCAGTCGGCCTCCATCATCTTGCTGATCCACGTCGGATCTTGGCGAGAGATGGAAGCTCTTTTTCTTGGAGTGGCTGATAGCCACTCCTACCCTCGCTGGAGGCTGGGTCCAGTCTTGTACGGACTCTTCACTCTCCTTGCACTCAGTGCAGGGATTGGTGAAGATCTCTGTGCAGTGCAAGTGATATTTTGTCGCTTGAGGCCAAGCTTTGGTCTGCTGTACTTGCAGCTCGCCACGAGCGCTTCAATAACGTCATCACCAGCTGTAAACAAATCTGCAATCGTAAAGTAACCTAGCTCTGGAGGGTTCCGTGACGTCATCGATGGCTCCACCTGGTAGCCAGGGTGGAATTAACCACCCCTGAGAAAATTATTTGTAAAAAAGGGAAAAATGAAAAAAAAAGGATTTGACGAATGAATAAACAAAAAATGTTCCATGACTAGGATCGAACTCGGTACCCTCAGCATCTCAGTCAACCACTCTAACCGCTCGACCACTCGAGCCGCTATAAGGTATGATGGTTTTTTGATAAATATAAACTGTTCAACTGTGACGACAGCAGCGAGGAATCCGAACAAATATCGACCACTACATCGAAGATTTCCAATCAAAAAAATTACGTTGACATGAATATATTTCATCAGCGTCAATATTATCTACCATCGTGGAACATAAGAAATATTTTCCAAGTCTTGTTCAGTACACGCACTGAACTACGTGATACGAATCTTGCCGCTGACGTCAGCAGCGAAGTACATCACTGCACTTCACCACACAGGCCTCGACCGCATGGAGAGAATATGCCGCCGGCCCTCTATGACATCACATAGGAATATTGGATCGGGTAGTAGCGCATCTGTTTGACATATTTGTTGCAATCAGCACTACCTGTCGGCAGAATCTCGCACTCACAGCAACTTAGTTCGATGATTTGCCACCAGTGACTCTAGCTTGAAGCAGACAAAAAGTTACCCGGCCAGGGATCGAACGCAAGCTGCCTGATTTCGGATCAAGCATGCTAACCACAGGCCTACGGGATATTACGTCAATGTAGGTGATTGCACAAGTACATAAGGAAGCTTTTCCACCGATTTTTTAATTGCTTGGCAACAAAGGAAGATAAGTGAATATCTTAACAATAATTTTCACATTTTATATATGTCTGAGCAACATAGTCGTTTAAAGGATCACGTTTAATAATTTTTCCCAAAACCAAAAATGCTGCTGCATTGGGATGCGAACCCAGACCCACAGCTTGAGAAGCAACGACATTACCAACTTGGCCACCAAGCGAGTGCAAGTTACATGGTACGTGACACTATCAGTGCGACAGCCGATCGAGTAGTATCCTGTTACCGACCCAATGCTAATTGATCAAGTTCGTTTGATACCCAACAGGTAGCGCTAACATCAAAAAAGCACACACTAGCGCATGTTCGGTGATACTTGGTGCATGTCTAGGGGGTCGAGTGCATGAGAAATTTACTGGTCCTGCACCAGTCGGCCTCCATCATCTTGCTGATCCACGTCGGATCTTGGCGAGAGATGGAAGCTCTTTTTCTTGGAGTGGCTGATAGCCACTCCTACCCTCGCTGGAGGCTGGGTCCAGTCTTGTACGGACTCTTCACTCTCCTTGCACTCAGTGCAGGGATTGGTGAAGATCTCTGTGCAGTGCAAGTGATATTTTGTCGCTTGAGGCCAAGCTTTGGTCTGCTGTACTTGCAGCTCGCCACGAGCGCTTCAATAACGTCATCACCAGCTGTAAACAAATCTGCAATCGTAAAGTAACCTAGCTCTGGAGGGTTCCGTGACGTCATTGATGGCTCCACCTGGTAGCCAGGGTGGAATTAACCACCCCTGAGAAAATTATTTGTAAAAAAGGGAAAAATGAAAAAAAAAGGATTTGACGAATGAATAAACAAAAAATGTTCCATGACTAGGATCGAACTCGGTACCCTCAGCATCTCAGTCAACCACTCTAACCGCTCGACCACTCGAGCCGCTATAAGGTATGATGGTTTTTTGATAAATATAAACTGTTCAACTGTGACGACAGCAGCGAGGAATCCGAACAAATATCGACCACTACATCGAAGATTTCCAATCAAAAAAATTACGTTGACATGAATATATTTCATCAGCGTCAATATTATCTACCATCGTGGAACATAAGAAATATTTTCCAAGTCTTGTTCAGTACACGCACTGAACTACGTGATACGAATCTTGCCGCTGACGTCAGCAGCGAAGTACATCACTGCACTTCACCACACAGGCCTCGACCGCATGGAGAGAATATGCCGCCGGCCCTCTATGACATCACATAGGAATATTGGATCGGGTAGTAGCGCATCTGTTTGACATATTTGTTGCAATCAGCACTACCTGTCGGCAGAATCTCGCACTCACAGCAACTTAGTTCGATGATTTGCCACCAGTGACTCTAGCTTGAAGCAGACAAAAAGTTACCCGGCCAGGGATCGAACGCAAGCTGCCTGATTTCGGATCAAGCATGCTAACCACAGGCCTACGGGATATTACGTCAATGTAGGTGATTGCACAAGTACATAAGGAAGCTTTTCCACCGATTTTTTAATTGCTTGGCAACAAAGGAAGATAAGTGAATATCTTAACAATAATTTTCACATTTTATATATGTCTGAGCAACATAGTCGTTTAAAGGATCACGTTTAATAATTTTTCCCAAAACCAAAAATGCTGCTGCATTGGGATGCGAACCCAGACCCACAGCTTGAGAAGCAACGACATTACCAACTTGGCCACCAAGCGAGTGCACGTTACATGGTACGTGACACTATCAGTGCGACAGCCGATCGAGTAGTATCCTGTTACCGACCCAATGCTAATTGATCAAGTTCGTTTGATACCCAACAGGTAGCGCTAACATCAAAAAAGCACACACTAGCGCATGTTCGGTGATACTTGGTGCATGTCTAGGGGGTCGAGTGCATGAATAATTGACTGGTCCTGCACCAGTCGGCCTCCATCATCTTGCTGATCCACGTCGGATCTTGGCGAGAGATGGAAGCTTTTTTTCTTGGAGTGGCTGAAAGCTACTCCTACCCTCGCCGGAGGCTGGGTCCAGTCTTGTACGGACTCTTCACTCTCCTTGCACTCAGTGCAGGGATTGGTGAAGATCTCTGTGCTATGCAAGCGATATTTTGTCGCTTGAGGCTATGTTTTGGTATACTTTGCTAAGAGCCCGCCGCGAGCGCTTCCATGACGTCATCGTCAGCTGTAAACAAATCTGTATTCGTAAAGTAACCTTTCTCCTAGCTCTGGAGAACGTCGTGACGTGAACGATGGCTCCACCTGGTGGCCAGGGTGGAACTAACCACCCCTGAAAAAATTATTTGTAAAAAGGTAAAATGAAAAAAGAAAAGATTTGACGAATGTATAAACAAAATTTTTCCATGACTGGATTCGAACTCGGTACCCTGAGCACCTCAGTCAACCACTCTAACCGCTCGACCACTCGAGCCGCTATATAGTACCATGGTTTTTTGATAAATATAAACTGTTCAACTGAAACGACATCAGCGAAGAGTCTCAACAGATATTGACCACTACATCGAAGATTTTCAATCAAAACACATTCCGCTGACATGAATATATTTCTTCAGCTTCAATATTGTCCCTCATCGTGGAACATAGGAAATATTTTCCAAGTCTTGTTCAGTACACGCACAGGCAACGTGATACGAATCTTGCCGCTGACGTCAGCAGCGAAGTACATCACTGCACTTAACCACACAGGCATGGACCGCATGGAGAGAATATGCCGCCGGGCCTCTATGACATCACATAGGAATATTGGATCGGGTAGTAGCGCATCAGTTTGACATATTTGTTGCAATCAGCGCTACCTGTTGGCAGAATCTCGCACTCACAGCAACTTAGTTCGATGATTTGCCACCAGTGACTCTAGCTTGAAGCAGACAAAAAGTTACCCGGCCAGGAATCGAACGCAAGCTGCCTGATTTCGGATCAAGCATGCTAACCACAGGACTACGGGATATTACGTCAATATAGGTGATTGCACAAGTACATAAGGAAGCTTTTCCACCGATTTTTTAATTGCTTGGCAACAAAGGAAGATAAGTGAATATCTTACCAATAATTTTTACATTTTATATATGTCTGAGCAACATAGTCGGTAAAAGGATCACGTTTAGTAATTTTTCCCAAAACCAAAATTGCTGCTGCACTGGGATGCGAACCCAGACCCACAGGTTGAGAAGCAACGACATTACCAACTTGGCCATCATGCGAGTGCAAGTTACATGGTACGTGACACTATCAGTGCGAAAACCGATCGAGTAGTATCCTGTTACCGACCCAATGCTAATTGATCAAGTTCGTTTGATACCCAACAGGTAGCGCTTGCATCAAAAAAGCACACACTAGCGCATGTTCGGTGATACTTGGTACATGTCTAGGGGGTCGAGTGCATGAGAAATTGAATGGCCCTGCACCAGTCGGCCTCCATCATCTTGCTGATCCACGTCGGATCTTGGTGAGAAATGGAAGCTCTTTTTCTTGGAGTGGCTGATAGCCACTTCTACCCTCGCTGGAGGCTGGGTCCAGTCTTGTAAGGACTCTTCACTCTCCTTGCACTCAGTGCAGGGATTGGTGAAGATCTCTGTGCTATGCAAGCGATATTTTGTCGCTTGAGGCTATGTTTTGGTCTGCTTTGCTAATAGCCCGCCGCGAGCGCTTCATTGACGTCATCACCAGCCGTAAACAAATCTGCAATCGTAAAGTAACCCAGCTCTCAAGGGCTCCGTGACGTCATCGATGGTTCCACCTGGTAGCCAGGGTGGAACTAACCACCCCTGAGAAAATTATTTGTAAAAAAGGGAAAAATGAAAAAAAAAGGATTTGACGAATGAATAAACAAAAAATGTTCCATGACTAGAATCGAACTCGGTACCCTCAGCATCTCATTCAACCACTCTAACCGCTCGACCACTCGAGCCGCTCTATGGTATGATGGTTTTTTGATAAATATAAACTGTTCAACTGTGACGACAGCAGCGAAGAATCTGAACAAATATCGACCACTACATCGAAGATTTCCAATCAAAAAAATTACGTTGACATGAATATATTTCATCAGCGTCAATATTATCTACCATCGTGGAACATAGGAAATATTTTCCAAGTCTTGTTCAGTTCACGCACAGGCAACGTGATACGAATCTTGCCGCTGACGTCAGCAGCGAAGTACATCACTGCACTTTACCACACAGGCCTCGACCGCATGGAGAGAATATGCCGCCGGGCCTCTATGACATCACATAGGAATATTGGATCGGGTAGTAGCGCTTCAGTTTGACATATTTGTTGCAATCAGCGCTACCTGTTGGCAGAATCTCGCACTCACAGCAACTTAGTTCGATGATTTGCCACCAGTGACTCTAGCTTGATGCAGACAAAAAGTTACCCGGCCAGGGATCGAACGCAAGCTGCCTGATTTCGGATCAAGCATGCTAACCACAGGACTACGTGTTATTACGTCAATATAGGTGATTGCACAAGTACATAAGGAAGCTTTTTTTACCGATTTTTTAATTGCTTGGCAACCAAGGAAGATAAGTGAATATCTTACCAATAATTTTTACATTTTATATATGTCTGAGCAACATAGTCGTTTAAAGGATCACGTTTAGTAATTTTTCCCAAAACCAAAAATGCTCCTGCACTGGGATGTGAACCCAGACCCTCAGCTTGAGAAGTAACGACATTACCAACTTGGCAATCAAGCGAGTGCAAGAAACATGGTACGTGACACTATCAGTGCGACAGCCGATCGAGTAGTATCCTGTTACCGACCCAATGCTAATTGATCAAGTTCATTTGATACTCAACAGGTAGCGCTAGCATCAAAAAAGCACACACTAGCGCATGTTCGGTGATACTTGGTACATGTCTAGGGGGTCGAGTGCATGAATTAATGACTGGTCCTGCACCAGTCGGCCTCCATCATCTTGCTGATCCACGTCGGATCTTGGCGAGAGATGGAAGCTCTTTTTCTTGGAGTGGCTGATAGCCACTCCTACCCTCGCTGGAGGCTGGGTCCAGTCTTGTACGGACTTGTCAAAGTCTGGCACTCAGTGCAGAGATTAGTGACAATGTCTACCGCATGTGACACATTCACGATGCAAAGGTTGTGCAAACACATTGCACATGAGGCAATTAACATACGAATTACATCGCATGCTTATTGAATTAACCGCCGCGAGCGCTTTTGCTGAATTCATCTTTCGAACAATTCCAAATCATGCTCGGCAACGCCGCCACCTGGTAGCCAGACTGGAACTGACCATTCCTAGAAAATTATCTGAAAACAAATTTTGCTCTTCATCAATAATGGGGATTGATAAACAAAAATGATTACGGTGGCGAGGATCGAACCCGGTACCAGCCGTTTATGACACTGCTACGTTCACCGCTCGACCATTCGAGCCGCTGTGAAGGAAGAAGGTTTTTTGGGATTGATAAACTGTTGAACTGTGACGACAGCGGCGAAGAATTCGACAATATCTCAGCCACTGCATCGATGATTTTTCGATCAAAAAATATTTCTAAACCATCGAGGAGAAATATTTTCCAAGTCTTGTTCAGTTTACTCATCCTGGATATTTCGCCGCGGATGAACAAACTGTCATTCAACACGACCATGCGTCCAAATAACGGACGGGATTCAAACAGGTCGCATTGGGCAACTTATGTGAGTCCCGGACTTTGACCCGTGATACGAGTCTGGCCGATGACGTCAGCAGCGAAGCGCATCACTGCTCCTCATAGCGCACA